>JAUMHF010000014.1:7002433-7031781 GCA_032359275.1 Microctenopoma steveboyesi | reverse complement strand
CGGGTGTGTGTGTGTGTGTGTGGTGGGGGTGGGGGTGGGGGTGGGTGGAAATGGGAAACAGACTTGGGCTTCCTTTTAAAGCGCTTGCCTAAGCCCCGCCATTCAAAGGCATGCGTGGGGGCCAATCTAGAGCTGATCTAACCCTAGAGATGAGGCTGGGTGAGGGAGGACAGGAGAGATGGAGATGGTGGGAGCCAGGGGCAACCTGACTCTTTAAAGTTGGCTCCACACCAGCAATAGGAATACATACACTTCTGTACAGTAAGTGGCTCAGGACAGGGAAGACTAAGGTTGGCCCACGTACCAAAAACCTACTCAGCGTGCCACCTCCCAGCTTTGGAGAGCGATGGAAGAAAAGATCACCAATAGTACAATGTTTTCATCACTAAATGTACTTTAGTGTTTTTCATACTAAGACTTTGACTTAAGAACATATAAATACAAGTGGCAGACTACTCCCTACACACCCCTTTGAGTAATGGGAAATGCTTATTCCCTTGTTTGCCACGACTTAGAAAAGAAGATCAATAACAAATAATGACTATAAACAAAATATGTAGGCAAAGCCATTATCTTAGCACAAAGATTGGAAACAGACAAACAACTAGACTGGCTCAGTCCAAAGGTAACAAAAACACTTAGCAGCACCCCTAATGGTCAATAATTGACAACTAAATATCATTTGTTTAATTCGTTTAACAAGTCAAACTGTCTGGTTTTATTACCACTGGACAGAGCCAGGCTAGCCGTTTCCCGCTACTCCCCGTCTTTGTGCTAAGCTAACTGATACATACATTTGGATCAATCTTATTATCCAACTCTGAAGAACCTTAATAAGCACATTATTATCAGAACTATTCCTTTAAACCTTTACTAGCTGCTTTACGAAGCCATATCAAGCCACACCAAAGCAGTCTGAGAGTTTCGGTTCCACGAGTGAGGCAGTAAAATTCAACTGGCCAACAAAACCTCTGTGTACTGAACTGATAAGAGAAAACTTCCTGCTAGTGCTAAATTAGATGCGGATGTTTTCCTGCACAAACACGCACACATTTTATTTTGCACTCGCAGATCAGTGGTACGGCATGATTCCTGGCAGTGGGTCATCACAGCTGAGGAGGGTGTTGTGCAACCACACTTTTTTTTAAATGGGTAAAATGTTACATGTGCTAACGCAGTGTGTATGTGTGTTATACGTGTGTGATTCTGAGTGAGCGGAAGAATGCGGTAAGCCTGTGAAGGGCATACAAGTGGGTGCTGAGCCTCAGTGGGCAGGATGTGGGTGGAGGAGACCGTCTTGAATGTATGTGCATTGATACACAGACCCACATAGACAAACCTCATCACGCACTTAGACGTGCACGCGCACACACACACCATCTGTCACACAAGTCAAAAGCTTATAACAATGCAAGGCTGTTATGAATTCCAATCAAATGTGAAAATTCTCTTAACATTTTCTAGACATTTCAGAATCTAATCCAGGAACTAAAACAACTTGATGGTGACCTCCCATGCTGATGATACACTGAGGTCTGTTTTCTTGACTTCTTGACAAGGTCAAAAATTATTCAGACTAGATCCAAATATATGCAGTTTCTTACAGATCGTATTCTTTGTATAGTTTTGGAGGCCATATGAGTATAGTGGTGTGACTTAACGGCTAAGCATAAAACAGCATAGACAACGTCACACCTTTCCTGCATGGAGCTATTTGCTTGTTCTCTGGCTCCAGCACTTGTCACTGGTTCTCTTTCTCTGTAGCCCAGGTCTCCGACCGCAACATTCGGATGCCAAATCACCATGGTGACACCCTCGGTGGCTCACTCACTGAACCTTGTGAACACCCCTTTATACCCGCCTCCCTCCTGTTGCACACCCCCACTTCCCCACTGCCTAGCAACAGTGGTGCCATTCGATTTCCTGTATGTTCAGGCTGATTCCTTAAAGAGGAACCTTGGCACGGGAGAAACTCTTCTAGTCCACATCACACGTCAGATACAAAACAGGTCAAAGGTGATGACAAGTCGAACAATCTCACGGATAATACTTAACCCCAGGAAAAACAGTGTGACGGCAAAAAGTACAGCTTGTTGAACTAGTGGGGCGTTTTTAACTAGAGAAATTATAGCCAGGGTGTCAGCAGGACCTAGGCTTTGGCTGAAACAGGGCATGATACAGCTCAATACATAAAGTTGGTTCAACCGAGACAGTGAATGAAAAAGACAGATCTAGAAAATACCAGAGGGAGAGAGAGTCAGATAAACAGGGAAACAGCAAGACTAAAGGACAGAATGGACAAAAAGGACAGAAACAGAGGGTTATCACACATAGGGAACGAAATGTAACGGTGATGAGTCCCTGACAGGTTTAGGTTTATGTATGGACCATAGGTACCTAAATAACAGAACCAGGCAAAAACATCTAACTGTCCTGGTAAAGAAACATGACACTGTTAGCCAGCAGTGCTGCTACATAGCAAATATACACAAAGAATTCACTCAACATTGCTTAACCAATCAAAAAATGAAGCACAACTCATGAAGAACGTGACGCAGATAAGGGAATACTCAAATGACAGTGCTTCTTCACCAAGCTGTCTTTGAAAGACTTACTCCTAAGGCGATAATCATTATATCAGCATCCATTGTACCAAGAGTGACAGCTACTAAACTTGGACTGACAGAGACAACTAAGCTTGCCTTTGGTGCGTTCACCGGCCAACACCCAGCTTCACCTCAGGGTCTGGCTGGTACTGTTTAAACACCTGTAAATGTCTAAGTACAACTGTTTGGAAACAAAGGTCTACTTTGCACCTGGCTGGGACACATCAGGTCTCAGGACTCATGGCTATAGCTGTGACCTGCTTCTTTTTTACCAATTAGCGAGGGTTCTCCTTTATTAAGCTACAGTAGGTAGGTCTTTCTGTCTCCAAGTGTGTTTTCGTACAAAAGCCTACAAACTAAAGAAATTCTACCCGCCTCACTCACCGGTAATCCATCCTCAGAAGTATCTCCTTCCCCAAATGACCGACAACCTGGAACAGAGGAAAAAGTCAGAAGGAAAATGATTAGAGGACTGACTTGATTATTTTATTCACTCAAACCTATACAGGCACAGTACGCAGCTTATATTATTATATCACGGAGAAGTAGCATTAGGTTTTTTACAAAACGCATGTAATAGAACACACACATATTTAGTCTCTCAGATAGCATGAAAATAATTTTTCTTAGACCACTAGAGGGCAAAACCTCTTTCAGTAACAGCGAAATTCCAAATCCAACTCTTACCTACAGTGGTTTACTTCCTTGTGCAAATGCTCCTAACCAAGAAGGTATTTTTGTTTTAGACCTTAGCTACTTTACTGGACTGACAAGTCTTTCAACGAGTGTAACTTACATTGTATTTATTAAAACAATTTCTGCTGCTTCTGCTTTTCCTCTGACTGTAGCTCAATGGGGAAATGGAAGCTGCTTTATGTCAGAGGCGCATACAGACATTGAAAGAAACACACATAAAATATACATGCCTAGAATAATGTCACCCCAAAAAACAAAACACCTTGTCTACTGATGCTTTTCATCACAACAGAAAGTTAATGGTTCTGTGGTTTCCAAGGATAATTGAGAAACACTAATTTTACTGATATTTTTACATTGGTTTTTTTAATACATTCAACAGCTAGGATAGGCTCTAGCACTCTAGTGTCCCACAAGAGGACAAGCGGTTAGGATAATGGATGGATAAAACCTTTTCTACTAATAAAACCTGGAGAGTAAATTTTAAATTGGGAGTTCTATCAGTCTAAGGGGAACTGGGGAACACATGTGATGAAAATAATATGCATAGAAACGATAACAGTATTAGAATTTACAAATACAGCAAATACTGGTGATGTAATATGGTTGGTTTTAATTCTTTTGATGACCTGAGAATTAATCTATTATCTATCTATATAACACATGTCACACATAAGGTAGTGAGCCACCAAATCACATGATAACCATCCTGATATGTAATGTCTGTCGCATCAATCCTACATGTAGATTATACAGTATAGCAAGATAATCCTTAGTGTGAATGCTAGGTTATATTGTATTATATATTGATGTACTTTCAGTTTTAAATTCAAATTTAAGTCAAATATAAGTGTGTATCCTAATCAAGTCACATGTTAAATTGTAACTGAACACACAACATGTTTTGATGAGTTATTAACTTCAATGGTTGACAACAGTTAAGTCTAGGGTCTTGGCAATGATGCACAACATATGGATTAAACCATTTCCAATGGGCTGAACATCATTTAATTAGTATCACTGAGGCCACATGACAACACCGTGTACTACATAGAGGGTAGAAGAATCCACTGGGTTTGTGTTAGACAGAGTCTATCCATCAGTCTGTCTGTCACTGATTCACATGGAGAGAGGTGTTTTTGTGTGTATGAATTTCTCCACAACTGAGAGAAAGAGCCTTACTGCAGCACGACTTTGGCAGTGCTGGGCCGCAAAGCTGCCTGAGCCATGTGCCTGGCGCTGCCATGGCAACAGAGGACTGCAAGACCTATACACATCCAAGCGCACGCATACACACAGGCAAAACATATTCTGTCTAGCTGCCTCCTCTCTCCCCACACACATACACAGCAGCAGTACGATGCAACAGGAATACAGAAGATCCTGACTGCCTGTGCTGTGGGGAGGCATTACACAACACCAGCAGAATACAGAAGATGCAAGAGAGAGAGGGGGACAACAGAGGGAGGATAGGGCAGCAGCGGAGGGGGAGAGAGAGACAGAGACACTACACCATCACCTGCTGTAGTTGACATTGACTGGTAAGGTAGAGGAAGGGGGATGTTTTCAATCACACTGATTTTCAACGTTTTCCTGTTAGTGACCTGCAGCTATTGTTGTTTATAAATTATCTGAATGAATCCAATGTGATATTTGTGTATTTATAACAAACATTCAGAATCAACTTACTATTAAAAAAGATTCAAATGAATTAAGAAATATAAATATTTAAGAAGATGGATGATTTACCTAAACAGAAAACTGATTATCAAAATGGTTTGTATTTTATATTTTTTGTCAATAACAACTACTATAGAACTCACACCAACCCTTCACCTAGATTGTGCACCAACCTCAAATCTCAGATAATAATTGTGGGCATGAAGCAACTGATGGCCAGCGGTGATAAGCCTTTGCGATATATTCTGCTGTGCCTCTTCTATTCTCTCCAGGGTTCCCAGGTCTAAAGAGTAAAGGAGGTTATAGCTCCCCAGCTAGGCAGCCTGTTGTGTAATATGGGGCTGGGTGGCAGATTGCTGAGCTGGCGATTCTCCTGCTAATTGGATGACTGTGCAACCTCTGGCACCGTGTTGAAAAATAATGTTTAGAAAGCTGCTAACTCAACTCAGAGACTTAACTCCACTTTAGTATAACTATTTTAGCTTGAAAAGCTCCATAAATGCTACTTTGCACACAGCCAGCCCAAACCTCACCTGTATTTTTAGAATAGCATCTCCTGTCCTCAAACCTACCTTCTAAGTCACAAGAGTCCCATCTGGTCAAGTTTCTTCTAAAGTAAAGCTCTGCCCCTATTTCAGGTTGCCACCTATTCAGCATCTCAACTCCTGGCCTCTCTTTCTTACTAACCCTCGCAGGCCGTACAGGAAGTGCAGACTTTATCTGGGCAGCTGGCAATGATAAAATGGAGGGGTCATGCTTGGGTGAGAAAGCAGGTGGGATGGGGGGTCATCAACGCTAATCAGCGCTATGCATCTCTCCTAAGACAGATGTTAGATCATTCAGTAAAAACCAAAGTCACTGGCAATTGAATGCATACTACATTCGTACACCCATATTATTTTACATGAGCCGAATGGCTCCTAACACAAGTATCATGCTCCTCTTAGAGGGAATTTCAAACAAACTTTGTGTTTTCTAGATAGCTTGAAAGGGAGAAAAGGGAGTGAAAAAAAACCCGTGGGCTGCTCCGATTTGTCATGATATGGAAACAACAGCCGATGCTGGTGTGCTTGATTTTTTGGTTAAGGAACATTCCACTGAGTTGCTACTGGCTTTGGTATCTGGTCTGACCTGCTCTAAGCTCTAGGAATCCACACATACAGGTAGCATTAACCACAAGACAAGGCACACCTTGGTTGATGTCCTCAATGGCCCGACGTATGCCCCGGTCAAAGGCACGGGCGTCAGCAGGGCTCTGAAAAGTCAGTCCAAACTTCTTGTCGTTGATTCTCCAGTGGTGAAATATGGGGTTGACCTTGTTGTACACAAGGTCTTTCTGCAGAACACACTCCAGGACCACCTGAAAACACATACAGCTTGATAGTGAAACAAGGAACAATATCACTGAACTTCTTTTTATTTAAAACATTTTACAAAATAGGTTTATTCTTTCCAGATCAGACAGTACAAGATCATTTTAACTATAGTATAAACTGGACAAAAGTAGATCAGGTCTGGAGCCAGGCAGCCCAAGTGTGTGGCAGAGAGAGTGTGTTTCCAAAGCGTATTATTAATCAGGGCTACTGGGCCGCCTCCTGGCCTTCCTCTAGGCAGATTAAATGAAATGAGAGACAGCCATTACAGTCTTAGAGGTTTCTCACCGACGTGCACGAGAGGTGGCTTAATGGGGTGTGAATCTGTGAGTGTGCACTTGGTGATCTCCATGAGAGAAGGCGTGAGCACAGGAGCTGGTGTGATGAAAAGCTCAATGACCCAAGTGCAACACTGTGCATCATCGCAGGGCAAATTCCTTGTCATAGGAAAACAAACCAATACTCGATGGCTGAAAGCAGATGGCACCGTTCCCCGTGGATCTGGACAACAGTCAACACGTACACTTTATGAGGCTGATACGTGGCAGCTGTACAAGAGGTTGAGGATATGTGATATGAGGGTCAGACCGAGAGCAAGCTTACATTTCATTTTGAATGTCTGAGCATGGGTCGCATTTTACACTGCGATACAGTTGCACATGTACAGTTCCGCATGCAAGAGATGTGTCTTAATGAATCTGTCCTTATGTCGCTTTTACATAAAGGCCTCTCCAAGAAAAGGAGGGGCAAGGGTTTAGTTTGTGTGTTTACCCGGAGCCAGTGGATAAAGAGAGGGATGGATGTGAGGAGGATGGGGTGGCAAAGAGTAAGGGGGGGGGGGGGGTTGCTCTGTGCCTCTGGGACTGATTGTGGAGGCGAGACTGAATGGAGCCTAAGCAGGTAAGGTGAGCGCACGGCGAGGTCAACAGAGGAGGAAGTATTACAGTTGCATGGAAGGACGATACTTAACACCACATTCCACACTGAGCTCAAAGAAAAAAAAGAGGAGGAGGAGGAGCCACACTCACAGACAGTGAGACAAAAATGCAATGGAGGCTTGAGATGTGAGAAGGAGGAGGAGGGGAGGGCTGGAGACCGAGAAAGACGAAGGTGAGACGTGCAGAGAGTAGTGAAGAGATAGCAAGAAGCAACTTCAAAATGGGGAGAAATGGAGCTGACAAAAATGTAGGTGGAGGAAACAGGCTAGCTTCTACAAACACTGCACAGTAATTACAATCTGAATGGAATGTATGCATTCATATTTAGGCACCGAGTTTGGAAATATTAGTGGGAGACATGAGATGATAATGATGTACAGTTTTCTATCCACAAAAGACTTATACAATAGCATCCAGAGAGTCCTTACGCTAGGGCAAAGTTATTTAGAGTAAACCTGGACTACACCGCATTCACAACCATATAAATCAAAGGGAGTCACACACTATGAACTACAGGAGTGGCAGAGAGTTTAGCCAGGGATGTGTCATAATCCAAGAGCCAGCGTGATAAGTAATCATCAGCCAATTAGATCTGTAGTCAGAGGACCAGTGTGAAAGAAAGAGCCAGAGGAGGGAGGAGTGAAGAGTGATTGGTAGCTATATGGAGAGCCAGCTGAGTCATCACCAGTACAGTCTGTGCCGCATCACTGCGCTTATAGACAGATCCCCAACACCTCTACATTATCTGTCTCCAGTCTATCTGGCTCCACCTCTGTTTGCTGCTCTTTGGCTTACACAAATCTCTTTCCCCGGATTTGGCACATATCTTATTATTTTTACCAGCCGTAAAAATGTTTTTCTGAATACAAAATTACTACATCTCTTATCTGTTTTCCTCAGTGCATCTGTCTTTGTGGTTTCTATTCTGTTACTTACATACTAAATTAAAATCATGGAAATCATATCCCTTAAAATACAAAAAAGATATCTACAAGCATGATTTACCTTTTCTGCAGTCATTAATAACAACCAAACCTTTTAAACATTCAGCTCTTCCCTCTGTGCTCCAACATCACTCATACAACCTAATTGTGGTTCAATTCATATCTAAAATCAAAAGTGTTTTAACAATTTTGGGGTAACCGGTACGTCTCATGGGGTAACAGGTACGTCTCATCTATGGCTAACATATTCTTACATGGCTTTATACTGTATGCTGTTGTCATTTTCTTGGGAGTATAGACGATTTTCTTCTGATGCCCTCAGACTGTTGGTAGCTCTGCGGTTGACGCCAAAACCCTGGCACTGGGTGGCATCTCGACATCATCTGTTTGTTGTGATGTCTGGGGACAGACTGGTGGTGATAGGAGTGTTTTACCACATCCCAGAGCAGTTGCCGGGGCCTCTGAGCAATGTCTATACAATGTCTGAACTACAGCATTCCCATCACACCCTGTTCCTGTGCCACACACATGCTTGGATAGCAACATGCAAAACACAAACACACTGTAAACACAAACACACATTCAATGTGCTCACTCAAAGCAGATAAAAAAGGTGATTTAGACACCCTGCTGTAAAAAGCCATTTAATGTCAGATTGTCAGGAGCCACCACTGAGTGCATCATGGTGGCCTCCTCTGGATTGTGACAGTTCTCTCTCCGTCTCTTTCTCATACACACAGAGCTCAGATTTATATTCCCACTACCACAGACCAGAATTATCCCAACACATCTACTGAATCTGTTTTACATTTCAACACAGGATGAGTGTGTAACAAGAAGTGAACCTTACCAGATCAAAATGATTTGATCAGCAATGTACAGCCTGATGCTTTGGAGTCTTATTACTGTAAGGTGTTGTGAATGTACGATGCCCTCAGTGTCTTATGCAGATTGCCAACATATGCAAAAATGAACATACACACTAACATCCTGTGTAGCTACAGACCCAGCTGCTTCCATGTGCAGCCAAGAAAAGGCAGAGAAGATTTCAACACAGTTTGTTTGCAAACTTACTAGAGTTGAGGCGATTAGTTTGTAAATCAATTACACAATGGATAATTAATTAGTCGCAATCTAAAATATGTTGCCTTTGTGTCAAAAAATAGTCAAGTGAATAATTTGGGTTTTGGTCTCCTGGTGAACATGAATATGTCACCTGGGAATATCGCAAACTGAGAAGTTTGAAATAAAATAATCAGCAAATGTGTTAATAATAAAAAGAAAAATCTGCTTAACTAACCAGGAATATATTTTATTAGCTTAACTTACAAGCGAAGCAAGTCTTTATATTACACATCAAGTAAGAGGAAATGCTCATAAAACTTGGAAATACTTGGGCATTCATGGAAAATAGGAGTGACTGTGAATTTCCAGCCCCAACTCCTTTAGGTCCCTTCTTAGCTCTTTGTCTTTCCCACATCCCTCATCCCACATTCTCCTCTCCTGAGTAATCTGCCCTTCTCCCTGATGATGTCATCATGCATCACAGCATCACGCAGTTTGCTCCTATTTTCAGATACCTGCGCCATGGAAGGAAGCCCAACAACCACTTCTTGTGGACGTGTGTGTGAGTGTAACAGGGAGGTCATTGTGATCTCATCCAAGAAAATGCACCCGATCTGGTTTGTTCACCTCGATGTGTATGAATTTTACATACTAGAGCAAACAAAAACATCAACCTGCTAGTTAAACATATAGTACGATTATCAATTTGTTACAGGATCCCTTACCAACTTATCTTTGAGCCGCTCGCCCTTGATGTGGAACTCCACAGTCGTGGGGCTAGGAATTGGGCTGGGACTAGGGCTTGGATTGGGGCTACAAGGGCTGAGGTTGTTGCTGCTTCCTCCACTGCCTCCACTGTGGGTGCTGCTGCTGTCCTCTGCCCGGCTGACCTTATAGACAGTGACACAGCTAAGGCCTCCACCACCCAGGGGAAGCCACCCACCGCTGGAGTCATCCCGAGTCATGACCACTGCTCTCACACGTGCATAACTGTCACTGTGGAGGAGAAAGGAGAAACATGAGGAAGGTGGAAGGAATACAAAGACAGGAAGAACAAAACAAAAACAATGCTATTACCTAACGTAATTAGCAGTAATTGGAATTTTAACTTTTTACTTAATTTACGGTTTCGTAATTTCTAAGTTACTACAATAAAGATCCCTGATAAGGCCTTACTCGTCAAGACAATCAATCATCTATGTGTACTTTATATCACCAGGATAAAAAAAACATCACCAGAACCACACATCCTACATCAAATATCAGCCCACATAAAACAGTTGAAGTGCAGTATAAACAAGTTGTAGTGCAGTACAAGAGACAGTCCCGCACAAGAGACATCCAACAATATGAAAGTTTATACTGGAAGTTCAGCACTTTTCAGTGCTGAACATCATTTTCAATCTTTCCTCTAAAGCAGGTGGCTTTAAACTAGACAATACATTAGAGGTGCTCATGGTCGCGTTGCTTGTTGCCGTACTCCTCAGAGCAATATAGTGTTAGACAGTTATCTGTAATACATAACACGTATGTAAGCGAGGGAAAAATCTTGATGGAATTGTTTTCACAATGCAAGAATTACATTTGGGGATGATTTACTGTATTAATAAAGTGAAACATAAGGCAGTGTCCAAAAAAAAATTTCTACAAATAAAAAAATCTCTCGTACTTATCCCCCAATATAGCAAAGTATTCATCTAATGGATTAAATGTACCCATATGTACTACTGTACCACAACACATTCTCTCTTTTCTCTGTCCCTTCAATCTTTAAAATCAGATGATTCCCTGATTAGATAACGCATGCTGCATTGGGCCACCGGAAATGACAAAGGTCAGGGTGTGCTGAGGGCAGCATTTTGAACAAGCTTCTGGTAACATATTAAAGACCAATGATGATGATCTGAGACCTGAAAGAAACGAGCAAAAGGAAGAAAGAATGTGACTGCAGAATATCTTCCCATGACACATTACTCTCTGGCTGATGTCCTGGTGACCAATAGGGCTGATTATTTGTACGTTGTAGAAGAATGTTGTCTCTGACAGTAGCCAAAGAGGAAACAGTGACTCAAGAAGAGAAATTATTCTATATGACAACATGTAATGCATCACATAGTTAACTAGTAGCTCCTACTCCAAAAGAAAAATGGCTGCATCCTCCCCCGTACTGCCTGTCTTCTCAAAATCTTGGCCTACTCATTGAAGCTAACCTTTGGTCTCGTTCCTTCTACACCCTTGGCCTAGGTTACTGGTTAGTAATTAATCAAAATCCAGTGAGCATTTATAGTTAAGCCATTTATTTATACTTTTTTCCTAACTTTAACATCGTGACACCTGGTAAAGGTTCCCTTGTAAGATGAGCATATTAAAACAAAATATAAATTATAAATCAAAAGTACACCAACCAGTAAAAAAAGGTTGTCTATTAATACACAGATACACATTTCTGGATCTAAGACAAATGTACGTTTTCATAGCAAAGCATACAGTGCTGAAAATGTGTGAATATTGTTCTTGCGCTTGCTAGGTGGCCAGAAACATGACCCCAAATGAATTACAATGTTGCATCACAACTGTTGAATGTGTAAATAAGACATTGTGTAAATTTTGTTCTTGCGCTTGCTAGGTAGCCAGAAACATGAGCCCAAATAAATTATAATGTTGCATCACAACTGTTGGATGTGTAAATACAAAAATGTTTACAATATAAATTAAAGGGTGAAGATGTCAGTGTTGTGTTTACAAATTTCCATTTGGCTCAGGCCAGAAAAACTGTTATTGCAGGTTTCTAATCACTGCAATTATATCATATCATAAAACTGTAAAAAGAAATATGATGACATTCTGAATTCCTACAAATTAACTTATACGATCCTACATACCTGGGACAGAAAATGTGAAAAAAGGGACTGAAATAAGTCATTTTAGCTAACTGCTACTTATAGATGGATTGCTAGGGGTACCTTAAATTGTCGTCAGAGCTGAGAAATATTCTGAAACCAATTATTATAAGTTATTTAGTTTTACAACATACTATTGGTTTAGCTGCTTTAAAACCAAATTATATTATCAAGAATGCTTCTGAGAGAAAGGTACATTTGTGCTCCTAAGAGCAGGCAGTTAGCTTTATACTATGTTTTAATCACAATTTATTAATTATACATAACTTAATTTTGATTTGCAACACTTCTGCTAGCCAAAAAAACATGAATAATTAATCATTTGTATGGCTGGACAGTAACGGACAGGCTTCATTGAACTACCAATACTATGACTATCCTATTAACCCTAAATGTATTGATAATGCAATGGCCTGTTTTTCTCTCATGTCCCTCAGCTTATACAACAGCAATTGGTCGTGGGAAACTGACAGAAAAATACAACCACGACTAACTTCCCCTTTACAATCTCACAGCAACACCCTTTCTGGTTACCCTCCAACAGTGCCACAGAAGTGGTGCTTAACCTTACATGAGAAACACTATAACTGCAAAAATGCATTTTTGAGCAGTGTAACAGGCAGTAAAAGAAGAAAATACTGCTGCTGTTACACCCCTCTATGACCCCCTATAAAGGATGCGGGTGATGGGTGCAGGAGGGGCTGTCAGTCAGGCAGAGGTCTCTGGGGTGAACAGAAGGCAGGCGGTGGTGTCGCTCAGCCATGACCAGGGCACAATGACCAGGACCTGACCCTTCAGACCTACCATCACACACATGCCAGCAACCACGACGCTCACACAGTGGGGGTGGGTGGAGTAGGTGGGGAGGGCAGACAGGAAGTTAGCTGGACTGTGTGTTCATGCAATTTTGTATCTAGCCTAAAAACACCCATGTTCACCTCATTTTACAAATAAGAGTTACACTTATTGTTGATAAACTGATAAATACTGCATAAAAATGGTAAATGAAATCCAATTTATAAAGTGGACATTTATAACCTGCAGACTAAGAACACCAAGCAAGTATATCAGCAGAAGATTTAATAAAATCTTTAAAAATAAAGAATAAAGGGCTCCATCTGCTGCTCTTCTTCAATCTCAAAAACATTTCCTTTCTCATGATAAAAAACCAGCAAGTGGTCTAAGACGATATGTCAGTGCAAACTTGCTACAACGAACACATAGACACACACACACACACACACACACACAGTTCAGACTGGGTTGGTGAAGACAAAAGATGGCCTCCACGCCCCTTGCTGGGAGCACACAGTCGACTGGACAGACAATTGAGAGCGGAAGCAGATCAGCTGGCCTGGGCCTGTGAACAGGGGAGGTAGGGGGTAGAGAAAAAGGAGCCCTCGATTCCAAATTATTCCAAGTTATTCTGCTGGATGACTGATTTCATTTCCGACCAACAGCCTGAGAGAAAAACAGGGGGGGCTTAGAAATGTAACAGAGGACCGTGGGGGGGGAAGGCAGCTGTGGATGGGAACAGGGTAGAGACCAAGGTGACAGTCAACAACTCTTGTTTTTTTCTTTTATATTCAGAAAAAGCATGTACATAGGCTTATACAGCATCTTTACAATGTGACTTGTGCAATAACAGAACTAAGTCAACAACATCGTGAATTGGATTTTAAATTAGTTTCCACTACAATTAAACTGTAACGATAGAAGAGAAGGCCTAATGGAGGAACATGGTCAGTCATGAGCCTCAAAGCCTGCTCCTTCAGTGTGGGGTGGAGAAGGGGGATCCTGGGACAACCATTTCCTAAGTGGACAAAGTGGCTGTTTGTCTGTTGCTCCAGCCCATGGCTCCAGCGTGCCATCATGCTATGCCCCTGTCGCAGCCTTGGGCTTTCCATCCCAAAAGGGGGTTGAAGGGAAGGGAAGGGGCACTGAAAAAAGACAGGAGGAGGAGAAGGGAAGGAGAAGAAAAACGAAGAGTTTAGGAGGAGAGGAGCAAGAGAGAAAGGATGTGGCCTGAGCCCTGGGTGCTCGCCAAGTCACCCTCCTTTTCCTCCGCTCCATCTCCCACTGCTACCCAACCCCTCCCCGGCTGCCTCGCTCTACACAATGGCTGCTTCTCTGCTGAAATTTCACGTTATTGGATCCCGGGCCTGGAGTTTTGTCCTCCCACAATGTCCAGGCAGCGGAGCATGCTGCAGGGGAGACACACTCTGCAAGCTAAAAGCTGGAAAACCATTCCTCCTTTCATTAGCATCAGAAAAGGGGAGAAAAGTCCCCCCAACCTCTTTTTTTTTTTCCATCGCCCACTTTCCTCCCCATCTCATCCCTGTATCAAAACCGGAGGAAGGCTGTCAAGCTCGGTCAAGGTCCACTAGACCACTTTGGCTCATAGAAGTGTTGATGGGCAAATATCGTGGGGTAATAAAAAGAATCTACTAATCCCAGTCCGATTCTATAGATTACCGTCAAAGAAAAAAAAGGGGTGGGCGGACTGGGTGATTCGCTTTAATCCTAAATTTCATGTGACCATCTTGAGTATTTATTATGGTTAAACATCACTTTTATTTGTATATATAGTTTTATCTTGACCTAAACTAATAGACAGGAAACAGATACACTTGCCCAAAGATCTATGAATCAAGGCTCTGAAAGAAATTTGTAAAAATGTGCTGCAAAAAATGTTTTCCACTAAAACAACATGTGGGAACCAAAACATAAAGTAATAAGAGGGTTCCTTCTCTGCGATCATGCTTCAGAGAAAATAAATAACATGCAATCTGGGACTCGACTGTTGATTCCAGCAGTGAATCAAATCTGAATGTTGCTAACTAGCTAGCCAATTAGCTATGGTTCAATTCCCCTAAATAACCAACAGAAAACTCAAGGGCACAGGCATACCCAGAGCAAACATAAACATGACCTAACATGGATGCAATGCAAATTATGACACAAGGCCAGAACAAGACACTGCTGAGAGGCCTGTCTTTTAGCCATTACAAATACAGAACCAATAATGGGGCAATGACACGCAAGCCAGCATCACAAGCATGCTACATTAGATGCAGTGAAAACTAATACACATGCTATAGAAAGAGAAGTAAAAGAGAAATTTGCCCTATCTCCTCTCAGCACCTCAGGCTGCTGGTGAGTCATCTCCCTCACGAGAACATTCAGCTTAGCTACCAACTGGCTCAGGAGAAAAAAAAAGAAAAGAAGAAGCCTACTCTGCAGCAAATCATCCTTTCACAGAAACACCAACTGATTATTTGGCTTCGCCATGCAATGCATTGCCTCCATTGCTTTTTAATGGCAGGCACCAATGACAAAAAATGAACTGATTATAATCGCACAGTAACATGCATCACAGCCAGCAGGCAGTGGGTCAAACGAGACTGCAGCCCAATTCACAACTAGACTTAAACCAGTAAATTAATGTCAAAACTGCTCACACTGACAGGATTTCTAACACAGATTTTCTAACCAACCCTTCCATTACTGGATTGGGGCTGCAAACCCAACAACAATGTTCTAGGTGCCGCTGCACTGTGGAGCTATAAATCAAAAGAATCCCATATGTGTATCAAACGCCAAAAAACTATTCCCAAACATCAATCAAAGCAACATATTGAGATAATCTTAATTTCAACCACAAGCATTTGGAAAATTAAAACCTTGCGCTTGCAATTACAAAAAAGAAACCACACATTTCGAGTGCTGCGGTGTCTCTGGTCTGCTTTGATGTACAAGTAGTCTCCAGGGACCCAAGAGTCTACTCGTCATAATAACTCTGAAACTGAAGAGAAACAGGAAGCTAAGGGGACAAGGCAGCTGTCTAGCTGTGGGAGAAACCATCAATAGATCTCAGGAACAACTTGGGAAGAATAAACCACCAAACCATGATGAGGGCTCATGGATGTTAAGAGAAACTGCTATGACAAGTTGTAAATTACAGCGTGCCCTGGCGTTGGGAGTAACAAAACATTTTCATCACCGTCATCATCATAAATAGGTTAAAATCCAAAACCTAGAAAAACCCAACCTCATGGATCATTTAGTTGGATGGATCACTCAAGTACCAATCCACTAAATCAGAGAAAGAAGTTTATCAAAGATAAAAAAAGATCAATTGATTAAATTGCCAAAAGAAAGAACAAAATCTGCTGAAACATTTAGAAGAAGAAGAAGAAGATAGAAACCCAAGAAGTAGGCTGAACATATAAAAAAAACATGTTCTTACAGGCCTCCAATTTGAATATTATTTAAAAACACTGCTCACGCATTAATTTGATCATGTAATGTAAACTGTATGTTTGCACACACATATCATGTTGGACACAAGGTTTAGGATCTGTGCCCTTGTAGGAAAGAACCATCTCTGTCCAGCTGCAGCAACAAGCTCATAACAAGGCCCTGTCTTCATGCTGCTACATGCAGCACAACTGAAAACAATATCCACAATTCAGACGCTTAGTGCTAAAAGCACTTCTTGGAGGCACTGAGATATGGTCTGTGAACATCAGAGGCCCTCCTTTACAAAGAAATAAAGACAAGCCCTACTATCTGGATGCTGTGATGGAGACACACAAAAAAGCTTTTCTTTTGTGCAAGTTTAACAGTCTACATACATAGATCCCCACCAGTTCTTTGTCATAAAAACAAGAAACTTGGTATAAAAAAAGCTCTAAATATACTTCAGACTTTTACGCCAGTTTATGCGTACGCCTAAAATGTTTGAGGAGGAAATGAAAATTTTAAGAGGGAAGTGGCTCGGGTTTAAAATACACAAAATCCAGGCCCAAATATGACCATGGGAATGAAACAGTTCACCACTATACCAGATCTGATCAGATTCTCCGCTTGTCTCTGTTACAGGCAGCCTACCCTCATAGGTGATAAAAAGGATTGCAGGCCATTAATCAAACAAACAATGGGATCAAGTAGAACAAGCAGACACAGAGGTGTAAATATTTTATTTTGAACTATTATATTTAGTAATGGTTTTATCATAGACCTATTGCACCCAAATGCATGTGGAAAACTGAGAGGAACGTCAAAGGATTTCATGTGAACACACTTTAATCTCTATGTACACGTAAATCTAATAATATGTGATATGCTTAGCAACCAGTCAACTGAAATGTTGTTAAATGTTTAAAGTATATCTGTCAAATAACACATTTCATTGGTCCCTGTAAACCCCTTTAGCCACAAGCAACACTTCCCCAAAAGAATACAGAAGCAAAA
This sequence comes from Microctenopoma steveboyesi, assembly GCA_032359275.1. Taxonomy (NCBI): domain Eukaryota; kingdom Metazoa; phylum Chordata; class Actinopteri; order Anabantiformes; family Anabantidae; genus Microctenopoma; species Microctenopoma steveboyesi. Next base: position 7,014,323 of record JAUMHF010000014.1, on the reverse strand, counting down.
CCAAATATGTGTTCAGCTCAGCAGACTCTGTCAAAGGCAAGATGTGTCTACAGTTTAGACTTTGCCATCTAGTAAACCTAAAGTGTTCAAGGAAGTCCTATCTAACAACCAGCAATAACACCAAATAATACTATCAATAAAAAGGGCCAAGAAATTATTTAGTTTAACATAAGAGCCACAGGATACAGGCAATTACCCAGGCCATAAAGCACTAGCCTCACAGCTGAAGTAGCTGTCTCCTTTTGTCGTTTCAGGGCATGATTGGGGTTGTTAGGGAGGAATGTGTTTGGAAAGGGCTGCAACAGGAATGGGAGTGCAAAACAGCCCTCAGGTGATAAGATCACTACACCCATATTGGCAGATAAAACACTGAACTGTCAAATCAATCATACAGATAGTGGACAGAGGACAGAGACGGAATGACTGGGGATCACCTGACTGGCAACAGACAATACCACAGAACTGCAGGAATCTAAAACAATGAGGCTGTAGCCTATGCATGTTCAACAGAGGATAAAGGCAACTCACCCTCACTGACAAAGATGAATGAGAACCTGAACAATCAGTGTGTAGGTCGAAATAGACTGAAGAACACATCATTACCTGTTTGGTTGTTTTACAAATTGAGAGAGAATTTAAAAAACTAATCAAGAGCAGCATTTTTTTTTTGTGAAAAGGCATAGAAGTTTTGGGCTGTTACATAAGGAAAAACATTATATGCAACAGCTTGTGCAAAGCCTGTGTAGGTACCGTCTACCATACAGCCACAGTGCACCTATCCAAACTACCTCCTTAGTAAAGAAATATTTTAGTTACATTATGAGAGTATCTACATTAACATAGTCTCCACTTCTGCCTTCACGACTAGAGCCCTGGTCTGCAAAATTCCCATTAGCTTTACATCACACCACAACACACACCCCAGATGCAAATCAGAGTTTTACAAGGCTTTATGTGCCTTTTTGTCATTTTGCCTCGTGAACATAGTTGCACCAAGGCCAAGTGACATGTTCACAGCATAGTGTGTGCACCAGTGTGGCTCACCACCTATCATTCAGACAGAACCACTTTAGGAATACCACTTGACACATTTTCTGGAAGTTTTCAAAATTAAATGTTTACAGTACAGGCTATATGAGAACAAACACGTTTGATCTTAATTATACACATGCACAAAAGCATAGAATTATACACACATCACACAGGATTTGAACCAATGATTTCCATTAACTGTAGAAAATACAGAGAGTGACTCATAAAAAAAAAAAAGATTCATCTTATCAACTAAAGAGAATAATGTAAAAAGAGACCATAAAAATAAATTACACAAAATATCAGATCGCTGTGAAAGGATGTGTCACTAATATGGAGACGGTGGGGAAAAAAATGGCTCAGGCAATGTTCTGCATTCTCACTCCACTGCTATGAATCATACAACAGCCAGAAAGGTGGCGGAATCATAGCAACAATGTTTCGCCATCTTAGCTGCTGCCATCATGCAGTGTGGAACAAACCCAGCATACACTGAAGCTTGCAACCAAACGATGAACTGCAGCCTATGGCACTAGCTCCCAAGGTGGAGCCTGGGTGCCTGGAGGAGTCAGTGAGGTTACTGCAACGAGTCACATTCAAATTTAGGAACAGTTTAATTTCACTTCACGTGTCTCACTGGAGGTTAAGACGATGAGAAAATGCTTTCAGATAACTGACTGATCAGAGGATTCACCCTCCCCCTTATCTCCAAACATCCTGGGTTATTACACAATTTAAGATAAATCATGAGCATCGCAAAAATATCCACAAAAGAATCTCCCATAAAAAATATCTCATTTACTGACAATGAATGGTTAAACTGGAATCAATGCAGCGTGGATTGATATGAGGAAGAAGAACTCTACGACATATGTTACATAAAACGCTGAAGTGTAGTTCAAGGACAAAGCTCGCATGTATTAAATCCATCAACCTCATAAAAGCCAGATATAAGGAATGAGGAAAAACATGGGTGTGTTTCGCAGATTAAACCACGACACTGTAAATAACCAAGAGAGGCATATGACTTCCTCTGTGAGAAACACATTAAAGAAAATCATCGGCGATTGTAATGAAACTTCGGTTAAATAAATTATGTAAAATAAACCACCAGAGACGATCGCTGGTGTTTCTGTGTAAGTCGCTGTACAGTGAATGCAGGAAATGTGATCATTGTGTGATCGTCGGTGCAATGCGAAACAGTGTACAGTGCTGTGAATGGGCAGGCAGGTACTTTATGAATGAAGGGGATCATGTGACCGCAGCACCTCCCGAAGCAGATATTTCTCACTGACTGTCAACAAGCGCACACAAGGGATCAGCCCATTAAAATAAAACTAAAACGCGACTGAAAACGGGCAAAATGTGTGCAAGGACACGTCGTGTACAAATTACAGTGGATATCCGTGTATCGTAGTGGCCCGAACGCCAATGTGACGCCTTTTTAAAGCGTTTTTATGAATGGAGATTGTGATATGTAAATGAGTGTGATTGAGAAAAAAAATGGCATCTTCAACCTTTCAACGCGGACGTTGCAGCAATCAGCTCGACTGGTTTCCATTAAGGAAAGGCTGGATTGAGATACATCTTCTCGATTTTAATCCACGATTATGTTCGGAAATCATGGCGGACGACAGTTACCCACAGATCTAGGTTGTCAATGTAAGGCTGGTCTGATCACGATGTACTGAACTATTACCAAATAAAATATGTCCAGCCTGGATTATTGCTGTATGTGTTGTCTGTAACGAGGGATCCCTCGCGACTTGACAAATAATCGTCAAACTTTAAAGCAATACTAAAAAAAAAATCATTAGCACTAAATCTTCCAGTTCATTGAGTAACACATATACAACCATCGCTGTGCGTAATATCTCACCCGTTACACTAAATTGTTCGAGCAAAATAATTCAGAATGGGGTGTTTCTTTTTACTACAGGCCCGTGTCATTACTTGTCACACAGTGTTCTTAATTTCAAGTAATCCATACATGCATCATTAATCCACCCAGGCTTCTACTAAATGTATCCAAACAAAAAGATTATGCGTCTGTGTTTGTCACTATTGATATTAGCAGAGTGAGATGATGAAATACCAGCGTTGCTGTATTGGAAATGTCAATGGTAACTGTGGCTGTGCGTCGTACATCGACTAATGCGTGCGTTAATATCAAAAGAGACTTTGGTACTCTTTATTGCAGCTGTACGGGGTCTGTGTGGATAAACGGGAAATATATATAAGCAGTACTCACTCATTGTTTGGATTTGTTGAATCTTCACTCATTTTTTCCTCACGGGGATCCAAATCCTAGTAGCAATAGCATCGACGACGCAGTGACGGCGGGATAAAATACCACAAATATCACCATTTTCCTTCACATATAGAAACGACCCCTATTTCGGATAGTAAGTGAACGATGTACAATGGGGCATGCCTTACTGTGCGTCCCTGCGAGAAGCAAGTGAAGCTAGCCTAACGTTAGCTTTGCTGTCTGGAACTAACATTAAATCGCGAGGAGGAATGACAACCGTTGATTCATTTTATCCTCCCTGGAAGTAAAATCCGACCACAACAAATGGGCCATCGGTATCATCCTCAACAACAAACACAGAATCCCGCTTTGCAAAAATGTTTATAGATCCTCAGAAAATGTAGACTTTGCTGCAGACTGTAACGTTTGGCAGGTTATTTGTGGCTGTCTGTCGAGCATCCATTCGCCAACTTCAGGTCCAGGACAACACTTGAAATAGCGCTGTGCAGCGTTGCTCCGTCAACGTGTCCGAGTAATTTGCAGTAAAGGCATCCAAAACGGAAAAAAATGGTTGTGCTGGTTTCGACACTAATAGTCACGCGTGAAGTAAAAACACCTATAGTTGAAATTCCCTTGAGAAGTTGTGGACATCTGCTTTAATCGAACTCCATTTTCAACTCGGGGGGGAATGAAACATCGGAAAACTGGGCGGATGTGTCGACCCTCGCTTGAGAAAGTTAGATCCTTCCGCGACGTAGTAAAAACATAACACTCTTGCAGTGAAATATGTTCGATTAGCAAGCAGTTTACTGTATCTCAGTAAAGATACGCGTATATTGCACTAAACTGTGGTCGTCTGTGACCGTATTCAGGAAATGCATAGTGTTTCTTTCCAAAGTTGACGTAAAGTAGTCCCCGCACTTCCCAAAAGAAGTTTCCCTTCAATCACGCATTGATACAAGAGGGAAGCGTCTGTGTGATAGCACGCAAAGTAGAAAATAATCTGGAGGAAGGACTTGGGCTGACGCACACACTCGGCCATTAACAATTTCTAAAGTTTTCTTTCATTAAGCAGTTATACCATTATTCACCTTTTATTTATTTTGATGGAAAATGCTTTAAAATGCACACAGCCACGACTGCTGCAGCACGTGGAATTACATCAGACCCCCTTCACGATTTATGTGGCTAAGGCCAAGGTAGTATTTCTGTTTCAGACGCTCTATTATTTAGTTTAGACAAAAAGTAAAGTGAAAGTCTAAGTAAGAGGTCATTTGCAAAATGATTCTATTTTATAAAACGTATAGTGTCTGAAATTATACTGTGGTATTTATTTAATTTGAGTCCTTTTATGATGAAAAAAATGATTAAAAAGATTGAGTTTCATCCCATTTGAGATACAAACAGGAATTTGGGGCTGACTCTATCAAATTTGGTTCAGGAGGGGACTGATGTCCAGCTTAATAATTAAAGATGGCCCACCTTTTATCCCAACTCCTTCTGGGCAGCTGGAGTAGTACCCTCCAAAATAAAACAGCCTTAGAAGTTACCAACAAAAAAACATGCTTTCACCTATTAACCTTATGTGCAACCATGTTAAAAAGCTCGCAGAGCGATTCGGTGGCCTGGTTGTGTAAGACTTAAAATGCTATCGGATTTCTTTGCTGTGTGGAATGGCAAGAGATCAGGCTAAACGGTTCTGCCTGGTTGTCATAGTGACAGCATGTTGTGTGAGAAGTTTCTTTGTATTTCTCTGCCTTTCATATAGCTTGTGCCACAGCCATATAAAACATCCCTCTGTGTTACTGTATATAGATAGTCCAGGCATGCAGGGCCCTCACACATGCGTCTCTGACACACATTGTAGAACTTCCTTTGGTATTTGATTAGATTTTCAGTCTGGGGTATGTATCGCCATCCTGCTGCGTGTTCAAGAGAAAAGGTGAATTGTCTTATGAGACCAAAAACACAGATGTCAACCTGATATGGATGTTGTGTGTGCTTATTTACACCAACAATTAGCATTTCTAAAAAGCCTCACACAGAGTAATCAAGTTACTGAGGACCGTCTCTGTCTGCACTTTACTAAAAGTGACCACTTGTATTTGCCTCTTCCTTTCTAAATTGGGTTACATGTGTCTAAATAAAGCGTCCCTTGTTTCAAATAGAGCAGAAAAAGCAATGACCATGAATTTTCCCACTGGCATGCTTGCATCCTGTAGAATATCCAGAGTTCACCAAGTCAGTCTTCTTTCTCATCTCTCACAAACGTGGAGGGCCTTAGTGCATTTCCGGTGTTATTCACACACTGCACACACAACACAGTGCAGCAAACTTAAACAAGGCAACAGGATGTTTAGCTAGCAGAGGCATCCCTTCACATTACTATGTAAGCAGCTACTATGTAATGTGAAGGCAGACTGTAAGGCAGTCTCAATTCTCTTTAAGATGGTAAACACGCTAACATTCCTGTATTGCCAACAAGCAACTACAGAATACATCAACGATGTGTTTAGCTCAACTCAAATCTCATTTGTGAGAGTCCAACACAAACAGAACCTTACATTACTTTCAGCAAGATGGCTGAAATGACTTACAGGTGATATTATATAATTTTTGTAATTGGCCATGTTTCTTTTTTTTAGTGACTACTTTCACTTTGACATTTTTTTTACAAACGCATTTCAAACTGTGATTTAAGTGACTTTGAAATGTTGTCATGACTCACATTTCAGTTAGCCTACCTGTGTAGGTGTATCACTTTGGAGTGCACCATGACGCTTTTTGTGAGTGGTTGTTTGCACATACTAAACAGAATATGATCATCAACATTGCATTTTCTCAGAAAAAAACCCAAGCACAAAAATCAGATATGACATATTTGAACATGACAACCAAAAACATACATAACACAGTTTTTTATTGAGATAAACCAAATTGTTTTTCCATGGTCACTTTTATTTGTGATCACTCATGGGAGAACGATTCCTGATATTTGACCATGATGACTCAAATCAGATGATGACCTCATCTGTGGCCACAGGGGATTTGATCACTAGTTCCCAGCAGCACAGGTCTCTGGCCACAAAAGAGAAGAAGTAAAGGCCTTTCTTTGCAACAGTGACTATGGAAAGGAAATTCAGTATCTGTGTAGTTGCTGCCATACAGCCTGCAGAGATCTCCGGACATCCAGTGAGAAAGACCGGAGATGAGTAATGGATCTGTTTGTTTTACCTTCTTCCCTTTTCTCAATTAGTCACTTTTAACCCATTTTAGTTCCCTGATGTTTTGTCAAGTTGGGATTTCAGATTGGTAACAACACACACCGATAGAGTTTCCAGAGAGGATCTTCTCCAGTTTTGTTTTGAGACCCATAAGACAATCACAATGGACTCTTGGCAATGGGTTTAAAGAGGTGTGGCCTAAACAAGAGGTGCTGGCAGCTGAACAGAACAATGCATACCTATGATTAGTGTGGGCCTGGCCTCGGAAGTCTGCAACTTTTAGGCACGCTAATTGCAGGGTGGTGTGTAGAAAAGGTGTAGTGGCTAGAAGGGAAGGAAGTGTGAGGGCCTTAAGGCATATTTGACTATGTGCTATGAACTCTCTCTCTATGCACATGACCACTGTTGAACTGAACATGCAAACATTTTTTGTATTGCTTAATTTCCCTTGGTGTACTTGGTGAGAATTCCTCATTTTAGGTGGAGGTATTTTCTTTGTCACGATTATATTATAAGAATGTCTGTAAGAGAGATGGGTGTGCATAACTAGATGAGTAAAGTGTGTCATGCCAGTCTTGTGACTATGCACAAGGATGTTGGTTCAGATCGAAGGTCATTGCGGCTGTAAAACCCTTGAGAGACACATCTCTGGAATTGTCTAAGTTCTGTAAATTGCCAGAATGTGAACTGTGAGAGTACCTAAAACCACACCAACTAATGTATGTATTAAGCTTGTGTTCAGAATTAGTGGTAACAAAATGTGTAGTATTTTACTAATGATTAAAATTTCACAGATTTTGTCTATTAAATGTTTTAAGGTTAAGCCAGCCTTCCATTTTATGTTAAATTTGATGCTAGGTTTATAACTGGGCTTGATTATGTTCAAGGCCTACTTTACAGTAAATTTGTACCAGTTGCTAACATCTCAACTAGAAAAATGGGAAACTAAATTGGTTTCAGCCGCAGTTAGCTTTTTCAGTGCTCCAGACTCTGTTACTTCCTATTGTTTGTGTGCTGTGCGTGGGTTTGATTGAAACCTGATCTAGCTGGGGAAGCTGTGTTTAGGGTGAGGTGGACAGGCTTTTGTTGCTGCCTGAGGGGTGTTTATTTGGGCGGCTTCAGTTGGCTTCCCTGTAATCATCATCCAGCTCCACAGGATAGAAGGGATTAATGAATATGTTGGAGCGGAAGTTACAGATGACTATTTACCATTCTCATGGGGATGAGAAGGAACTGCATGAGGAATGCAGGATACGAAGACGTTACTGTGCACTGCGTATGTACTCTTTGCTATGAGTTAAACGAAAATTGATAACACTTGAATACACTGATTAGCCACAACAATACCAAACATCAGAACAGCTTTGACCCATCAAGGCATAGACTCCACAGCACCTCAGAATGTGTCATCTGGTATCTAGCACCGAGAAACAGCAGCATATCCTTCAAGTCGTTTAAGTTGCGAGTGGGGCCTCCATGGACTTGTTTTTCCAGAACATCCCACAGCTGTGCAATGCCTTGAACTCTTTGTCAATCATTACTGAACAATTTTTGCACTGTGGCAGAGTGCAATATTCTGCTGAAAGAGACAACTGCAATCAGGGATAAGGGATGTATTTTGGGTCCAACAGCATATGTGTCGAAGTAGCATTCACTTGAATTCCAGGATTCAGCTTTTCCAGCTGATCATTGTGCAATCTCTTCCCCATATGATTTATGCACACAGATGTTCTGACCCAGTCATCTGCTCATCACTATTTGGTCCTTGTCAGAGTCACTAAGATCCTCATGCTTTCCCATTTTTCCTACTCCTGACATATGAACTTTGAGAACTGATTGTATCCCTCTCACATTTCACCCCCTTGAAAAGCACTATTGTAACTAAATAATCAATGTTATTTACTACACCTGTCAGTGGTTTTAAAGTTGTGTCTGATTGGTGTACATATATTCAAGATTCCAGATTGGAGATATTTCCTTCAAAAGGTATATGAAAAAGGCTCCCTCTTCTAACCGATCATACAATGTTAAATCCTGTGCATCACATCAGAATCAGAATCAGCTTCATTCGCCAAGTATGTTACATATACAAGGAATTTGCTTCTGTTTGTTTCTAGCTTCTCTAGGACAGGACGGACAGAAAACAAATACATGAAAAACAATCATTTAAAGACAAATTATAGACAAATTGTAACAAGACAAGATAGTGTGTGTGTGTGTGTGTGTGTGTGCAGCATGCTGAGTCGAGTGCAGTTTGTGTCCATATAGCAGCAGCAATCAGTTGTTCATAACAGATATTGCCTGGGGGGGGAAACTGTTCTTATGTCTTGTGGTTCTAGCAAACGTAGCTCTGTAGCGTTTGCCAGATGGGAGAAGTTAGAAGAGGTTGTGTCCGAGGTGTGAAGGGTCTGTGGTGATTTTCTCTGCCCACTTTCTGACTCTTGAGGCGTACAGGTCCTGAAGAGAGGGCAGAGGTGCACCAATGATCTTCTCTGCAGTTCTGACGCTGCAGTCTGTGCTTGTCCTGTGCAGTGGCTGCTCCAAACCAGACTGTGATGGAGGAGCGGAGGATGGACTCAATGACACTGAGCCTTTTTGAGGAGGAAGCTGATGTTGGTTTCCCATCTTAAGTCTTGGGAGATGGTGGAACCCAAGAAGTTTCAGACACTGACACAGGAGAGCAGAGTATGGTGAGGGCGGTGGAGCAGGGGGGTGTATCTGAAGTCAACTATCATCTCCACTGTTTTCAGCGTGTTCAGCTCCAGGTTGTGACTGCACCAGTGTGTCAGTCGTTCAACCTCCTGTCGATACACAGATTCATCACTGTCTTGGATGAGACCAATGATGGTGGTGTCGTCTGCGTACTTCAGGAGCTTCACACCTGGGTCGCTGGAGATGAAGAGAAGAGAAGAGGAGGGGGGGCACAGCCTTGTGGGGCACCAGTGCTGATGTGACGTGTCTGGGATGTAATTGTTTCGATCTTCACGTGTTGTGACCTGTTGTTTAGGAAGTTGTAGAGCCACTGACAGGTGGAGGGGGGGACAAAGAGCTGGGAGAGATTAGAGGAGAGTGTCTCAGGGATGATGGTGTTGAATGCAGATGAGAAGTCCACAAACAGAACTCTGGCGTATGTGCCCGGGCAGTCAAGATGTTGATGATATTACTGATGCAGCAGGGTGCCTCGCCACATATGTTTGACAAAGGGCATATGATTTTGATACAAATGCTTTAATGTTTTCTTATGGAAAAAGCAGAAAAATTAATTTTCACTGTTTACTTTCACTGTAATCTTTCCATTCCACATCAAACAGGATGGACTCAATGACTGAAAACTCTGAGTCCGACATAACTTCTCATATTACTCTTCAGAATAGTGTTCAAAAATCTTCCCTGTTCCCATAACACACCTTTACTCAATACAACCTGCACACACGCATACGCACAGTTTGCTACGAATATCAAGTAACAATAAGTTGCACCCCCACCCCACCCCCCAGCTGTGTAGCCCCCATCCTCATTTCTCTCTTTCTTTCCCTTCTGGCCTCCACTTAATCCTCCCGCTCATCTGGGAACCACCAGCACCCCTCCATGAAGAGATGCATTGTGCCCAGATTATTTGATTGTTTTCAGATGTTGAAGCTTTCCTACACAAAAGGGGAAGAACAGGGTTTGTCCAAAAGCCCTAGGCTACTTGGCCCATGGATGGACACAGTGTAGGGAGGGGCAAAAGAAGGGATCGGCGCGCGGCTCAGGGAGCGGACACACGAGTCAGGAAGTGACCCCTGCAATGTTAGATTACAAACAATGTGCTCTCTCAACTTCTGCAGTTCTTGCAGTGGAACATACCACTTCTGCGACAGCCAAAGGGGTGGCGCTTGCAGGAGGAAGGAAGGATGGTTTCAGCCCACCCCCCTCTCTTTAATGATGCATCCATTCAGTGAGTGGCAGAGGGAGTAGGTGGGGTGGGGGTTGTCGGGCCAGGAAGGCACTTCACTGATGAAAAGTCGCCACATGGAATGGATGAGAAGTGGGCTAAGGAGGGGTGAGTGGGAGAAGGGCGGGAATTGGCTTGCACTACCAGCAGACATGAACGGGGATGTAAAGGAGAAGGAAGGGAGGGAGATGAAGGATGAGAGAGACAGCAGGAGAAAAAGGATAATGATAGCGATGGGAATGCAAGAATATGGGAAGTAAGCATAACAATGAGGGAGGAAGGCCAACGAGTAATGGTCTGATTCAAGGCTTGTCAAGCATGGAAATCCCGTGCTTGTCGAATAGCATGAAACCAATAACCTTTTTCTCTGACTGATGGTAGAATGGAGTAGAGGGGAAGCAGCGCGTTAGCACTGAATGGAGCCTTTGTTCTGGCTTTGTTGTGCCTTTACGTTTGACCAACCCTACAAATGAAACTGACTTTGCATAAGGTGAGCAGAAACACAAGGTTCATTTTTTGCACCAATCCTTTTTTATGCGCATGAACATTCCCATCGCATCAGCCATAAGAAGAAGTGATCATTCAGTCACATTCCTCCAATCTATGCTATAGCTCTTTATGTGAAGACTACATGGCATTTTCAGATGTATTCTTGATTCTTAAGAGAAAAGAACATAAGCAGCTCTCCTGATAAATGAAAGGAAAGACCCGGATGGGGACACACACCACATACACACACACCCCACCCCCGTCTGCTCTGTCATGTGTGACTCACAGTGCATCGCAGCACTGTATGAACTTCAAAAAGAGGCTGGCTGTACATTCACAGTGTATTCAACCCCTGCTCTTTAAATAGCTCAGCCTCCTCCAAACAGAAAAATCCATGTATTAAAATGACTGAATCACACAAGAATTAAAGAGGCAGAGAACATATTTTCACACAATGCAGCGTACAATAGGAGCTTTGCACAGACAATGCTAGTTTGTCTTTGTTTGAACATATGTGTATTTGGTAGCATATGTGCACAGAGAACATGTACAGCATGTGTCCTTTTGGGTGTTAGTGTATGGCAGAAAGTTAACAATCATTCCGATTTGGAAGAATATAGACCTACAGGCCTATATAACTATACTGCATAATCATTTGTTGTATGCAGTATATATTTATGTGTACGTGCCTACACATGCTGGATTCGTGATTGAGCATAAAGGATTTCTGAACTATGTTGTTTAATGCTGGAATGCACCTGGCCTGATAGGCAGGCAGAGGAATGCTGAACATTGTCTCTCATCTAGGGAGGCAGGGCTGGAATGTGGCCCAGGTCTTATTCCTCTCTCCACTGCACCACCTAGGAGCGTTGCAGGTTCATGAGCGCACACGCACACGCACACACACACACACACACACACACACACACACACACACACACACACACACACACACACACA
>JAUMHF010000014.1:6988962-7002333 GCA_032359275.1 Microctenopoma steveboyesi | reverse complement strand
CACTCACACACACACACACACACACACACACACACACACACACACACACACACACACACACACACACACACACACACTTGGTTGCACATCAACTTTATCCTAAGGCCCAGTTCTCCTTGCAGTCAGGATTCTACATGCACCTGTGTGCATGTGTACTGGTGGAGTGTGTAAAAGTGATTTCCTGCCTGCCCATGAAGATGTGTGTGTGACTGCACACATGTGCTTGATTGAACAAACTTCTCTACAGTGCAAGCTGAGAGCAATTAATTTTTCCTTTCTAGCAGGAGTTGCGTAATTGTCGTTGCTTCGCGCTTTGTTATTAAGACGTTCCATGGCGCTGCTTATACAAACCAACAAAGAAAGTTCACTGCTCCTTCGAAAACTAGCAGACCAGATCTGCTGCCTCCCAAGTCCCAATACACTACACTGAAGGTCAAGTCACAGACACAGAATCTAAGGAACCTAGTCAGTGTCATGTAAATATACAGCACACACACTTAAGATGAATCCTGAAGGCAGATTTTTTCGTTGACACAGACAATGCATTGTATATTTTATTCCCATAATAAAGTTGATCTTAAATGTTGTATATGCTCACATAATCTATATTATATTACCACTTCCACCCAGTCCATATTCAGTATACCTTCTACAGTTCATTGTTAGTACTCTGTGAGTCACCAGAAAGGCACCATGAGTTGAAGTCAAGTTCCTTATAAGCACTTGTGCATACATGACCAATAAATCTGTGGCCTGGTAGCTCAATGGAATAAAAATCAGACTGAGATGCTGAAGGTTACAGGCTCCAATCTCAGCCCAGATTCTTAGCCCATCCCCCTGTTTTTTATAAGAACGTCTGCGAAGTAAAGTAAATCTGATTTGAAATAGCAAACAATATAAAAAAGGGTATTTACACAATCCCAAAATAATAACAAAAATAAACAAGAATGTAAACTTTCATTTTGGTCCAAACAGGAGTATGTCAGCACTTTTCCTGTCCTCGTGCTGTGGCGTGCTGTACATTCCCCATTTCCAGAAAAGAAACTAAAATGTGTGATGTTAATTTACTTGAACTGACAGAAGTACAAAGAAACTACTTAATTGTATTTTTGCTGCTTTGACTTTGAGACCTGCAACACACTTAAAAATTAAAAAAAAGTTTACCACTGTGTTAAAGTGCCTTCCCTTTTAATACATTTTTTAACTGAGGATGCAATTTGTTAGAGTTTAACAGTTAGAATAAAATGCCCATTCATGCTGGAGTCAAGGCGTCAGCCGTGCAACACTCTTTGGTCGCCTAGTCTGACAGATCTGGACTGCAGGCAGGTCATTCAAGCCAAGACGTTGCTCATACTGATGCAGTAGTGGACTGTTTTAAAGTTTCCCAAAGTTCTCCTGATCCCTTGTGGCTATATTCGCCATGTTAATGTGATGATTTCTCTCAGGACAAGGGGTCACATTCGGCACATACATGCGCAGTTTCTGCGCCCATATAGAAAAAATCTTTCTAAACTGACAATTTGCTGATGAAGTGTTGCACAGAGTGGCGAGCAACAGCCCATCTTTGATTCTCATTTTGGAATGCTGTTACTCGAATATCTTTCAAAATATCTCTGTCTTATTTAAACATTTTCTTAGAACTCAAAATTCTCTTATCTTTACAAAACAGAAGAAACCTCAACCTTTCTGTAAATGGACTACTAGTTTGTTTATAAAAAGCTATCCATGCTTTCCTTGGCCCACAGACCTGCTTCTGGCCTGAACTCACTACACTGCACTCAGACCAAATAGTTACTTAAAGAGACGAGAGAGGAAATACAGGGAGAGTCTACCTCTATGGTTTATATGCCTGTCACCTGCCAGCAAACATCTTGACTGGAAAACAAGGCTCTTTAAGTGACTGGGAGTAATTTGTTAACTACAGCAGGTATGGCTTTTCAGGATCAAATGACAAATTTGACTATAATGATGATGTTTAGTTTTCTTAGTACGAAGACGTGTTTGGTGGAGTCATCCAGGAAACTTGAGTAAATTTAATTCTATTATTTATTCCTGTAAGCATTATCAGTAACCACAGATGAGTCAAAGCTTGGTTTCTGTAAGTTTTGCCACTTAGGAAAGATAATACCACAAAACCAATCACATGCTTTCAGTCAAAAGTCCCCTGACATCGTTTTAGAGAAAGGAAGACAGCAATTGCGCACTTAGAATTCACAAAAGTTGGCTATTTATTTTTAACTATTAAAAAAACACGATCTACATAGTGGCGTCATTTAGAGCCAATTTACTGCACGGCAGTCTTGAGACTTGCAGAGCCAATTGATTTTTGCATCTTTTACACAGCGCCAGGATCTCTGGACTGTTTTCCCAAATGGGACAAATAAACAGGGTCTGTGTGTTTATTTGAAACAGCAATGAGAGGGAAGGAGAATAGGAAAAAGCAAGAGGAAGGGGAGGGGGGATAGGATGTAGTCAAGGGTGAGTGGAGGAAAGTGGTGGGAGTAATTCTGTTACATTGACTCTGTGGCTTTTCATTCACTGTGAAAATGACTTTATGTGGGCTGACAGTAGAACTGGGTTGTAAGACAGAGCCCTGGTGTCACATGGACAGAGCATCTTCCTACTACTGCTATAGCTTCTATGGCAGTTTATAACCATTTGTACTTGTTCAAATTCCCTTGTTTCTATTGTTTATATGTTCAAATGACTGTTGTCTGTTTATCTTAATGTTTGTGTTTGCAGATGAATAATATTTTAAAGTAACCATCAGCCTATATATGCACAACATTTTACCAGAACAGTCCGTGTATGCACTTCTGATAGATTGTTTGTACATGTGAAAGTGGAAGGGCATCACGTGTAACCATGTAGGTGTGTGAATGAACAAGCAGCAGCCCTGTTGCTAGGTGAAATTTGAACCCTCTATCCTCCTCTCTAAGTTCTTTATTTTGGTCTATACTGCCACCAAGTGTGTGTCAATAGTATTGCAAAAGCCGTTTTGTTCCATGTCTCACAAAATGTGCAAAGTCTATGTTCTAGGCTGTTAGTCAAGCTCTTTTCTACAAGGATGTCAGCTATACTATACTATACTATTTTCCACTGATCAGATTTACATCGGCATGAGGCTAAAGTGCATATTTTAAAGCAAAAATAATAATGCAAACATAAGATCAAAATAAATCTGAAACATGATGTGTCTGTGAGTCAGGAAGCTAGTTCAACAAAAGGTTATTGTAACTTGAAAAAACAACAACTCAGTGCTAACTTCACCTATTTCACAGCTGTGAAATAGGTGAAGTTAGCACTCCCTTGTGGCCAGTGACGGGTTGGTTAAGAACGTGCCCTGAATGTGTGATACCTGAGTAATGTTTTGCAGATTGTTTATGTGTGGAATTCATAAAGAGTATACAATAAATAGTTAGGTTCCTCACATTAGTCATAATAATGTAAAATTAGACATATTTCATATACATTTTGCACATCTGCATATCTGTATTGATACTGTGTTACTTGTCAACTGCCACCTGCTGGATCTTAAACATCCTTGCATGCATTCTAATTGAGAGACTTAAATGACTTACTCAGGGCTCTCAAGTGTCACGCATTGAGCATGACAGTGACTCTTTTCAGTCTTTGGTAACGCACGCCTGCCACACATTGTATTTCTCACAGAGAAAAATAATTTCTAGGCCAATATGCCACAGCGCCCAATATTTCTGAGACCTATGACAGAAGCGCATCTCCACCGGAGTCCTAGAGCCTGTCACTTTCCTGCCAATCAAAAAGGAGAAGGGGCCTACACTATAGCCAATCAGAAAATAGCAGTATTTTATAATGTAATATGCAATAGAAAGAAAAAAAACAACCAATTGAAAAGCATCCTGTAATTCTTTGTGATTCTGCTACTAATGTTGGTGACTTCAGTGAGTCATCTTCTGTTTTAATGTTACAGGAAATTTCACAACTTGTTTGACACAAACTAAAACAAACTTTGCCAACTGCTGTTAAAAATTGTTGTCTGGATAATTAGTATCAGTTTTTCAATGCTGAGTGTCTGTGGCCTAAACTTAGACAAGAGTTTTACAGCCTGTTCACCTAAAACAGCTGTTCAGAACAAGTAGTCTAGGTCCGTGTTTACCAACATTATTTTATAGTACAATGTCACTCTTACCTGTCTTCAAAACTTGAGTGCCCTGCTTACTGGTTCAATGTGCTAGTATAAACAATACAATTATTTAGATAATTGTATTCCATATTGTACATAACATTATGTAAAACATCACCCCTCTTGCAGTTATTGGCCCTACCAAGTGTCTACTGCCTAGTGTCTAATCTGCTGCTTGTTGTTGTTCTTTTGGTATTTTCTTCTTTTTACACACCCCAACCAGACATGTCACATGGTCACCCATCCCCAACCTGGCTCTGCTGGAGGTTTCTTCTTTCCACTTTGTTTCCAGTTCAATTCAGTTTTATTTTTATAGTGCTAATTCAAAAGTCATCTCGAGGCTTTAAAACCATAAAGAATATGGTTAAACAACAGAATAATGTGGAAAACCCAACAGTCCTACTTGAGTAAGCACTAAGGCAACAGTGGAGAGGAAAAACTTCTTTTAAAGGAAGAAACCTCAACAGAACCAGGCTCAAGGTGGGCGGCCATCTGCCTTGACCGTTTGGGGTGAGTGGACAGAGGCAAGATAAAAGAGCAGCTGGCAAATAAAAGACAAAAGGAAGCAGGAGACAACACAACAGGCAGGTTAGGCAGGCAGCAGCACACTGGATATCATACAGCTCTGAGCTGGGGATTCCTGCAGAGAAGTACTTAGAGCAGGGGACAAAGAAGAAGAAGAAGAACTACGGGAGAGAGAAGACACACAGTTAGATACAACAAACAATAAGTTTTCTGAAAAAGGAAGGTCTTTAGCCTAGTCTTAAAGGTAGAGAAGGTGTTTACGTACATGAATTAAGAGCTGGCTGTCCATTGTTGCCTAGTGCTTGTTCAAGTGGGACTGTGACTTCAATTCAATTCAGTTTTATTTATGTTCCGCCAATTCACAACAAAAGTCATCTCAAGGCAAGGTCTCAAGGTTTAAGACCTTACAGAATATAGGTAAATACAGAATAATGTGGAAAACAGGCCCACTTGCCCCTGCTTTAACCTTGGTCTGACCTTTCTTTTATTTTTTAAACATATAACATATGACATTTTTTGCTTCGAACACCCCCCACGGGAGCGGCGCGTCCATCAGGTGTTTCCAGTGTGGTTTTTGTAAAGGATTAAAAGTTCTACCAGTAAAAAGTTGAATTCAGAGGGGAAATATAAGGTTCGGATTTAAAACAAGAAGTCTTAAACTAAAGATCTCGGATTTTCCATATAACCCTACTTCCGTCATTAACGAGGGAGGAAGAAGACGGGCTAGCTAAAAAGAAAATCTTTTAGCCAGGGGTGAGTTTAAGTTTTCCTTATCTGCTGTGTTTATTCTTTTTCCATTCTCTTTACTTTGGTGATACTCGGGTATGTCGAGTATATTTATATCCAACCCGTCATGTCCACCTTCTTGGCGTATTAACTTTATTCTGGTTCAGTTTGGTCTTAGGCTAACTGAAGTCAGACTTTTTCCATCGTGTTAGCATAAGAAAGTTGCATCAGTTCAGGCTGTTGTGGTTTTACATGGTGCTGCAAGTGTTGCCAAAGATTCTAGGTAACATTATTATACACATTTTGTACTTTAGGTGAACACGTTTGCGTTGGCTATCAAAGAAACGGTGTATTGTTGTAGTGTTTATTGTATGTGGCATTTGTTGGTTTTCTTGAGTACATTGCAAATTGAAAAAAAAAAACTTTTACTCACATCTGCTTTTGAGAATATTGAGATTTGGTAGAAGTAGAATTTCATATGCTCCACTATGCTAAAATGGTGAATTTTGTGTTTTTAAAGCATTATATATCCATTAGCTGCCAATAACAAGTACATGTTCGGCGGCCTGGTAGCTCAATGGGTAAAGTGTCAGACTGGGATGTAGGAGGTTACAGGTTCGAATCCTGTCTGACTCCTAGTCCATCCCCTACCAGGTGTGTCCCTGAGCCAGACACACAGCGCTAGCTCCCTGTAAGTCGCTTTGGATAAAAGCGTCTGCCAAGCAAAGTAAAGTAATATTCCAAATTATGCAGCCATTTTGATGGAATAAATGTTAGTTTAATTGTTTTTATCTAAAAATGGAACTAAATTTGTTGTTCTGTTACAATGATAAACCAACTGTTCACCTGCTCCTCAACGACAAAGTAATGCTTTGAAATCATAGTGAAATTTGGAAATAAAGCCTATCAGTACTGCATTTTTATCATTCTCACATTTGGGAGGATGACATTTCACTCGGTTTCATTATAGCATTGGCCTGCAAATGCACACCTCTTTTAATTCTGTTTCATCATTTGTAAAAAATATAATAAAAATACATATTGCATACTTGGACTGCAATAAGCCAATACAACCTTAACATGACAATTTACTCTGTGCAAAAATTATGCCAAATAAGGGTGGGAAGTACTTACTCTTAATGCTTAATAATAATCTTAATCATTTTAAGATGAATGGTGATATACTATATATCTCTCTCTATATATATATATGATCCCATAACGAAGAGGAAATGGATTAAAAGTGCTCAAAGCATTCGTTAAAACCTGTTTTCAGCATTTTCTGCAAAACACATTATTCTGCTGCTCTTCTGATGCTTGGGGTCCTCATGATTGGTATAAGCTTCTGCTTATACCAACCTGCTCTTCTCCTCCTCACTGCCCATCCTGCTTTTTTCATTTTCTGCCTCTTTCTTGAAGCGCTGTCAAGGGGTGGGCTGTGAGTTGTATTCAGAGGGGGAGCGTGGCCGCCTGGGCCGTCTTTTACTTGTCGGACAACAAAACAGGAAAGAGGCAAAAGAGCTCTTTGATATTTGTGTTTAGTCTCTTTTTATATCTCATTTACAATTGTATTGATATATAGCCCAGCTCTAAGACATTATGTGTGTGTTCATAGCAGATGTCATTGTGTGGTACTGCTTCATTGCTTAGATATGCCTGGAGATTTGTGTTGAGTGTTGAACATAGATTACCAAAGTATACTCGGTAAGAAGAGAGAGGGCAGCGTGAGAGAGAGAGATTATCAGACACAAACATGTTTACAGATTGTGACAAAAACTTTGTTACATTTTTTTTTTTTATGGATACCAAACCCCCAATCTAACACGCAAAGCACGTCTGTCTCCTCGAGGCGTGTCATCAGAGCTTTGATCACTGTGATGTGTTCATCCTGTTGCCGTGAAAGGATGAGTGTCATTGTCATTTAACACACCCCCTTGGATAAAAAAAATCCCAGATTTTTGCACAGACACATGCACGTACAGGAACTATGAGTCCATCATCAACACTGTCAGTTTGTGGTATCTTGGAAAAACATTTGTCCATTGCATCAAAATCTGTCATCAAAATTATGCCAAACAACTACTTTGAGAGACCATCCCTATTTCCCCTGCAGTGTCAAGTGTGTTCGTTCCAAGTATACAGTGTCGGCTGGATGAGTCGTGGTGAATTTCTTTAGAACTTGATAACCTTGGTGTTAATGAGGACAAGGAGGAACATGTCAAATTCCGAGTACACGATCTGTGGGTTTGAAATGTGGAAAGAATGCAAGCAGGTGAACTATTTATAGAGGAGGTGTAGACAGGACTGTTAAATACTATTTTCTTTCATGTTTAAGTCATCTCACATCAGCTTCATTATTTTTTATTCTCAGGTTTCCTTTTGGTCTTTGCTTGTGTTTGAGGTTGTAGGGGTTATTACTCTGCAGAATTCTACTTCTGTGTGTTTTATTAATGTAACAGTCACATGACTGTAGATGCCACAAATAGAATTATTGTTTTAGTTGTAGAGGAGTTAAGAAAATACTGTTTCTAAGATGTTACTGACATTTCTTTCTTTCTGATCTGTTTTCTTCTGCCTCACTTCCTTTTTTTATTTCCTCCCATACTTCAAAATAGAAAAGCATTGCAAAGCACTGGCTTTATGACTTTGAACACATTTAAATAGACATGTCCCATTTACGTTTTTATGGCCCCAGTCTTTGAATGCTTTAACATGGTGTATCTACACATTTAGAGCCTAGTAGATTTACCAAAATGTTGATGAAATATTTAATGGACATATTAAATATTAGGTCTCACTGGTGATTAGTTTTGAAACTCAAGAACCCAATAGACTTCACTAGTTAAAAATGCTGCCACTCTTTGCTAACGAGAAAGAGAAGGGTACAGTATAAAGAGTTGCAGTTTAGTAAATCAATAATATTGAATAAAGGTAATTGCACAAGTGGTGAAATATATTGATTCAATATATTTCAGCACTTGTGCAATTACCTGTTACAGCTAAGTGCACAAAGTTTTACTTGCAAGTGCCTTGCTTTGGTAAAGAAGAACAACCTTACAGCAGCAGGCTGAGATGAAGACCCAGAGTACATACAAGTGTGTTTTTAACAGCAGTACAGACATAATAGCTTCTAAAGGTTTGTGAGCAAGGGTTACTCTTCTGATCAGTCGGATATCCTGAAGAAATGTGGTTCAGTGGCAACAGTACTTCAAGTTCTTGAAGACTTTTCGCCTCCTACCCAGAAGTCTTCATAAGTTCTGTCAACCAGTCAGTCTGAACTATAATAACGACTTGAGAATTTGAGAAGTCTGATGTTTTCAGAGGGAAATCTAGTTCTAGTTTTGGTTCTTGGCATAAAGTGTCTTCTCTCACTTTAACTGCCACTGTGTAGTTTGCAGTACATGACCTCCATAATTATTAAAAGACAGATTTTGAAAGAATGTTACAAAACTCCTTTTTTAAACTTAAAGAAGTGTCTGGTGGAGACTTGTTATGCTGCTTTTTACACAAATCACAACAATATAATACCTCCACTCAGGTGTTTTCACTGCGCAATAATAATTAATTTAACTGTGTGCGTGTGCCTGTGCACGTCTTTACTTCCTTGTTTGTATTTATGTTTAAATACCATTGTGAGGACATTTGGGTCTTGTGAGGACATTTTAGCTGGTCCTTACATATTCAAAAAATGTTTTAGGGTTAACAGTAGGTTTTCGGGTTTGGCCTTGAAATAGGTTTTGGTTAGGATGCAGTTTAGAGTTAGGTGTTTAGTCGTGATGTTAGATTAGAGTTAGGGCACAGGTCTAGTGAATGCATTATGTCAATAGGTGTTGTATGAAATCAGAATCAGCTTTATTCGCCAAGTATGTTGCACATACAAGGAATTTGCTTTTGGTCGTTTCTAGCTTCTCTAGGACAGTACAGACAGAAAACAAGTACATGAAGGACAATAAATTAAAGGCAGGTTTAATTTTATCTTGTTGTTGCTGCACCACACAGCACAATTTATGACGGACACTAAACAAAGTTGGTTTTAATTTTACACAGAATGAAAATGTCTGCTGGGATTAACTCCAGCCACCCATGACCTTCTAAATGATGGTGACATACCGTAGTATTGCAAAAGAATTTTAAATATTCTAAATGTTGTGATTTAAGTAAAGTTAAAAACATATACAACACTAGTGTGGCAGTACTTTGGCTTCATTGTCATGACTACGTCTTGGTCTTGACAAGTATTTGTTTACTAAAAGAGGTTTAAAATCTCATGAGACTTGCATTTTGTTTTGTATACCTCCAGGGCGTCGACACTCAAAAGCTGACATATGGAAAGATCTGGGATTAAATACTGTACAGTTATATTTGTTCAGCTGTGGGCTTTTATTATTTTCTACTTCTAAACTTAAACGTGTGAAATACCGTGCTTCTGAATAAAATAACCATTTGATTATTTGCATAGCTTATATAAGCCTCCTATTTTTTTAATTAAGTTTATGTTTAGTTATTCATTTTAAAATATGTTTTATTGATCACGGTGGAGCGATGTGTTTTTTGCATTAGAGTTGCCCTAACTTTTTGGTAACTCTAGCTCCCAAGGACATAACTGATGAGCCCATTTTGTAGCTTTTCAGAGGAGGACACATTTCTCTCTCTGAAATATTAGTATATCTGGACTGGGAGCTTCTTTAACTTGTTGCCTGCTCACTTTTGTACAAAATGTACTTCTAATAGAAAGATGATTGTTGTAAAGTGATGTGAAGTGGTATGTCTATGCTGTACTGCTTACAGAGATACTATATTTCAATGGACTGTCCATACGTTAAGACAAAACTTCACAGACACACTACCCTGGATTTTACACTGCTCTCCAGGATGTCCATTAATGGTAGTGATGCAGGATGTCCACTAGAGGGCACCACTGAAATTGGATTTTACTGTTGTTGCCTTCACAGTAGAGATGGTACAAGTATCCAAACTCAATACTCAAGAAATAGTGCTTGTGGTTGCCTAAAAACACTCCATTACATCCAACTTTACTGATGTGCTACATGCTCTTAACGTGTTCTGCTGTGAAAACAATGTCTTTTATCAAAAAAATCTACCAAAGATATATCAAAAAATGTATTTAAAACGTAAAGCAGCTGGTAAAGGTGGTTTTTTAGCTTTTGGCAGGTCTGTAACTTAATCACAGCTTCACCCTCATTGATAATCTTCAGTGAGGCTGGACTGATACGGACTTCCACTAAGATACACACAGGCACCGACTACACAATCCAACGTGAAGATTCCCTTCCATCCATCAATCTGTGCATTAGTCATTTTTAGTGGTATTGATAATCACTGTGCAATATCTGTTTACTGTGCAATAACACTGCTGTGTTTAACATCCACTACTGTGGTCAACATTACCATGCAATATTTAAATAATGTGCAGGAACACACAATGCATATCTCACTGTATACGTAAACATATACGTGGGTGTGTACAAAAGTTCTACGTAGTAGGCTAGAAAAATTACTTTTAGGTCATTACATTAATATATCAGCTTTAGATACTAGTTACTAGTATTCAAATCAGATTTTTTAAGTGGTTCTCTCCTTTAATTTTTGCATGATTCATACTAAACAAGGAGCGTTCAAATGGCATTTAAAAAAAATTATTTTTAAGATATGTGGAGTTGTCATGCAGAATGAAATGATAGGAATCTAGTCGGTCTACAATTGAAAAGTCTGGGATTTTTGGAGGTCAGATGATTCTAAATCCTTCAGAGATATCAACACCGTATAGGTTGATATACTGTGTGTCACATTCCATTAGACTGTATCAAATGCCTGATGTAAATAAGTCAGTGTTTTGCACTGTTTTATAATATTTTTGTATTATTTATTATTTCCATATTTCCCTGGAAATGCACCAAGTTGATTTTCAAGTGTCTAATGTTGAATTCTATGACTCAGTTGCCAATCACAGGTAGTATGTAGGCCATGATCACATACACCCTACATTTAGATGTAAATATTCACTCCAGTAAGTGTGCCGCAGCATCTACACTGGCACAAAACCCTGAGCTCCCAAAGAGCAGAGCTCTGTTTGACTGAGGCGACGGGGGCTCCTCTTGCTCTCTGAACTCTGGTGCTTCACCTTCAACTACAGTCTAAGAGCAGAGGGAGGGGTAGGAAGGAAGGAGGATAGGAGGGGAGGAGATAATGGGGGGGTGGGGGGTGCCACATTAAAAGAGGAAGCTCATCCTCTGATAAACACATAGCTACACATCCCACTGGACCCACTTTCTGAGATGGCAGCTAGAGCTAAATGTGATCTTGTCTGAGCTGCACCACTACAAGAGGAGAAACCGCATGGAATTCATGTTTTGTCCCTAGGTTGTTCGTTTGAGAGCTTTAGAGGATTTTAATGCGCCTCTCTGTACCTCTCCGTTTCCAATAGACGGGGCTCTCCAGACGCAGTGCAGCTCCTCACAGAAGACATGCATAATCATGGCAGAGGGGAGGGGATGAAACAAAGAGATGTGTAAAGCACCATATACATATGGCGCTTCATATTGTATGCCTTTCAGGTATTCTTATGGGTGTTTTTGGTTTTAGGTTTGATTTTAAGTGTTGTTACACACAAAGGAAACAGCCGCAACTCAGTACTTCAAAGGGGCTCCGGCAATCCCACATAGACAGACCACATTTCAGCGGAGCATGCTGTGCTGCACTGTGCTACAGACAGACAGGAGCTGTTATAGAGAAGAGGAGACCGTGGGTTCTCATTAAAAAACATTACAGTTTCCTCCACAGATTACACTACTATGGGAAAACTACACAGGGAACACACCCTCGCCGCATCTGCAGCTGTAAGATGCAGTGTTACATGATTGGAACTGTCAAATAAAGCATACAGTTGGAGAAGTCTCAAAACAAGTGTTGGCAAAAAATGACAAAACAGTTTTAATGGAAATGACTGACAGGTTGTTTACAGAGAAAACTCCGTTTTCTTGATGTTTAGGAATGTCTAGTCCTTGTGTGGAGGCTGTTTACTTTCAGCTTGTTGTGTCTTCCACCTGGTCAAGTCCTTGGAGCAGATTCTAATGGTTATATATATATATATATATATATATATATATATATATATATATATAATGTGCAAGGTTTTGAATGTACACATAACTGTCACCCCAAGGTTGGGGAAAAAAAATGTTATGAGGGAGTTGTTTGGGATCACTGCAATTCCTGGGCCCCCTCACGGACTTTTGATGTATACCTACATGTGACTAAGACTAGCTGCCCACACTTGCATCTGTCATAACTGGAAACTTTACTGAGGGTCATGGCAAATATGCATGACCTCTGGCCTTAAAATCAGCAGGCTCTGTGCTCCTTTTCCATAGCCTTTATCTCTCTACTGATTTAGATTTTACACTTCGTTGAAGCTGCAGCTACAAATATAGGCCAGCAAATAATTTATGTGTCAGAATAAACCAACAAAAGGTGGTGCACATGGTCTTAAATATACACTCTGTAAGCGGCTTCAGATGCTTTTTGTCTGGCAGGCTATTGTGAAAACTATTTTTCAGTTAATACAAGAGTTGGGATGAGTGTGTATTGTGCCTCCTGTAAGGAAGAGTGCAAAGCGACATTTATTGGTGAAGCCAGGGGTGGTGCACTTTCATTTCCTGGTTTTAATGGAGAGAGTCTCTGGGTCCACATATGGCTGAAAATGAGACTTTTCAAAATGTTTTTAAGCAGCTTTTGATGACCGTACAAACAGAAAGAGGACAGATGTTTTTGTGATTGTAGTGTATTTTTGTAATTTAAATTTAAGAGCAGAGATTGAGCTAAAACAAAATTGGAAAAACAGGATAGTTTCTTTGATGTCTTCTTTTTTGAACAGGGCAGATATAAGTTTCTATTCTAATACCTGCGGACTTAATGTTGGTCATTTGTGTGTGAGC
>JAUMHF010000014.1:6826377-6985153 GCA_032359275.1 Microctenopoma steveboyesi | reverse complement strand
CCCCCCCCCCCCCGCCCCCCCCCCCCCCGCTAGTGGGTAGATGGCTGAATGTAGACATGAGGCTGGATTTGATTGTATTGGATTTTCTTCTTTTGTCCTTTTTCTTCAAACAAAATAGTTGATTTCGTGTGTGCAAAAAGGAGCCAATAAGTTCTTGTTCCCAAAAGCACATTGTCTCACAGATGTAATTTTCTAACTTCCTATAATTATTAGTGTTAATATTAGCAGTACGATGAATCCAAAATCTGAGAAAACTAGAAGAAGTTAAATATTGGACAAGCGAGTCCACAGGTGCTCTCATTGCACCAACACTGGCTCCAATGAGGCAGGCAAACCTGAGCAGGGCCCTTCAGATTCACAATGGAGACTTTGTCAGCAAGTTCAGGGGAGAGAAGAGGGAACAAACAGAACACAGGACTTTCACAAACAACCTGTCAAAAGGCATTCAGCAGGACAGGTTTGAGTGGGACACCAACACCCATTGCCATGGGTGAGGCAGGGGTCATCTCTCATGCATAGTGGGAGACTCGTGACAAGTGAGTCACTGAGATGATGAAATGTTTATCTGGCATGTTGATATCTCTGACTTCTGACATGGACAGTCTATTTTTTTAAGTTGACTTTAAGTAAGGTTGCAGAGGACGCAGGGTGTTTAGATGGATTTAAATAAGCACCAAGACTTTGGTGGTTAAAAACTATGGCTTCATAGCTATAGCAGTAGCAAGCAAATATCTTTACAACTTTAGAATTGCAGTTGTCATCTGTTTGGTTTGGTGTAGCAGGAAGCATATTTTGCTGCTTATTAAGTTATTACTATTTAGTTGTTAGTTGGTTATTAGGACCGCTCTAAGACAGGAAGTAATAATTATTTTCTGCTATCCAATATTGTTATATATAAAAATAATGTTAAAAATTTTGTTTACGTCCATAGACCACAAAAACAGCTCAAGTCCCCTGCTAACTAGCTTGCTTGAGTTAACAGTGAATGGGGGCTGAAATTATTTCTTGTCTGCATGTTTGCACACTATTGGCACTGTAAATGTTAGGTCTGACTTTACCTGAGCTTTCTGCTCCCTCTTGTATTTGCATGCAATGCATGCTCACTCACTCCCTTCTACTTGATTTGACAATCATTTAAAATAAAAACAAATGGAGGACAAATTTGCAAGTCTCATTAGTGCACCTAGTTGTGAAATGTATTTGCATTGTGTTTAATAATGTGACTCTTTCAAGAATACTTCATTAAATGTCATAATATATTGATCAAATTTACAAAATTTACTAATCCTAAATCTCCATAATCATCCATTATCAGCATTCCTTTTTGTGTTGTATAATATATCTATCCAGTAAATATACAGTTTTCATTTGAACTCTCCTGAGACTAAACTGAGTGCCAGAGAACTGACTTGATGAGTAGTGAAACGTTTCAACCTTAAGACTTCCTGACAGTTTCACCTGGATGATGATAATCGTCTTTACTGACAGAGTAGTAATCAGATGCCACTGATCATGGGTTCTGTGTGCTGAGCAGCACTGACGAAGTCTCTTAGTGTTTTTTTACTTTATCAAAACATTTTGGAACCTGAATTTGATTTAGTTTCAGAGTATAAAACCATCCCCCAATGGTTGAAGTGAGCTGATCAAGTGGGTAAATCAAGCTTGGACCGAGGGATATTTTAGGGGGTGTGAGAAACGGTTTTACATGAGCATTAATAGTAGTTAATAATAATAATAATTTCACATCATCACTCACTTTTTAATCTGACAGAATAAACACAATCTCATTTGAAGAGGATCAGTATAAAGAATTGATTCATCTTTTTCTATAATGTATTTTAATGAAGTTTTTATTCAGTATAGAAAGTATTTATAGGGTAAGTTCACACTGAATCTTGTAGGGCACAGAGCCAAGTTTACAACCTCTGACGGTTACCATAATTACCACCTTCACACTAGTACATACCATTCACCTTGTAATTCGGACTAGGACTATTTCTGTGATAGCTGTGACATTGCTGACAGGGGTGTAACTTTTAAACCAACAGAGAGGAATGATTACAGAGAATAATGAGGAACTAAGTGTAGAGTTTCTCATTATTTTCCCAGGTCATTGCATTGCTTGTTGCCTGATTCCTTATCTTGGCAGCTGCATGGAGCTGCACTCGAACTGCATTTCTGATTCCACATATTAAACCTGAATGCAAACCTCTGCTTTTGCAAAATGTAATGAAATCTGTTGTACACCACTGAAGTGTCACACAGAAAATATAGTAATGGGACTCCCATGAACCTGTCACCGCTGTTCACAGGTGTTTTTTTACACCAGTATTTATTTGACCATTATGTTAAATTGTCCTCATAAAGCCGCACTTGGCAGCAACATCCTCTGAATCTCTTTGTGAGCCACTTAAGTGTACCACTGGGGGTTAGTGTGTTCCAAGGACCCAATATGGTCTCTTCAAAAAATGAATAAATAAAACCAGTTTTGTTAGGCTGTGCCCCCTTTTGAGGAAGCAGGGTTAAGGAAACACCTCACAGTTTGTGGATTCTCATGTATGCTGGTCTTGCGCCTGAGCCCTTCAATAATGTTATGTGTACCTCCAGGACATCGTTGCATTTAACATTGTATATAGAATCAGTATATACACCAACAAGAACAATAATAGTGTTATCATTATATATATATTCACAAATCTACAATGTATTCGTTGAAGGTTTTGATTTGCTCAACCTTTTGTGGTTCTGATCATGATCAAGATTGTTGACTACAGGCAAGCAGCCATAAAATGAAGGGGGCCTGAAACGAGGGGGCCTGACTCTGTTAAGACCACCTCTATTCATGGTCCAGGATCCACTGGATTCTAAGTGGCAGCTGGAAAATCACAGCTGCAGGATCAAGCACGCCACATTAGGACACAGAGTCAGAATCCAAACTAGCCTACAGTACAGCACAATATCAAAAGTACAATATGTCAGTGATGCTGCTCCTGTGCCTCTTAAGAAACCTGCACTACTTACAGAAATTAAAACCAGTGGATCTTATTGTTTACTCATCATTATCGGAACCTGTAGCATTGTTGATCTTCAAGTTCTGATGTTGTTCAAGTTCTCTCTGCCAACAAAATAGGAGAAAGTAATGAAATGTTGTAATAGTTAGTAATTTTTTTATTTGTTTAGTTTATAGTAACCAAACCAAATACGTTTAATAAGTCTTACTTTTCTGCTTCCACAAAGAGACACAAGGTTCCTCATTATGCCCTTTAGACACCATGCTTCTTCACTGAATTTCTGCGACAGGGCATTTTTCTACAGCAATTTACACTCCTACAATTATAGTTCTGGTGTAGATATGGTGTCGGCCCCTCCTTCTTGACCTCTGCCTTTTGCAAGGCAGGCAAAAGTGTGTTTCCTGATTAACGGCTGACTGAGAGACATGGCTCCAGCCTCAGCACCTTGTCCTCCCAAAGTAAGGTGACAGTCTCTTAAGCTCTTTATGGAAATTAACTGCAAAACATAGCCAATTAAACCTGCGTTATTTAGAACAACTCCGTATTTCACCCTGAATAAAAGCAGGCCCAGATAAGACCTGTACACTCGTACACTGCAGCAAATTAATGTGAAGTGGTGGCCTGCCAACATGCAGTTCTGTCTCAAATGGGTCTTTTAAAAGCGTGACTATGAAGATTTTTGTAGAACACAGAGTTATTAAAGCGTGAGGTTTGTAAATGACTTTATTTATAATTATTATTTGACCATATGATTTGGTAACAGTGATGTAATGTTTTATTTGGCTAAATGTAGCAAAAGATTGGGATGCCCATTGATTTGAATGTGTGTAGCTTATGTTTACAGCATAGTTTGTGCACAAAATTTTCCCAGGTTCTGCACCTTTTATACCAAATGTGTAAATGGGAATTAAGCATCTGTATAATGTCTTTTCACTCCACCAGCTAAAGATAGGGCTTTAAGCGCTGATACGCTGTCTTAATTTTCCCTTTCTTAGGTCACTGCAGAGAGCGACGGCATTAGAGTGAGTAGGAGGGTCCGTACTCTATGTGCAAGAATACACTGTGGAAGTTGCAAAGGGCAGAGTCTCTAGGAAATCTACTCTTTCTTTGAAAAAATGTCACAGGAGAGATAGGAGATTGGCACCACAAAGAGCCTAAAATAGCACAGGCTGCTACGCGTTGTCAGACAAGATTTGGGCTGAGACATTGACTTTTGTTCTGCAAAGTATTGGCCCCTGAAAGGGAGATGGGAGGTGTAAAAATTGTGATTTCTTCTCTTCCCTTGGTTATGTGCGCTACATTACCGTCCTGATGATGCATTTTGCTGGGACTGAGGTTTGTAACGTCACAATTATTCCTCGTCCGCAACAGAAGAGGTGTACTTAGGCCTGGGATAAAGTTGGGTTATTAGTTTTTCGTTTTAGGTATTTATCAAAGGTCCAGAAGATTAGGACAGCTCGCTAACTAAATTTCCTTGGTGCCAATATTCAACATTTCTTCCTTTGCCTTCCCTATGATAACAAAAAGCCCTGATGTATTTTAGGCAGGCCTGCCCCTTGGTCACATAAGAGGATTATGAATAATTTCTACAAATTTACGAAAACAAATCACATGGCACAGCTTTTGCTAATAATTTCTCCATAGCTGATAGATCAAAGCCTGGCGCAGGGACTACAGAGCCAGGCAGTAGGTTAACCCTGGTCAAGCATTTTTAATGAAAGGGTTAATCTCCTCAGAGGTGACTATTCAAGTGCAAGCAGTGTGACCAAATGAAGAATTCAGGTCTGGGATAAGTAGGAGAATGGCAGTCTTGAGGGTGCTTTTGGATGATCAAGGAAGCCCTGAGGTAAAACTGTGCGATGCTGTATTTGAACCCATCTGACCAGACTCCCTGGTCCATTGCTGAAAGAAAGAGAGGGAGGGAAAATGGTTGAAGACCCTGTGGCATATAGGCCCAATTCTGACTGACTGATAACTACCAACTAACCTCACTCATACTCATGCAAGTCCACTCAGCCATGCACATACACACATTTCCAACTGGACAACTGCTGTTCCTCTCAGAAAGTACCTGAATGTACTTGGAGTCCTGGCTGTTTGGGATAAACGTTGTTCTCAAGCACCTCTTGTGCTACTGTAAGCACACATGCCCTCCTGTGAGTAATTAGACTTGAATACATTCTGGAAAGAGAGTCTGAGAAAGGTTTTGGAGAAAAAAAGATCCTTTTTTAAATGTGTAATCTTTGACTGGTTAAAGAGGTTTAGAAATCTCATCATGTTTGTGGCAAAATGGGCCTTCTTGTAATTAGGAATAAATGAAATGCTTATCACTTACTGAATTACAGCGCCAGCCATTTGGCTGTGTTCAGAGGAATTAATCAGAAGTGCTATTGACATTACATTGTTCCACAATTATCATTCATACGTTTTATGGTAATTGGGCATTTTTTCACAGGGGAATTAAGGTGCCTACGTAATTCCAGACATAATGAACATACACGAATACAAACATTAATCAAATGCCTGAAATAATGCAACGTTTCAGCTGCTGATAGTCACACAGTACTGAAATGAAATGTAAGAAATGAGCACATCAGTCTTCTCTTCAGAGAAACTGAAATGCCATGGTAATAATTCATTTGTAGGAATGACGATTATTCGCAGCAAGTCGAAGTTAAATTTGTGCCTGAATTAATCAGTGATTAGAGGAGGAGCTTGGTTTGTACAGCATCAACTAAATGTTTGCACATTGCCAACATGATATGTGAAAGTCATTCATTACATCTTGCTATAAAAGCAACAGTTCTTTAGGATTTATTCATATAAGTCCCCTACCCTTATTTTCATTAAGCCTTCTTATTATGTGGATGTGATCGCAACCTAATAAAACACTTTGTTCTGAAAGAAGTCAAAACTCGGACGTGTTACTCCTCCCCTGTGCTCTCCTTCCAATAACTTCACCACAGTTCCTGCATGTGAAAAATACATGTTATTGTCCTAATGGCCTTGAGGGGTTGATAAAGAAGGACTTTGCCTAATGTTTCCATAAACGTGTTAGGCAAAGCCCAACAGGATGTAATTGCATCTAATATATTTACGGAGGATTGATTTCCCTCCCACGACCCACCTACTAGGCAGCAACAAGCTGCGGCCAGTTCACCCAGGTCACTGCAGATGAGTTCTGTGTCCTCTTTACACCGAGAAAAGTATTGCAGTGCAGCTTAATGAGGTAATTAGCCAAAGGCCATGACGAGCACGGGAGGCTAATACCTGTGAACTCTTGATCCTGGATTCCTGACACATGTCTCTGGAGACTGTACCGAAAAGATGGCTGCAAAATCCACAGTCCTTTGCATCGGTCAGCCCAGTCTATTTCTACTAAGAAGAAAGCATACTTGGAACTCAAGCTAAGCAGCCACCTGTTTCTCTTCTTTTGGTTCAGTTATTCCCACAGCAGTCATGGGCCTGCCCCTTTTTTCTCCCCTGAAGAGAAATAAACCTTAGCAAACTTAAACTATTTTACCTGTTTAGAGAAAGAAGTTGTGGAGAATTGACAACGGCAGGGAAAAAGCACATAAAAGGGAAAAAGGATGAAGAACACAAAGCAGGCTGATGTTTTCCCCCTCTCCCATTCTTTTCTTTTCTTTTTATCAGGTTATGTTACTGGAGGCTTCATTAATCACCACCTCGACAGCCTCTGCCAGGGGGAGCTAACTGCATTTGGCCCAATTAGGTACTGTAGAGACAATAGGAACAGCACAAGTTGTGCTTCTATGCCAGGAGCCAAGCACTGCCTCCCTGTCATTACCTACAGAAAGGGAAAAATTAACCCCTACCAGCTTCCCTGCTTTCCTCCATTGATCCAAGGCTTTTGTGGTGTCCCTGGAGCGTGGCAGACAATTACAGATATTATTGCATCTGCATTGATTTTTTTTTTTAAGAGAGCAGAGTGTCTCCAAGCAATTAAAAAAATTACAATTCGGAAGTTGGCCAATTAAAATAGCTCTCTAAGATGGCAGTGGTGTGTGTGGGAATAGAGGGACAGGCTTCACTGTCAGAATGTTGACGTTTTACGACTCATGCCTTTATGCAAGTATGCAAACACGTGTGCATTCAAAATCCGGCTATTAAAAGTAAAATTTTATTATAATTGTAAGTTTTGTTGTTTTCATACCTAGTAAAATACATTTGAAACATGGATTAGAAATAGTTGATAGGTGGCACAAACTGTCCTGTCCATTGAGATTACCGATAGCCGCAAAACTGCTCAAGAAAATCAGACTGTTCTGTCAGTACTTTGTGCTGCAATTTAGTATAGGTTCATATTTCTGTCATTGAACTACTGTCACAGACTGTTTACACAGGTGCCTCATGAATATTCATGTCTTTTCTGAGTTGTGCTGGAAGTGTCCTACCTTTGGCAATGGGATCATCTTTGCCCAACCATCAACTTCACAGAACTCATGCTGATTTCGCTTTTATTGTCGCACGCACACGCACACGCATGCATTTTTACTGGACCTTGGTGGCTGCAGCATCTTCTAAGATCCTATGGTTTTATTACTCTGCAGTATGAGCTAGGGAAGAAATTACTGTGTTATTTGTACGTTTGGTGGTTCAGTAACTATAACGCGCGCGCACACAGATACACCTACCTGGCTTTTTTTTATTTTGGAAATGATTGAGTTAAGGGCCCTGGGATTATTCAAACTAGCTTTTGACTAAGCAAGTAAACAGTAGCACAATATAATAAAAAAAGACATCTTAACAGAGACACCCAGATACTTGGAAGCCAAATAAGAACAGGTACAGTTTAAACAAACAACATTTGGTGCAGAAGGAAAAAGGACAATGAAACTGTGGTTCTGTGTTGCAGTGTTTTTATCACCTGGCGTGCTGCATGTGTTTGAAGTGGAAAATCACTGTTTCTTTAATCCATGGAGCATTCAAATAAGTTTATTTCTCTCGGATTAAAAACAGTAACAATGGCAGTCAGTTAAAAACAAACAGCTCCAAACAAATGGCGGCGAGGCTGCAGCGCTCAGCTTACAGGTAAGCTCTCCATACATCGTGGTCTGTTTCATTAGCTTGAATGTATTATTATTGTTTATCTGTTGAGCTTCCTGATTAAAAATGAGCCATGCTTTCCCTTTCTGGATTACAGAGTTAGAAAGGTTCAGGGGTGGCTTGCCAGTGTAATCCCCAGAATTCTTTTCCAATAACAGAAAACCTCCAAAAGATGGGAGAGAAAAAAAGCCAAGTTTTCAACACCTGAACACTATGGTGCATTTGATTAAGAGGGCTTATTCAGAATATCATCAAAGGGGAAAGGAGCGTGGTCTGTGTGTGTTTTAGCGCGTGTCTTTGTTGTTCATTGTGAAGTTCTGGCAGCTGTTTAAAGAAAAAATAAGCAGATAGAATTTTGGACAATGCATCTTAATTTTTGGCATTCAGACATTTCTATTAGTCATGTGCTCATGTGATGAGTTCGATTCAGCGTTTATACATAAAAACCAACGTGGTGCACTATTAGTCCAAAACATGCATTTGTTAATGTGGATGTAGAAGGTTCTGAACAAAACAATTTGCAAAGGGACTTTAAAATACGATGAAGCTCTTTGTTTCTCAGTGTGGAGAAAGGTTCTTGTCAGGTGGTCTTAGCTAGAGCCACACGCAGGTGTGTAGTAATGTTGACCGTCTGTCAGAGATGCAAGTCACCAATGGTAGTAAATGTGAAATGCACATCAGAAAGACGGAAAAATAGCAGATGATAAGCAGATGAGCCTGGTCTGGATCCAGGCAGATCAGATAAACCTCACATTCCACCGAGGGCGATGGAGTAACAGGGAGGGCTGCAGTGATTTTATCAGAGTGAATATTCTGAGATATAAATGAGACAGTTGGCTCGTTTCATAATGAAATATCAAAAATTCACCTGGAATTGTCGCGTTGGGTCCTTTTTAGGTGGCAGACTGTGAAAGCTATTGGTTACAACTGAGCAGTTATAAATTTATGATGAAGGAAGTGATTTTAGGAGGGCCTAACTAAAACAGTGCAAAAAATTCCTTTGGGTTTTATTCAGAGTGTAAGTTGTTATCTGACAGTTATGACTCACAATTACACTTTGAGCCCACAATCGTTTGTAACAGTCACCTCTGAGAAATCTCCCACTGAGCTGAAATGCCCAAAAAACATGAACATTTAGCTGAAATGATGGGAACTGCCTCGACAGTCAGTGTGATGACACGCTCTCAGATCCCATTGGAAGGATCTGAATGTGGTGAAATGTAATATACTGGACGCATGGAGGCCCAAATGGGAAGCTAGATTCTACATGGGTCAAAGGCAGGAAGACTATAGAGCTGAGATAAGCAGAAGGAAGAAGGAGGGAGAGATTCTCGTGTGAATCGCTGAGCGGACACACCATGCCACTTGCATTATGGTTACTGTTGCATCAAGGGGCAATGCAAAGGGGCCCTTTTTTGTTCTTCTCTGGAAAAAAGGAACCAATGAGATTTAGAATTGAGCTGCTAACTCCTGTTATGGAATCAGATTTTTGATTTAGTTAAAATACCCTTATTTGGTATTTGAATTTGGTATTGTACAAACTAGGTTATCGTCATGCACATTACCATTTACTAGCTGTCCGTGTCATATCTCCAAATGCAGTTAGTTTATGACGTCTGTCGTACCTTAACCGTATTAGTCTGGTGAAATGCATACTATATGTTCCCTGGGAGCTCAAAGCAGCCCTTAAATGGTATAAATGCCTTTTTGTTAGTCAGGAAAATGTTTTTCTAACCATCCGATAATATGTATTTGTATAGACTTTTCAACCATACGTAGAATCAATTAATCTATTTAGTCACAACAACAGGAACTATAGGACATATTTAAATTCTCCACACACAGTGTGGCCAAAATGCACATATTAGTTTGTTTTAGTTGGTGCTGCCAGCTCTTTTTGTCATTTTGAGCCTCTGCAAGACACATATAGCCTTTAAATTTCACTAACTAGTTGTTTTCTACAGGATGAAATTGGAGATCCTACAGACAGAAATGTATTTACCTAGACATGCTCTCAGATCAGTAATAAACAAGTTATATTATACACTGTGAGTTCTTTGAATATTCATCACAATAATAACACGACCATGTTTTTTCAGTCTTGGTAGGGGTAGGGGAAGATGAAAAAGAAACCATGGATTCTCGACTTGCTCCTTTCTTCTCCCTAGAAACAGACAGGTACTGCAGCAATGGATTTATGTAGAAGTTTCCCCTGCAGCCAGTAAGTGCCAAGCTGTGTCAAAAATGACATGCATCTCCTGTTTCCATGTCATGCCATGCATGTGATGTGATGAGCGAGTGAAGGCAGTTCCTGCAGAGAATAGTAGGGGGTCATTATTAAGCCTCTTAAATTAGTGCCCCCTCCCACACAGCACTTGCAATTTTCCAAGACCCACAATCACATGCGCACCCAGTGAACTCAATGTATTAGATCTGACAAAGAAAATAATTTCCAAAGTTTACTTGCAGCAAACCCATTTCATATATGAATGAATTGTACCTGTATGGTATGACCCATTTAAACTCGGAGTCACACATGGACGCCCTGAGAACCTATTTGAGCATAACCATGCTTTTAGCTAGCTATATACTGTGCCAATTGCATGTCCTATGCAATGCAATTTACAGCTCTCTGCAACACATTCACTTATATGGTTCAACTCACAAGCGTTACCATTTAGATCACTTATGGGGTAGGGGAGCACTAGTACTAACACCATATGCATGTACCCCATTGGTATAGAGTGGGTGGCAACAGCAGCAGAAAGCTTAACCTCCATTGCCCCTGAACACCATCCTCAGTGAAACATAAATGACACTGTGACAGACTCTACTTGTGCCCCAGCTGTGGAAATGGACTGTTTCTGGTGCTTATCCTGTTTTGATAGGCAGGTACCACACTACTCCAGCACCTGTCTGGCCCATCTGAAAACTCCTGATAGTCACAGATTAAAGAGACCTCAACCCCAAGGTCTGCATCTGAGGGAGTGAATGTGTGTTCTTGAGAGTGAACACTGTTCTTTTTCTTTTTACCACTCCCTTTGGCTCACTTTTATTCCACTTCCTTTCACTCATTTTCAATCTTTTCTGGGTCTCTTCGGAGCTATGCATCATATTCTCTTCCCTTTTCCGCCATCGTGTATATGCATATTTACAAGAGTGCTCATAACTGGTGTCTGGGGAAGGGTAAGGAGCGGTGGGGAAGGGAAGCCATTAGGGGAATAAAGAGAGGTGCTGCCTCACAGCCGAGCTTCACAGGCCAGTGGAGCAAATCAAATTGGGTCTTGTTCTGCAGCAGAACACACACACATTCATGCACCCGCGCAGAGATGCAGTGACAGTGGTGGAAGCACACAGCTGACAGGAGCGCCTCTGGGACATTGCAGGGCTGGGCATGTCTAGGGCTGGTCCGCTAAGGGATCCAGTCATACCCTCCAACTCTCTTGAGCCACAGGTTATCCCATACAGGAAGAGGATGAAATAAAACGGTGTAGTAAAAATGATGACTGACGTTTGTAGTGTAATAGCTGGAGTGAATTCCTAGATTGTTAGATCATAAAGATCATCTGAAAACTTAGAAGGTGAAGTGTATTCCTCTGCCACAGACTGATATTTTTGTCTTGTTGTAGTATGTGTGAGGGCATGAAATTCCACTTGTTCAGTATCTTCATTAAGATCACAAATCTGGCCTCATTCACGGTGTTGAGGGGCATTATGTCTTTCTAAACTCAACTGTAGCCCAAGTAATTTCCCTGTGGCTCCTTCATTTGCATTTGCATGTAGTGATAGTAACATATTCTTGGCATAGTGTTTGTCTCTTGAACTTCCTCAGCAGGTTTCACAGGAAGCCCATGGGGAGAGACACATCTGAGTCTCTACAGATAGCCCTATCTGTAACATTTACAAAACAAATTAAAAACACCAGTGTGGTTTTGTGATTTGAAAACGATGTCAATATAAAAACGAGTCATTATTCAGCACTAAAAAGGTAAACAAATATAGTTTCAAGAAATATGTGTAGTGGTATAATAAATGAACTCACATTGTTGATGGCATCCCCCATGACAGTTTTTATGGCAACTAGTTATATCCATCTTTCTTCTCTGCACTAATACCTTATTTATAACTACTCAAATCCTCTCCTCCTATAATGTACAGAATGAGATTTAAGTTATTAGCAGGCTCATAGCGAAGCTGAAGAATTGGCAGAGGACTCCAGGTACAGGGCACTAAAGCTAATGAAAAATGAGATGAAAAGTCATTCTTAGGGCTTTAGTTTTATTAGAAATACATGGTAATAGCACCAAAACCTTAGTCAACATAATGTTCGCTGCCATCTATATGATACCAGTGCCTATGGGGCACTATTCATCCACAGAGAAATAAAAGAAGTGTAAAAAATACATGCAATGCGTTGACTTCATTCAGTTTCTCTAAAGGATTACAGCCACAAATCACTTTTGCTCAATTCATTACATGCCTGCAGAGAGAAGGCAGATGTGTGATGGATGGTTGTCTGCAAATGGAGTTGTCGGTAATAGAAAAATGCACACACTTTAATTAAAGAGGGCCGGACAAGTGGATGTGGGTGTTTCTCCCCATCTCTAAAGACAGCGTTTTATATCACAGGGTTCTCGAGGCATGGGGCAGTAAGAACAAGTGTATGCGCTCATTTTTAAGACTTTTATTTATATATATATATATATATATATATATATATATAGAAAGTTATCACGGTGGCATAATATTGTAATTGCAAAGAATGAAAACTAATTACACATGGGGATGAAGGACTGAGTAACTTCACAAATCAGAACTCGGTTTAGTCTCTAAATATGTATATGCATGTTTTTCCTATAATAATATAACACTTAAAAAATCAAAAGAAACTCAAAACTAAAAACTCAATGCCATTATAAAATAAAAACTCAATGTCATTATAAACTAAAAACTCAATGCCATTGTTAATTTTGGATATAGCAGAATTCCACCAGGTTTTCAACTTGAGCTGTATTTTTGTAAATTGTTTAAAAATGTATTTTTACATAACGCTCTACATATGATAGAATAATCCTGTGTTTAACGTAATAAACACATGACGAGGAAATGGTGTGGTGCAACAGTTCTTCTAACATTCTCACTGCATCTGTTTTCTGTCCATTACTTTGTCTTTTGCATTTCACGCCAGTGACACAAATCCTATGCAGCTACTTTTGTTTAAAGGCAGGCTATTAATGAAGAGCTCTTCAGCTAAATACATCTTTATTCTGCGATTAACGGCGGTGCTTGAAGTAAGCACTGGTGTAAAAGGAGGCTGAGGCTCTTCAAGCCTTTACAGCCACTCTACCATCAATCAGGCCTCGTGTCCAGTAAGTGCTGCTAACATTTATGAAATATTCATCAGCCATTCACTTTCCACTCACCCTAATCATTATGTTTGGGCAGCATTGTGTCACCTCTTGTCTTTTTTTTTAAAGGCTACAATCATCTTGCTGAAAGGAGGTGAATTTGAGAATGTGCTCTCGCTTTTATGCCAATCGTCCCGTTGCTGGATGTTTTTTAGTGTGTGGGGGGTTGTATAAAAGTGTCAGTCAAAGGTCTTCAGTTTTCCCCAGTGATGGTCCTTTACGTCTTTTGTTGACGGTTTGTCTGCGTCACTAAGTAATATATGTATGTGAGGTTTCAGATTTATGAAAGTATGACTTGTGTCTGGGCACGAATTAAGAATTGATGCAACAAATTTAAAATTTACGCATGCTGCAGTGAAAATTATTCTACAAGTATCATAAGAAAAGTTGCACTCAGAGAAACTAAAGAACTACTTTAGCTCTTCTGCATCTTTAATCGGCTTCTAATATGACTTCCTAAGACAAACTCAAATCAAATTAGCCCAAAAGCCTTCTCTCTTTCTCATTCCATCTTCCAGTGGCTTACTTACCTCTGACTGTGATTAATGTCATTATGACACAAAGAATCTGCTGTGCACTTGTGTTACTGTGATCACTCATGGGACCAACCAGTCCAAGACCCAGCCAATGAAAGGTTGTGATATTCATCACCGTCCACTGACTACAGTCCAACACGTGTCACCTCACAATAGCAAAGGGAA
Source organism: Microctenopoma steveboyesi (assembly GCA_032359275.1). Taxonomy (NCBI): domain Eukaryota; kingdom Metazoa; phylum Chordata; class Actinopteri; order Anabantiformes; family Anabantidae; genus Microctenopoma; species Microctenopoma steveboyesi. The sequence continues at coordinate 6,970,966 of JAUMHF010000014.1, read as the reverse complement.
ATTCAACCCTATTCTTGGTCCGTTTACAGTTCTTATTGCCGTGAGCAGGTTAATCTATCCCCAGCAATAACTCATTGGACATTACAGCTTAAGCAAAGATTCCCTCAGTTGCTCTTCTTGCATTTTAAGCAGGGGGCAAAGAGCTTTGGTACAATTTTCCAAACACAACTGAGCTAACACTGATTTATTGCTCCAGTTTATAGAACTCATATTAGGAATTCATGGACCTGGCAAAAGGGATTAGAGCATTTATTTCAGGCAGGGAGATGATCCTGTCATTAATGGTTGATACTTTCATCATCGTTTAAACCAGAGGAATTTGCCCGGTGACGAATCATGGCGGACATAGCTATCAGGGTTGTGCAGCTGTACTCGTTATCTCCCGACGACCCGCTCTGCTCGGTGAACGTGGACCCGCGCCCATCAAACTTGGATTAGGCTGTCAGTCAAGCATCGGCCGTGTATATTGTGTTACAGTTTCTCCCAAATGTCACCAAGATCAGAGTAATTTCTTGGCTAATTGCATCTCGTCTCCCTTTAATGCTGCACGTTTAATGGTTTTGTTACATTGCGTGACAAGATGGTGTTTCTCTCATATTGGCACGGTGATGAGCAGAAAGAGGGCCCCCTCTTTTGTTTAGAGAAGGAAATGAAAGAATAAATGACTGTTAAAGGTTAGAGGGCGTATTTCTGAAATGGCAGCAAACAAAGAGAAGAAACTGAGAAACGATCCCAATCTTGCCATAGCGTGACATCAATTACACAAAATTCTCATTAGAAAGGGGTTGCTGCGTTAGTCTGCTCGATTTGCCCGGGTTGTTTTATTCTGGGAGTGGCAGCATGTTGTACTGAAGATCTGTGTCACAGCCAGAGCGGAGCAATAGTGGGGATTTTCTCTCCTCTGACACCTACTTTTTCACATGCTGCTTACTTAGTTCAAATATGACAAATACAATTTAAAGCATTTTACCATGTCCGTGTGCTTCACCACAGTGAACAATAGTAGCCACAATTCACCCATTAACTCCCTCCTCTCAGAAGTCTTGGCTAGATGAAATGCTATTAACATGTTAAATAAACTACTGAAATACTAATTCCACTGAACATCATCGTCAGGATTACGTTCACAATAGTTGTCAAGTTATACTGGAGGGAATTGCACAAATAATTACTAAAACTCAGCTTCCTGAATTCCTCAAAAGCCAAACATGCACAGTGGTGTGCGGTGGCATCGATGTATTGTAATGTCAACATACTATATGTAAGAGGCAGAAACAATACACACGGATAAAATCCACTAGAAAAACAACACTCAAAAGTTCAGTTATTTAGCTTATGCCATGGCTTTTTTTCTTACACCTTCACATTTGAAATGGCTCCTCTCAAAAACAACTTAATACAATGTAGTGTACGTTACCTGTGCCAATGTAGCATCACAGTATAATCAAACCACTAGAGGGACAAAGTGACCGACTGCACTATTAAGTGCACTTAACATTACACTCCAGCATTATTTGTTATTAGTCAGATGAATTATTGAATTACTATTAAAACATAGAAAAGTACATCTCCTGTATGAATACACAGAGAAAAGAAATAACAGAGCAGCATTAACAAACACTTAACTGCTTTCCATTAGTGCATTTAACTTTCTCTTTACGTTTCCTGTGGCTAAATGCGTGTCTCTAATTCACAAATGAGGGGACGTTTTGAGTGGCCCTCTGTCTGCCTGATGAGCAAATGCTGCAATTAACTTTTCCTCTTCACTTCTAGGGAGAGAAGGTGTTTTAAAGACATTAGCCTCTAGTCAACAGCATCTTCTGGCTACTGCTAAATTTAAACAGACTTTTTTTTTCTGTGGTATTTAATGTTACTGCTCAAGATAATAGCCCATTTATGCTGTATTATTCAGGGATGATTTAATAGGAAATTCTAAAGGAACAAAGTCATTAGACGTTATTACTGTCATCAGTTGATATGCATGCAACTTTCAGCAAGTTTTAATCCTCAAACAATTTTAGACTTTAACATCCATTCCTTCCCAGTTTATGTTTTCACACAGTTGCAATATACTAAGACTTGGTGAATTGTGAAACAAATATCGGGTGCCCAAAAGGTATATGGGCAAGGACCTTGATAAGGATTCATGATGAAAATACCAATAATAAGCAGCATCAAGTGTTCTCGGTGTCACTGCTGACATGACACTCCTGTAAATAATAAGCATATGTCAGAATTAAACCTGATTTAGTCCTGTAATGATCTCATTGCATCCCTGTGTGTATGTGTGCACACTTAGCTGTGCCTCCTTGTGGATGTGTATGTGTGTGTCATTACAACAGGAGCTGGTTGCATCCATGAGCAAAATGGCTGCATAATTGGTGATGTCCGTGACACTGTGCTCTCTGTAGGCGCTGCATGTTGCCCAGACTCTAATTACTGGGGTTTCAGCGGGGAGGTAAGGCAGGCGATGAGGAGAAGGCGCCTGTGCCGCCTGATTCTGTCAACTGATGGGTTGTTCTGTCTGCGGCACAGTCAGGCAGCCCAGAATCCCTGGAGTGAGTTTGGGAGAGACCCAGGGACTGGTCATATCAACAAATCTTAATCAAAAGGCTGAAATTGTCAGCTGTCATACACTTTTTGTGATCTTTGATACCTTGCCCCTCCTCCGACCCACACTGCCAAATAATACCTAGCTGCACACATGCACACGCACAGAAAAGCACAGAACCACATGCTTACACACGTACCCTCTCATGCACACACAGCACATGTGGTATTTTACACTGAAGACACAAATGCAAGCTTGCACATGCACGCACACACACACACACAACACAGCACAGAAAAATGCAAACACGGTCAATCTTTTAATGCATTATTTATAATAGCACGTGGGGCAAAACTTACTTAAACTAGCTTTGTATATTTAGGTGAAGTCCTGGTGAAAACCAATCTTTTCTTTTTAAGGAACGAATACTTTGCTTTTCTAATCGTTGTACAGCGCTAATGTGATGCAGTTACACTACTGCTCCATTCGCTGCAGTGTTTTCTACAATTTAACGCTATCGTTCTCACACAGGAGTGTTTTGGATGGAGTCCAACACTTTCTAAACTAAACCTTTTAGCATAATGAATGAAAGCTCCAAGTTCCAACACGATGTGCTCCAGCTTAGTAGTAGCACATTTTGGTTTACTGAGTCAGGTCAGTGGCAAACAATGCCATTTAATTTTACCCCAAGTCCCCTTTTCACACAATCTTAAACTTGTGCTCCAGTTCAGGAGAGGATGGTGGCTTTGATCGACCAACTGTTACTAAGAAGCTTTAAGGGGGTTTAAAGGGCCTAAAATGTATAAAATGAACGGATCAAGAGCAAGCAGAAATTTGACGGTTCAGTGGCAGGTTAAAAAACTAAGGACATTCCCATACAATATAAATCCAGTTAGCGCATATTAGGGGATGGCAGATGACAGAAGTGGAATCTAGTAGCCGATTAGTACTGTTGTTAAAACTTCACATGAGCGTGGGGTAAACACAGCTCCATACTCTGTACTCCTGTTTCTTTAAAGGTGGAGGCCTATATGAGTGCAGATAAGTAAAAACAAATCCATCTAGCAGATTTCAACTTTAAACTAAGAAAGGTCAAATGGGGGGGAAAAAAGTGTGATGTTTAGTGGTAGTAGTGCCTTAACTAAACCACAAAGCATGCTACTACTTTGCATGTGCGAACCTGTGGTAGAGAATGATCTGTGCAGCACAAACAGCAAAGCCAAACAAACAGGGTTTACAGGCAATTAAGTCCATATAGCACCAATATGACAGTACATTTTAATTAACATTTTTTCACATTACTTTAGCGCTTTTCTCCCACCGTGATTGAAAAAAGAAATAGTTCTTTGATTAGAATGCATGCGTGATTAAGTAATTGCTAACATGAAAGACAGAGTTATTAGTGTTGTCGAAAATGCTATCATCATTTAATTGGCTATGCAGAAAAACATTTCTCTTTTGTTAATAAGGACACATCAACAGAAGCCCTGCCCTCAGTAATGAAACAGGCTTGGACTGCTAATGATAACTGTTATTTATTCCACTGCTACCCAGGTTTATTTGGGCCAATGTGGCACCGTGAACCTCTCTCACTTTGGTAATTAAGCGTGTTGATACTGCAGAATGCTTACCTGCAATTATGCCATTTTAATGAGCAGCAGTGGATGGAATAAGGGCAGAGCGAGGTCAGACAGAGGCAGCAAGGCATTGGTGTTTTTAATAGACTCTTAAATGCTGTTAATTTAGCTTCCTGTAATGGAGGAGCCGGCTTGTAGGAAATATCTACAGTTCCAGGCATGTAACTATCAGGCGAGGGGCTGAGGGGGTTTTTGAGGGAAAGATGAAAATTCCTAAACTATTCAGAGGCTTTGGTTCCTGCCCAGAGGAGGATCTCCACATCTTCTGCTTGTTATCGGAGGCAGTCTTGGCATGTTTTCAGCTCTGAGGACGGCTGATGGGTTTAGGCAAAGGTTTGGCAGGTTCTCACCTCCTCTCGTCCTCAAAATGTGTCAGCATCAGGCTGAGTGCTGGATTTTTATAGAGCAGAACTAAGACGTGAAGAAGTTGAGAATGTATGTATGATATAAGTTTTGGTATGTTAAGTTTTTGTAGGATAATGAGAAAAATATTCAAGAAAAATGTTTTAAATTAAATAATAAATACATTCAAAATATATGGTTAAAACCAAACATTGGAGATTGTATTTTTCTTATGTCCTTCCATGGTCCGACACACACATCTGCTGGTTTTCCCTCACTCCTCGCATAGATCATGTATCATCTGTAAGACTGTAAGCACACACACACACACACACACACACAGCGGCGTTACAGTATGCAGGTTATTATAACTCCTGCACTGGTCTCTGCGAAGGCGGTGTGATAACAGTCATTAGGGTAGCTGTGGGAGGAAACTGAGTCTTATTAGAGGAGCATGGAGATTCATTGGAAAAACAAGCACTTTCATTAACAGGTGTGAAGCTATGCAAATACATAAACACACCCTGGTAGCCCACCGGCCTCACACCTGCACTCGGAAAAACGGCTGCTTATTAACACGGCAAACCTGCAATTAGATTGGAAGAATCAGATTCAATTAAAATGAGCCATAATATGTGTGTAAATGTCCAGATGCACATGAACATTCAGAAATGTTGGATGGTAAATAAAGTGGCCAAATGACACAGAATAGGATATGGACACACAGCAGTGTATGTAGTAGTGCTTCCACTCTTCTGTTGGTACTGTAAAAGACTAGAACTCTCAATGTTACTCCTCTTTAAGAAAGTCAGAAATGAAAATAGCAAAAAGCGTTTAGTGAACATCTCTATTACTTTCGGCATAGGTGAACACAGTAAAATGTTAATAGATAATCTTATGCATTTTCTATTGAAGCTCTTCGTTTTTGAGGCTGTTTATGCTGCTTTTTGTTCTTTTGCTCGTTTTTTCTTTAATGAAACCAGCATAACTACATGGCAGTAGAAGCGAGGTCTGGAATCAGATGGATCAGAAGACACTTTGCTGTGTGACACATTTAATGCATACATGCTTCCAGTGAGAGCTCTTGAATGGGTAGATTTTTGAAATGTGCCAGAGTGGCTCCCCACTGAGCAGTAAGCTAGGTCTTTGATGTATCGAGCTGTAATGTGGTTGTTATCCATAATCGGCTTGAATTCAGGAGGGCCACGGCTGAAAGAAGTACAGTGGTAACATGTTCTTGTGGAACATTAAAGTGTGACTGTCTCCCATTAAAAATGCGCCACCCTTGCCTGCTGTGACCGAAACAAAACACCCTGGAAACCCCTATTTGCTAAGCACTCGAAAATATGCGTTCTCAAAAACACTAAGAATTTAGCACCAAATTCTGATCTTTTTATAGTTTTGACAGCATAAAGTGTAATATTAGTAAAGGACATTGTATGTAATTTAAATCCTGTGAACCCGTGAGATGATGCTAAAATGGAGTTTTGTGAATACTTTGCATTTTCTGCAATTTCTGCATCCGTTTTTGTAACAGGATACATTTAAACAAGAAATAATCCCGACGCTGAAAAGAGTTGATATGCAACATTGTAGGACTAGCAAGGAATGTGGAGAAGATATTTTGAAATGCATGAATAACAATCAAGACTTGAGGGAACAAAGAAGTGTTTTTGAAATATGAACTCTATTATGCACAAAATGAGACCTCTAGTAATGGTGTTTTAATGTTGCGCCAAGAAACGGTGAGTTTTCTGAGAAACGGCTAAGGAGGTGACTTGGACCGTTGAAAGCTCAACATTCAATAATCCAGTAAATCGCACATTGTTTTGCTGTCTCATACATCTGCCAAATAATACTGCTGCTCCTAGAGGATCCAAACCATAACAATGCTCTACAGTTACACCCATTCGCATGCCCCAACAGATACTAATTTACATTACCTGTAATATAGTGTAATAAACACATTTTGATGATGCTGTTAGGGCTCCTGAAACAGTCAATGGCCTTCCTAGTAAAAAATAAATAAAGTTAAGCACCTAGGTTGTGATTGTTGCTCCACAGATCTCCAATATTATTACCATCTAGCTTGTGCATAGGGTTTTAATTTAGCAGTGATAATTTGCTTATGCTTTCTTTGTTGCACCAACAGTTTTTAATATAGTGTGAATTACCCACTGTGCTTGTTTATACCACCCGAACAGGACTGAAAATCAGCAGCAAGCCTAGTTAAAATTAAAGATGGTAGGGAGACGGACAGACTGAGAAAGTGGTCTGGTAGAGACGGAGGGAAATGGATGAGATTGTAGGTGTGGTTGGGGGGGGGGTTGAGTGTTTGTAAAAGAGAGTAATCAAACTGCAAAAAAAGACCAAAATATAATATAGAATGCAGCCGACTCTCTGACATTAGCCAGACTATAATAGCCAGGTTTGAAAGGCCGTCCTCATTGAGGCTCGCAATGGTGAATGGAAGTGTACTAGTTATGCATCATTACAGGGGGAAGAGCTGTTCACTTCCTGCTGGGAAGATGTGCCCTCTGCTTTCACACTAAGCGGAGTAGTTCACAAAATAACAGCATAGCAAGTGTCTGTCCCCCTCTCGTATGAAGAGCACATGGAAGAGGGTACGCCTCCATTTAAACTTAAAAGCAGGCATCTAATTCACAACTCACAAGAGAGAAGTCATAAAAAAAATAGCTGAGGAAGGTTGGCTTGTTGTGCACAAAAATGCACAATTAAAATGGCAAAGCATGCAATTTGATATTCTTCCACTGAGAAATGGCACAAATGCAACATTTTTAATTCTATTATGATACGTAGTTTGCTTAAAAAAAAGTTTCGTTCTCCTCCAACTGCGTGAGCAGGCGCCAGGTTACACTACGCATCATCAGTCTGTATTGTGAGGAGCTCCTGAGGTTTTTTTTCATCAAGGTCTTATCCACTTCAGAGGTTCAACAGATTAGCGATCCACTGGGGTGCAGTGGCTTTTCAGCACCATGCTTTATGTCCAATTTGAAGTGCCTAAGAGCATGCTTGTCATTAGTGTTTACTCGAGACTGTTTTTGAGAGAGCTCAGACTGAGTGTGACATTAAAGACAAATAAAACCGCATCAGCCGTGTTGATCTTTTCGAAGGCTCTGGAGAAACGGGTCCAACATTTTATCTTGGCAGACAGCAGTTGCAGAGGTTATAGATAGACCAGCTTGCTTACGCTATTATTTACCACTGAAGCAGAATGTCAGCCCTCCCCATATACCTCTTTGCTTTTCTCTCCGTATTGTTTGCTCCCTGCCTTTGTGAAAGGGGACACTTTATGGAGGTGAGTGGCGAGAGAAAATATTTCTATCTTGCCATCAATGGATCAATGGAGATGTGTTTACTTGTCTAGGGGCACAATGTTCACTCCATAATAATGGATATTAAGCAGCTTGTTGACTGAGTGCTCTTGTCCCGGCCACTTGTCAGTCCCTTAAACACTGCTGCTCAGTGGAGGCACACACGCCAACCACCACAAGGGATTCCATGCCACAGACACCTCCAACACTCAATGTCTGTCAGACTGGAGGCTGAACTCATCATGGATGTCCCTCCCTTCACTTTCTGGACAAAAAAAGGACACGCTGGGTCAATGAGATGCTCTGTAATTAAACTGAAAGGGGTCATTTTGTTGCAAGCTGAGGCCGTTGGGTTGTAGGGTGCTGGCCGCTGCACACGCGGTGTGGTCAGCACTAAGCAGTAGAAGTAAGCGGACTTGTTCCGGTTTCTGAAAGGACACATCAGCTGGCCGTTGAGTCTTTAGAATAATATACATTCCTCACTACAGGATTAGATTGCAAGTTTTGATTGATGGTGCTGGGATGGATGATCAAACTGCTAAGATTTCATTACTTGCCAATTATATTTCACACGAACTCAACTTTACAAATGTTGAGCTGTAGGGAGACTATTAATATGTTACCAGAACCGTGGTCAATGACAGATACGTGCTCAATATTAGTGCAGTCAGCTAAATTCTCCACCCCCCTCCAGTTAGACAGGGCTCAGAATGAAGCATACCTTTGTTTTTAATCTTCTTGGCTTCTCCATAATCCAAACTGTTCTTCACCGTGTAATAACTGTCTCTCACGTGGAGCAGATTTTTAGCTCACACTTCAATAAAACAGAAACCCATGGTCATTTTGTGGCTGCTGGGCTTCTTGGGGGTGGGGGGTGGTGCAGTCTGGCTTCCTAGCTGTGGCAAAGTGGTGTGATGGGAGCAGCAGAATGAAAAGCCTGGGTTTATTTTACATAAAGGCTACAACCATCAGGACTCAGCAGGACGGGCAGAGAGTGACTCTCTGGGCCTGATAAATCATGACCTGCATTCATTTATTCAGCACATTCAGGCCCAGACACACATTACTCTCCCAGCCAACTCTGCTGACTCTTCATTTCTACTCTTGTTTAATATGTGACCTTATGCTAGGATTTAAGTTTCCCTTCCCAGGTAGGGGAAAAACAGAGCTGGCTGACAACAGAGCCGTTTAGTTTTCTCAGCTTATACTCGCAGAAGTTACTTTTATTTACATGTTTAATGTGTGTATTGCTAATGCACTGCTGGTATATATTTTTTCCTTTCTTTCAGGTGAATGCACGGCACTCTTTAGGTTTAATGGAATTCATAGTGGTGAGTGACAGGGTTTGAATAGGCTGGAGAAAATGGGGAGGTAAAAGGGGCATTAGGAGTAGCTTAAGAGGTGGGGGTTGGTTAAGGAGTGACACCAGTGACAAGAGCACACAAACACATACACACACATTCAATAAGGGGTCAAGGTACAATAATTTAAATGATTCTGTGGTGTGTGTGTGTGTGTGTGTGTTTTTTGCGTGCACATCCTTTTCATTCATTGTTTTAATCACTGAAAGGATCTGCATTACTAAAGAAAGTATTTCAGCTACTGGTTCCTCATAAGCATCAGGACAATTTGGTGTGACTACCACCGCAAAACTCTACACTCATAATTATTGTAGCTGAAGTTAGGGAAGTAGGACTTTAAGAACACAGTACTTTTCCTGTTTGTACATTTTTAGAACATGGTTGAAGAGTCAGTGCAGAGGTTCGTGAATGTAATTGTTTGTTGGTTTAATGCTCGATGAGCTGTTTACTTTCCATGCAGCTTTGGCTAATTATGTCCTCCAACTGAAGGCAGCGGCGATTACCACATGACAACCAGTCTAATACATCCACACTTATCATTAGCATCATGTTAGGAAAATGTGAACGCAGTTGCCTTTGTCTGACTTTGGCCGCCAATAATTGTGTCTTGTGCCACAGACATTGCCTCAGCAGCATCCTCAGGAGTTAATGATACCAATGAGACAAACAGAGGGGGCAATAAGAAAAGTGCTGCAGTCAGTAACGAGTGGCGGGATACTTGGACGAGGCTCGTAACCATAGTTGGGTCTTAAATAAGTACATAACAAGTGTTTAGGACTGGCAGACGTCTGAATTGCTCACACACTAAACAGACAGCAGTCTGTGATAAGCAATGGCTCCATTGTTATTAATTTGTTATTTCTCTTCTGTCTGGTTCCTGGCTGGATTATCATGTTGAACACACAGACCAAATTCCACTGTAAACATTTGCAATTAATCTTCTCACTGCCCCCCCACCCCACACTCACACACACCTCAAATGACTGTTTTACATAGAGCTGATCATATTAAACTGTTTGCAGTGGCCAAATTCTGTTGTCACTCTGTATGGAAACATGGCAACATTCATCCACTGTTAGATCGATGTGCATTTCTTTGTTATAGCAACCAGCCATCATCACTGTGAATTTTTTTTTCTCCTCTTCCATGTCTCCTGTGAGGCTGACATTCTCAGTTGGAGCTCTGAACTAGAAGGGGTGTGCACAACAGCAAGCAGTCGGTGTGATTTATATTAGAGTAATCCTTTAATTGGTTCATGGCAAAATGTCTGTACCATATTAAGTAATTCAGTACAGCCAGTTAATGGAAAGGCAGGGAGAGATATCGTGTTTTGCATAAAACCTTTAAAACTGCTGCTTCACAATGTGGTCTGCTTCTCTCATTTTGATCACCCTGACATATTCACGTCCAAGGTAATCCCCTATATATTTTACACAGATGATGATGAGACTCTGAGAGAAGGGTAGTGCGCATTACAAAACACACATATGTCTTACAAAGTCACTATTAGAATCACATCATTTTATAAAAATACCACATTGTTGGGATGAGAAGAACAGTATATATATAAAAATAATTCCAAATAGCCAACCGTTAGAACATGTTTAGCTGCAAATAAACAAATAGAAAGTAAATGTTACTGTTTTATAAAAAATAAAAAATACATTTTTTAGAAAGTCACAATCAGGTCAAAACTAATTGTGTTTAATTTCACATGTAATTCATGAGGTAACAATAGCAGCTAAATGTATGTGACCCAGTTGTGATTATTGCGACAAAGGTTAAAGGTTACAGAACAGTAAAAAAAAAAGTATTAAGAAAATTCCCTATAGAAATGTTATTTGTCACTTGCCTGAGGGAGACTGGGAATGCATGAAGACATCAGGAAACCTATTGACTAATGCTTGGAGTAGTGTCTTTACCGAGCAGACATTTTCCTGAGGATGACTGACAAAAACAGGGAATCTTTGGGCGGAGCATCTTAAAAAGCATCCGACCTGCATCTGCATAGCAAACCCTGTCATGTTATAATGAAAGTTTTGACAATATTCAAAGAGGACATGATGGAAAGCAGTAAACCATGAATGCTGTTTGAAGATGTGGACTGCTCTCCTGGGAGAAGGCTGTCTTATTTGCGGACCGTTTTTGCCAACATCGTTCAGAGGAACTTAAATTGGCCTGAATGTTTTGGATTCATCGGCTTTTTAAATGTATGCGTATGTGGTGCATAATGAGCTCCAATTAAAATTTTCAAATCCAACTTTTTTTCAGTTAATGTACAAAGCGTTTTTTCTTTTCGTGTTGCGGGAGGATGAATTAAGAATTCTGGAACAAACTATTTTATTCATATGAGTTTATTTATAAATGCTTAAATTTATTTATTTGCTAAAGCATGTAAAAAAAACTCAAGTCTCACTCAAGACAACTGTATTTTACTAAAAAGATTCAAATAGAAGGCTTGATTTCTCAATGCTTTAAACAAAACCAAACAAAAAAGGCTAACAGTGAACATTTGGAGGGCACTGGCTTGTTGACACTTTTTGACTATTTGTTAATAAATCGTCCATTGTCAAGGCCAACAGACATCCAGCGGCCACACTGATCACCATGTGAAACACGCTTAGAGGTTCAGCAAAGCTTCCTCATCAATGGAACTTCTCTGGTCCCTGCTGGACTTGGGGTCTCCGGGGTCACAGATACTGTCACTAGTCTAAATATGAGGTCAGCAGGTCCGACTACGGTTTATACCCCAACAAAAGGGCAAGGACGCGAGGAGAGTGAGACCTGGGGGTCAGATGGATTATGAAAGAGGGCCTCCTTCATTTGTTGTTTGCCGTCTAATTCTCTGGGTATAGAAGCAGTCAGAAAAGACGTGAGTAAATATGGAATGAATCTGTGTTAGGGATTCTTAACAGAAAATCACTTGTGGAACACTATGCAGAAGTTAAACTGGCTTTAAAACTATAATACATACATATCACACATAGTCTAAGAAAACAGGAGTTACATCTAGGTAACGTCTTTTTTAATATGAATATGATTTCTTTTTGCTGCCATTGACTTTTCTTTCCATTTTCATTTTGTTCTGAACAAATTATACAATGTACATTAGTAGAGATTTGAATAATGTTACTTATCAAACTGTAATGTGTGACTTAGGTCTTCCCTAAATTTCTTGTGGCATATTTTATATTTAAAAAAAGAATTTCTCTTCGGAGTAACAAAACTAAATGCTTACCCAAGGGCATTTTTAATGTACAGATTTTTCTCACGTGCATATATAGCTTTAAGGTAAAGATCTCAATCCACAGTGGATGAGTTAGAAGATGGGAGCCAAGAAGACAATGGATACAGGCCAGGGGACAGGGATCTCATATTTAGCTCGTGATTGCACTCAGGCAAGACAATAAGTAAGATTCATTAGGTCATTTTTTATTTGTGTCTGCCAAGATCTGGAATGAAATGTTAAATGTTTCATGGGCTAAGAAAAGGGCAAAATTTGTCTTTGTGTTTGCCGTCAGAGAGAGAGCGAGCGAGAGAAAAGGGGAAAGTGAAGAGGCGGAACATGATAGACAAAGATATAAAACAATGAAAATAAGAAATGATGGGGTGAGATAGAGTGTGAGGGGAGTACTGCCAGAGTTAGAGAGTCTGGGAAGAAAAGGATTTGGAGGGAGGGCAAAAAAACAAGGGAAGGAATTGAGAGCGTGGGGAGAGTATGGGGCTAAGGGAGTCAGGGGGAGTGAGGAAAGGAGGGAGCATGGCTGGGTGTTTTTGGCTGTCTGATGGATGAGGGTGTAGTGGGGTTGGTGGGGGCGGTGTCTCCTGAATGATGATGGCCTAATATCATCATCCCCCTGTCAGGCCTAATAGGCTTTCCTTGGTAGAAATCACTCACACAGAGCCGCCATAATGCCCAGGCCCCTGACAGTATCATCTATCCACTCAAGCCAAGCGAACGTCTCCAAACTAATAAGAAAATATATAGTTCAAGGAGACTTGAAAAATTAAACAGGTAACTTGTGAACAATTTGTTTCACAGGGATGTTTATTAAATTTATTGAATGTGGAAGCGGTGGAGGAGTCTCTCTTGCTGCGGCTTCATGTCTGAGACGCTGGCTTGGAGTGTGATATGCTGACAAGGCAGGTCTGTGAAATACAAAATGCCACCTCCTCCACCTCAGGACTGGCCTTGTCCTCCAGTGCTGCGTGGCCTTACTTTTGTCATTCCTAAGCAAGACAGAAGAGCTCCTTTATCTTGGCAAAGCTATGTATTCCATCGTTGCCGAATTAACAATATGCACAGGCAGTTAGGGTCATTATCAGCTGGAATAAAAATACTTTTTTGCATCTTTATTCTTCTGATCTAACAGCCCATTTGTTCACACAGCTTCTAAAATATTCTAATTTTAGAGTTTTGGAGGAGTCACCCATCCCTGTTTTCCTTGCAGCAAGCCTATCTACAGTACACCTGTCATTGCCTTCCCTCATGCAATGGCTGATCACAGCACACTTTAAACATGGTTACACTCCTCTTATCTCTTCCCATACCCTACCGATGCCGCTGTCTCCAATCACTGCTTTAATCATGTGACACGTTCTCAGCAACCCTCCCCCTACCGCTCCTGCATCCACAAGAGAAAACTGCCTCTATCAATAACAACAACTTTTTCAAAGTCTGCTCTTAAAAGCCACCGTCCCATCAAAATGGTCACATTTCATTATCGGTTTTGTGCTGTGAAAAACATTAGGCAATTGTTGTTTTGGCTTTGCTTTGAGAAGCCATATGTATGGCGATAATATATTTATATGACAAGTCCTTCACTGTCTTTCTTATGCATATAAACTAATTACCTGAATACTCTTCACTCTTTCTGACAGTCAATATTTGAAGTTGGAGTAGGAAGGAGTGGTCCTAATACACAATTACAAACATACACATATTATTTGCAGTGCTGCCACTAACAAGAGTATCAGAGATTATTCACAAGTAAAGTTGTTTCTCTTCTCAAGTGGCTGGGAGTGTGTTGTTCTGGGGGTCAAACATGAATCCTAATGCTTCTACAAAGATATGGTTATAGAGTAATTAGTGGACGCACATCTTATTTTAAAAGAATCTCAGTGTATTCAGCTGCGTGCCAGTTGTGGTCCGGTTTTAAGCAGACTCAGACTCATCTGCAGCCGTTTTGTACAGTCCACTGTCCATACGCCCATCTCCAGTTGTAGGTTGAACCTGCAGGACGAAGGGTGTGTGTTAATAAGAGAGGGCTTGGTGAGGTGCATTGTGAGGCCATTGTGGTCTCCACGCTCACTGGTTCTCTTTGTGCAATGAAAGCCTGGCGATACAGTAACAGCCAGAGGCAGAAAGGAGCTGTCTGTCGTCGAGACGGCTGGTAACACTTGTTTCACCCACCCTTCCAGGGGGCTGTGGAGAATAGAGCAGAGGCAGCTGGTAGGCTTAACAGGAAATGCTACGGTAACAGTGTCAACAGCTGCCCCCAGGGCCACGCAAGACAAACTGCCAGCAACAACGGGCCATATGAAAAGCTACGTGTTTGGATAGCTGGGGGGATTTGGTTCGTACTCTATCTGTGTGTAATGCTGCAGTACCAAATGAGTGCCTTTTTGTGTTTTCTCATTAGAGCTTTATACTCTGAGCTTAGTCATTTCACAGGTGATGACAACGTGAACGCCAGTGAATGTTGAGTAAACAAGGCAAAAACAACAGCTGAAGCGGAACGGACCTCAGTCGAAGTGAAAGGGGCTGCTGCTGTGTAACCTTAAGATTAGCAGTTCTGCCCATTGTTTTCTCACGCAAACTTGAATCAATATCGTGTTTATTTATATATTTATATATATATATATTTTTTATCAATTCATTTGAAATAATAAAAAAACCCTGGATGTGGTTGACTCAGTTGCGAAATATGGGCCATGAGTCGTTGGATACGTATTTGCATAGCACTTGCTACACAGTTTATGTAACGTAAAGATAAGGGCACAAAAACGCCCATTACCCATGGGTGTTACAGCAATCTCCAACTCAGGTCAAGATGACCCCCCGAGGAGACAATAAATCACAATGTCACCTCTGCTGCCCAATTGCCTCTTGCTATCACTAACTTTGGGTGTCCTTAGCATTCTTTCACTTCCCCTGCTCCTTGCTTGACCCCCCCGTCCAAACAAACTGCCTGTCAGCACCACAGCGACAGGTACGACAGCTCCAGCTAGATGTGTGGAGTGATTTCCCCCCAAAAAGTAACACTCTCCCCGTCCTCGACTTTCTGTCTCCAGCGCTCTGTCTCTTCTCCCTCTGCCTCTTCTGTCTCTCAGGAACAACTCGAGCCTCACTTCTGATGCCTTTTCCTTTCTCTAAATCACAGTTGAGCAGAATAAATATGCAATTATCACAAGTACACTAAGCTGTTTGAAGATGGAATTTCTTTTTAGTCTGTATCCAAATTCCATGTGAGGGTTTTCAAATAAGGAGCAGCGAGGATAGCAGTATAAATTCCAGTCTACAATATCAGAGTCTTTATTTAAGTCCTAGTTACATCCAATTTGCCAGAAGCTTTAATTCACCCTTACAGGATCATTGTTGGACATACATCTTTGAATCTTGCGGTATTATCTACCATTTGCTAACTTTAATACCTTGCTGGGATTTCTGTGCATTAGAGCTTATTCTGTGTCTGACTTGAAGATTTGGAGCTGCTTTTATGTACAATTCATTACTTTAATATGAAAGTCTCATTGGGGTCATCTTGGAACGAAACCAGCCATCAGTTTACATTCTTAGTCATCATTAGATGAATAAATATCAATGAGATTACCTCATAAGCCTTGGGAAGTTCCCTCTGCAACCCCGCCGCTACAAAGTCTCCTCAGACATGGAGGAAGTATTAAAGGACTATTTCAGTCAACGTGTAAAATCCCAGCTGTGAAATAGCCTCTATTTTTGAGCCTGGGTGAATTATCCAAAATCTTTTTATGTTGCGAGCGAGACCAATGCACTTTCTCGCCGGGACGGAACACGGCTCTGATAATAGTAAAAAGGAAGGCCAACAGTCAATGGAATATGCTTTCAGTGACCTTAAATACCTTATCTGCACCTTTGAAGCCAGGGCGAGGTGATTGGCAGGTCAATTTGTGATAGTATCGGTCGATGTACTTGGCACTCCTAATGCTCTTTGCTACAGATAAGTCTGCTTAATATGAAAACTGTCATAATTCATCCGCTTTTACGGAAATATATATTTTCTTGTAGGATCATCAATTCAGTCACCTGTCAGAAAAGACTTGTCAGGATTCCCATTCTCCCATCCGCCCCTCTGTGATTTCACTTTATGAAGATTATCCCACACTTTGAAGCAGTTGGGATTATTCCTCTGGTATGGTGAATCAAAGTTGGTTTTTCCCTCCCTGAACACTTGGTCTAACAGAGATAGGGAGAGTGTGAATGTTTTCACTGTGTCTGCTCTTTGTCCAGTCTGCTGTCAAACTCATCACAATTCAATCCCCTCTCAGTCGGTAGCTGTCTGTGGTTTCCTGTGTAAATTAACAGACTCCGTGGTGAACTAGCTTCCAATTTTGAAGGAAAGTAGAGTGTGCAAATTAGCCGTGGTTTTTAATTAAGTCCAGTGCATACTACAAAGGCAGAGGGTCATTGTTCCGGATGGGGCAGGTGCAAATTTATTCTCTGAGGAAGCACTGCAATGTCCGTCCTCCAGCCGAGTCCCATCCTTGGGCTAATCAGTCCCCAGCTTGAAAAATGTCCACATCTTGGCACCCTCTTGCTGGGAGACACTGCTGAGAGTGGTCAGAAATTATGCATTATTTGAGAGCCTCATTTGTAACATTTCCATTAGGAGTTGCCACCATGCAGACACGTTGGATTTTTGGTAATTATAGTTGCTGAACAAATGTAACATTCAGTCTTTTCAGGTCAGTTGTCTCTGTGTGTGTTCCTGTTCCTCTATGAAGCCCCTTCGGTGTGGGACCTTGTTAGGAGTCCTCTGTCCTGCCAGCTGATGTCAGATCCTCCAGGTACACTGTCCTAGGATACTGTCAAGGTTTCTTAGTGCAGCACAGCATCCTGGAATGTAAAACACTTGTTTGAAGGTTGAAGATGGCCAAAATGATGTCAATTGTCAATCACTGAATAATCGAATAGTTTTTTTTTTCCCTGTTGCATTTAAGGTTCTGGGCTTTTTTCAGACTTAAACAGGAAGTATGAATATGTCATTGTAGGCTTTGGGAGGGGTTGATGTGCATTCATATATCATACAAGGTCTCGATTAATAAACACATTTTATTATATTGTTTTCTAGGCAACAAACAAAATCCTTCTTTAACTAAGACAGTTTATCATTGTGCGCTTGGAAAAGAGTTAAGCTAAAAAGGAGCAGTGAAATCCAACATTGCTCTAGCCTTCCCAATAGCGGATGGAACCTGAAATAAGAAAAAAAAAAAGCACATTCCCATTTAGGTGACAAGGACAATTGCGTCTTCTCCTTTGGTTGCATGCAGTCCTCGGTGGGGGCTTGAATCAGACAGAGACTAGCCACAGATAATGAGCTGTCTTTAATCATGGTAGACAGTACTTTGAGATGCTTTGCATCGCATTTGCAGGGAAGAGAAGGATGTGTATGGGGGGGTCTAATTACTGTATTAAAAAAAAAATCACACAGCTTCCTGTCCATTGGAACTGATGTTAAGTCCTAACCAGGCCCGACAGAAAATGACAACAAACACCGTCTTTGTTACAAACACTGCAGAAACACAAAAAACTATAAGACAACACAACCGGAGACATTGGTGATTGGATTTAGATGGATGTAACGGTTTTGTTTTAGAGTAGCAGAAAGGTGATTTCAGAAACTATATGCTTTCAGTTGACGGCATATAGCATATACCTTGGTGATGTTTTAAAAATGACATTCTTGACAGCTTTGCATGAACATTTCAGATGCATATCAGTGAAATGCCCCCTCTTGCTGACAGAGTAGAGATGAAACGGTGTACACCACAATAGAAATGCATCAGAATTTGAAGTTGACTTTGACTCAAACCTAATTCTGAGTGAAACTGACAGGACAAGATTCTTGTCAAAATATGCTCAAACATTACAGAAGAAGTGAACACAGTTTTTGGATCGGTGACATGAAAAACAAAGCTTCAGTGTCTGGAACATTAATTACAAATAACACATCATGATGTGTTAAAAAATTTAACCTGATTCATGAGATTTTTAACATTTTCAACAGGCCCTACTCAGAAACACATTTGTGTAATAAAATAATCTTGATGGGTTTTTTTAACCTATATTCCATAAAACTAGAATAGATTCCTGAGATAAGTCCACCAATCCCCCTACTATTTCACCCGTGTCCATATCCATGAGCAGCAAAAATGATTTGTCCCATAACCCTGTGTGATCATTTGCATCTAAAACGATATTGGACATTTGTTATTCCATCGATCAATACCATCTCTTCCATTCTCTGTGTGCATAATCTCAGAGCCCGCATGCAAAATGCATAACAATAACATGTATGTTATACAAGAAGCCATATATCATCCCTGGATGCATTTACATCCTGTTAACAATTTCTCTGGGCAGATTAGAGGGCGCTGAGACAGTAGCCTGGATCCCGTGAGAGGTAGGCTTTGTGAGCTGATAAGGCCAGCCATAGGAAGGCAGGATTAATACATATGACCGGGACACATGGAGGTCCTCTGATTATTCTAGTAGAAAAATGGCCCAATCCCATCAGGCCCCACGTGATTAAATACAGCCCGAGTGTGGACAGGGAGGCAAAGGGATGGGGAGATAACCGATTTTATTTATGCAAGCCGGTTAGCCTGGCAGATCACGTCTGAGGATTGTTCACGCTACAGGGGTGAGGGATCGCACCGGGGGAGCTCACCCCTGATCACACACAGGGCTGCTTTGGCTGTCACTTTTCCACCTTGCCTCCTTCCTTTTGAATATAGATCAAGCATTCCCAAAATATTTCATGTCAGTGATTCAAAATAGAAATGTGCAATGGCATGGACCTGAAATTTTCTTTTTTGTGGCTGCTAGGAAAACAAGCTGGATATCGTAGATTTAACAGTAAAACATCCTTTTCTGTTTATATATTAAATATATCGGTTTTCTGACGGCACAATATAATTTGTTTTGCGTGACCAACAGTCACCAACAATCTTAAACTGATTATTCAATCAATCTCTGTAGCTCTGCGACTTAAGGGAACAATGTCAATGTCAACTTTCTGAAGGACTCTCGGAGAACGCAAACCTTTACAGAACCATCTTCACGACCTCAACCTCCTTTCTGTTTTTGCTGTGAAGTAGCAGCACTCCTCTGTTGTATTTGTGCATCTTTTTCCCACATTAGGAACAACTCAGGCTGCATCCTTGTCAAGAACTTCATCTAGTTTTAGCTGTAATTGTAGTTCATATTAGACTCGGTATACAAGACTTTGTGGAAGCACGGATTACCTAATTAACTTCCTTAAAAACATGTACTCATTATAGATCGGATTCCTTTTTGTAGTTAGAGAGGGCTTAATTAATTAATTGTGTTAATGACCTATTAATGGTGGTGCACAAGGAATTCTAATAAGCCACCTTAATTAAATATTATCTCACTCTTTAATCAATGTGTTTAATTATTCACATGATATTTTCTGTGGAATCAATTTGGTTCTGGGTCGCAGGAGCAAAATGCTGATTGTGTACTCCCTCAGTGATTCATCACGGAGCTGGTCATTTAGTTCAAAATCCTCTTTTAATCACAGGGAATATAAGCCATTTGGCTGAGATCCATACATTTTTGCGTAGGAGAGTAATTCTGATCATTTTGATATCAATTTTAATTGACCCTGGGTCACTTTTTACATCTGCTTCAGAGACATGTTTTAATTAGATATATGTGATGTTGCAATTACACCGTCATGGTTGCACTGTGTCCCTAGCCGTTAGTGAGGATAAATGGTAGGATTCTATATATTTCTACCTGTAATTGAATTATTGTGCCACATGCGCGTTATGCTAATAATACGTTGATACATGCCTTTTTTTGTCCGACCTACAGTTTGGCTGCATGTTGTAAAAGCTTTATGCTTCAGACAAGTTGAGGACATGTTCTGCGGACAATGTTCATCCGAATGCATATTCACAGCAAAATGTGGTATTTCGGCAGAAACGCATCTGTGAAAGAGGCACATTTTTTCTAAAATGGCAATCGTAGCTGTGTCATCACCACCGAGTTTCTCTCCATCTCGAGTCCGTGAACCTCTGCTCTTCCTCCCTCCTCTCCCCCTCTTCTCCAGAGCAAACTGGAAGACCTCAGTCATCATCCTCGTTTTAGCTCAAATTTGGTGGGATCAAAGGTGGCCAGCTGGGCGGAGGCGGGGAGCAGATGGTTGCATGCTCAGGGGGACTAGGCAAAGACCCTTCAGGTTTTAACACCTCCTCTCCCCTGGGTGCCCGGGTGGGGGGGATCCGGCTTGGGGAACCTACCTGAGCTCAGTGGCATGACCAGCAGGCTTCCACTGCACCGCCCCCTGCTTGGCTCACATATGGTGCCAGTCATGGGGGCCTTGAGCTGGATTCTGACTTGAGGAAAATAAACAGTGGAAGGGTCAAGCAGAGGATCTATTTATTAATAAATCATGAATGAAATTTGTTTTCAGGGAGTTGTGGATTTGACTTTTAAAAAGTTATACCAGTCATAACATTTTATCTCCATAAGGCAAAAGTATAAAGAGGTAAAATTACCTTTTACCCAGGTTTTAGTAGAACCTCTTTACCTCTTGTGACCTGGCCAATGGCAGCGACTGCAGGTGCTGGACAGATTAATCCTTGGCCAAGTGAGCTCTCCTCAGCAATCTCAAAGTTCCTGGAAAGGAGCCTGCTGGGAACATGAAGTAGTACTTGTGGTCTGGGATTATGACTTTCAGACTTGTTGGCATTAAGAACACAAATGTAGCCTCTTGAATTGAGTTTGCAGAGGGAATGAGTTCTGTTAAATAAGAGGCGGGGGGTTGGATTCATCCACTGACCAGTGTTTTTTGGGGGGAGAACTGTTTTTCCATAAATCCATCTTAAGTAGTCACATTCTCCCTGTGGCTAATAGGATCATGATGGCAATAATCTTTACAAATCTGACAGGAAAAAAAGAATGTCCTGGCCTTCAACTTCTTCCTCTCGGTAAATGAACAATTTCAAGAGTCTTTCCTGTGGGAGTAGCGGCAGAGGGAGGGGGGGGGGGGGGTTTAACATTGGCAGCAAGGCAGAAAAGTGAGTGAAAAACATCATTTTCTCAGAAGAACGTTTGGCAACTATTATCAAAGCCACATAGCGAATACTGTACGTCAGTGTTTCAGCAAAAAGAAAAAGGGCCGATTAATGTACAAGTGAATTGCAGAGTAGTATTAACTTAAAAATTAATTATTCACATAACATAATGCAAATAATATGCTTTAGTAGTAAATGTTTTCTTTGTGAAAACAGTAAATATCAGTGGCCCTCTAGAGCTGGCAGGGAAGACACTTTTGAAAATAGAAAGGGCATCCTGTTCATTGTGGACTGAAATTGAAATTGGTGGCTGATCAGACATTTGCTCCCCATTCTCACCTTGCCACTCACACCTAGCTGTACACCACCCTACAATAGCCTTGGACACACACAATATGAGTAAGCAAACCTCTCATTGTCAAATCACCTGTGACAGCGCTGGGATATAGACCTCCTCTGTATTTACCCACCTGCTCCAACATCATCTTTTAGCCTTCACAATTTCAAACAACAAAAGTGACAGCAGAGAGACAATTTATTGCTAAAGTTTGATGGGTTTTTTTTTTGCTTACAGACTTTTAAAATGTTTTGAAAAGCTGACATTTAATATTTTACTCTCTCCTGTAAACAGAACTACTAATATCAGGAAAATCAGTGTCACATACTGTATTTACTCATTAATTGACAAGTAAATCAGCTCAACGTTCCTCTGCATGGTATTGATGGTTTTTAATCACTTCTCTGGAGACTGAGCTGCGTTTTAACTGAGATCCACAACGTAACAAAGAGCCTCACGCTGCTGGGCCTATCGCATTCTGGCACAAAGGTGCCATCCTGAACTCATCTATCTTTCAGGGTCACAATGAAAGCACCGAGCTGATCTCGCTGGCATGTGAGTTTTCCTCTGCGTGCCTTTTGTTTGTGTGTATGTGTGCTTATGTGAGTATCTCTGAGTGACCCATTGTGGCCAGACACCTGCCCACAGGCTCCTTGTCTGACTGATGAATCTGTGTCTTCAAGGTGTCTTTGAAGACGTCTATTGTGTGCCTTTGCTCTATAGTCTTAAGCATTCTGTCCTGCATATCCCTCTGAACACTAAAGGGAAAATAAATCCAGTGCTGCCACTGCCACAAAGAATGGCCTGGGCCATCGTCCCATCACCCATCTCCTGCAGCTCAGAAAAGCTGGAAAAAAGAATAATAGATTTTGGATCACAGAGAAGAGAAATTTAGAAAACAAAAGAAATGCATACAGAATCTGACAATAGACCCCAAACCTTTTCCCCGATCAATTCTTGATTTGCACCAGAGAATAAATTAAATCGGAATTAAAAACTTCCTAAAAACTTTTCCTTGTTTTTATTCTGTTTTCTCTTTATTCACTATCTTTGATTTCTCTGTTATTTGTGATGTCACACCTGCTATCATTCATGTGCTGCACGGACTGTCAGGGCAGATTAGAAGCAGGGACTTGTGCCTCGACAGCCATCGTACAGTATCAATATTGTGACGGTTGAGGAGCCGCCTGTCCTCACATCTCCTCGGAGTGCAAAGACAATTGAAAAGAGGAAGCGTCACAAACCTGACACCTGAGTCACTTCAAGGAATCCCTTTCAAGAAGAAACAAAACCTCACCTGACAAAGCAAAGCTAGCCCAGGACAAGAGTAAATAGCATCAAACAACAAGGGTATTTCCACTTTTAACAAAAGGAAATGCTCCCGCTGGAATCAATTAAGATTTGGGAAGTGAAATGCATTATTTTCTTATAAGTTTTGTTTGGCTTAAGAGTATTTGATTAAGTTGCATGTGGTCTATTGTGCATGAGGTTTTTTTTATGTAAACAAGAATGGACAAGAGGAATTGTGCTTGGCTCCAAAGAGATACGCTTTCATTGAAAAGTAGAGGTTATTTCAATGGCAAAAAGGGAGAAATAAAGATTTTCTGTAGCGGCTGATGCATGTTGTTGCATTTTTCAAATCTTCTAACATTAAACGGAGGCAGCTTGGATTTTTTCTACAATATATGCCACTATGACTTGTCATAGTTTCACCAAATGTAATAATTTCCTCCAATACAGTACCACTCATTAACCCCAATTATTCTTCCAGGAGGCTATAAAAATTACTTTTTTTTCCCCTCAGTGTTCTAATAACTCCAGCTGCTCTCCTCATCAACCAGTTTAATCTGAGCAAGTTAGAGTGGGATCTAAGCCAAATGAAAAACTGTAACATGGGGTTAATCACCCTTAATACATTCTCCAAGTAAAGTAATTTGTCTATTTTCTTGCATTTTCCCTTAGTTTGTGCACTCCCCCACCCTGCTGAATGTGTCATTAAACGTTGGCCAGTGCAGATTAGTACAGTTTGTAACCCAGTGACTTGTGGGAGTTGCATTTACTGTGCAAATAACATGGAACCAAGGAGCTGTCAGGGATTTTATTGCTTTAGCTTGCTCCTTGTAACCAGTCTTTAATTTACCCGCTGTTTACCCCTGGTAGCACTGACCCACATTCTACAGAGCCTGTTGAGGTATACTATTATGTTTGTGCATCCCATTTAAGTTTCCAGTAGAAGGCAATGAAGGTCCAGACAGAAATATAGGTGATAACAAGTACAGAGAGAGAGAGAGAGAGAGAGAAAACTGAGAAAATACCAGGCCGAAAAGAAAAAAAGGGTGATTACAAGATCAGCATGCCGTGGCACAATTACCATCACTTTGAATTTGAAATGGCCATTTAAAGGGCAGTAGAGCATCGTGGAAAATTAAACTGGAGCCTAATTAGCACACTCCAAACTGACAATAGAGCAGCTTTCAGCCTGGCTGAGCAAAGCAGTCAGGCAGGAGGAAGTGACTGACTGAAGGACTGAAGGAGGCCCTGCCACTCCTGATCTGAAACCATCACACACCCAACTGTGAGACATGCATGCACCGGTGCGCATGTGCAGGAGGAACGTGCACACTCTGCACCAGCGTACATACAGGTTCTCTTTTCCAGACACGCCCCTCTTCACACAAACGATGTGATGTGTATAAATGAGGCCAAATGATTTCTTTAGAACAGAATGCTTCTGCTCAAGCATATCTTATAACCCACTCAGCCTGCCAGGAGTGACCCCCTGACCTCTCGCCATTAAATTAACTCTACCTCCAGTTGGGTGTTGTGCCAAATGTCAGGAGCGGCCTCTAATCCTGTCTCACTGTCTGGTTCCCCACTCGGCACCAGACCTTCCTGTCCAGGCCAACTCACCTACATACCAACCACGGCTAAACTCTGCTTCAGGGTCTCCTGTACAGTCAGACGACCTACTACTTATTCCACTTGAGTACTTGGTCGACCAACTACAATCTTTTTTTTTATTTTTTTTTTTTTTAGCACCAACAAAATGATGCAGCTGAAGAGTTTTAGTTTTGAGCTGAAACTTTTGACCGTCCAAGTGGGTGAAAAGTAGAATTGCAAAATCCTGCCGGAGGGATGAAAAAGTGCTGAGGGGAGGTGAAACTAGATACTGTCAAGACAGCTCTGAGTTTGAGTGTGTGCGTGTATGTTTCACCTCTGTCTTTCCTGAGCCCTGGGGTCTTTACTGAGGTCTGGTCAAAGAGAGGGAGAGCCCTATGGCTATATCTGTCACAGAGTACAACAGGTCATCTTCAACTTCCCCTGAAAACTTTGCACAGCGCAGTTTAGTTTTCTGCAGTAGTTAGATGTTACATGGAATGAAGATTTATTTATTTAATAATAATAAATGTCATATAATTAGTAGGACTGTTTGGTAGCATGTCCTTTTGCCATGTTGATTGTGGTTTGGACTGGAGATCAATCCAGACCTGTTTCAAAGACCTGACCCAACCTATGAAATTTCTCCATGCCACAGCAGGATCAGGATCTGTCGGAAGACTCGGCTAATTTGATTTGAGTAAAATGCGGGGCTCAGTCACTGCCTATTAGCTTAGATTAATTAGCCCAAATCGTGTTATTGTGTTTGATGACAAAGAGGTTTCTGTGCGGGAACCTCATTGTCAGTTCATTGTTCTGTTTCTGTCTCATTCGGCTCAGTCAGAGGTTGTCAAAAAAAAAAGCAATCGATATAGTCTATAGAGGCAAACAAAAGTCTTACATTGTTGTAAATAGAGAGTGGGGACTTTATATATTACCCTACATTCAGCTTTTCCCACCGTCATGACCTTGCTCCTACAAATGACGCTGTACTACGTGCAACATGACGCAGACATAGTGAGAACTGTTCCTGATGGGATGTCACAGAAGCGTCCCATATTTGAAATCAAGTTTCTGTCAGGTCAAGTCAAATTAAAAGGAAGAAAATCCCGACGCATAAAGAATGAAAAGTTCAAATCAATCACCTTCAAAAGAAAATGACACAAATACCTTCAAATTCCATAAGATCTTATTTTACCCCTTAATACCTTTCTCTCATCTGGAGTGGCATGATATTTTTTTCCATGTGACACGCTATAATTGACAAAGCCTGGCTGCACTTTACCAAAGTGTATTGATATGCTGTCTGGTTGAAGAATACAAATTCACCCCGAATCGGAAGTGCTCAACAAAACTGCTGCCAATTATCCGAAGCCCTGCAAATGATAACTTTGTGACCACTCAAGCGTAAAACGAGGAGATGAAGATGAATTTTACTCTTCCCCATCATTTTGTCCCATTTAATTGACAAGCTCTCATTCTCTGTTAAATTTAGAAGATTACAAATATGAGCTGAATCTCGAGCACCCAATCCACCCGCTCTAATCACACACACAGAACCGCGGCGCAAATTAATCTACATATTTTAATAGGGTGCCAGTAGCAGGGAAGGTGTGTGCAGACATTTAATGGATTATCATCCGCTGTCCCGAGTTCAGAAATTGAATAAATATCTTTCATATAAATACACGGAAACCTCAGCTGATACTGAGGCAAAGAGCTTTTCTCTTTCCGGCTTGCTCACATTCTCATCTCTCTTTCCGGCTTTCTCACATGTGAACTAGGCTTTCAGAGGCTTTTGCTTTACTTGTGGTCCATAGTCTTATACTCAGGCCGATTAACAGTACAAGCACTTATGGAACAAGGAAGATGAAATTTCCCAGGCCTGCTAATACCAACATCTTCAGGGTTTCTTACTTCCAATGTAATCTTTATGAGCACAGGAGCGAAATATGATGGCTTTATCGAGAATTAAACCTGCTCTGGAGATGAGGAAGCTTCTGAGTATAAAAATGGCCATGTGTAAAACAGTGTTATAAGTTATAGAGTTATAAGTTAATATGCAAACTAAGCTTATTCAGGTTGACTCATGCTAGCACTGAGCACTGCACAAGAATTAACCAGACCAAAGAGTGCAATATCCATTAATCTGAATACTTTTTATTTCTCCAACATTTTTAGTCAGAATCTCAACTTTCAAATCAAAATTCTTAGCATACTGCACATTTTAAGTATGCTTCACCACAAATCACTTTCTAACCCAGTTGGTTGTTCTCATCACAGCTCAAAGCCCTGTATGTTGGAGTCAGTTTCAACCCCACTGGTTCTTACTACGTACTCTCCACATGTCTTAGAAATTAGTAAAGAAAATATCTGTATTTTCAGAATTTCCGAGGGCTCCTGGTGTTTAGCAAATATTAATCTAACAATGGTGTTGAAGTTTTTTTTTTTTGCAGATTAATGCAACACATTTTATTCTAATGATTATTAATGGCAGCAGGATTGTGAAAAAAGAACTAAACCTTTTTAAACACCAATGGAAACTACGTACTACAGCTAAATCCTTTTTTTTTCACGTTCTGATTAAATGTAAAACTTTTACCCGGTCATGTTTGGTCACAGTAGTCCCACTCCTAGATTTAAGATGCCTTGGTTTTAGACTAGACCTATAGAACTGTGCTCGCCTTTCAGTCCCGCTCTAAACAAATTCAACCACGTTTCTAAGGGTGGGCTTAACCTGCCGTTAACGCTCTTGAACATACCTATTTTCCTTGAGAAACACTGTTACAAACTTCCTCATTCATTGCTAATAAACTGGTGATGGGAGTTCTTAAGTGGCGGTACGAAGAGTTATAAATAGTTTTTCCCCCACATTTTCACAATGCCAGCAGGAATATAGGCCTATTACACTCTTGAGGGTCACTTTTAGTGTCTGAGGGTAGTGCTTACACAGACTTTACAACGTTTATCATTATAGCTCACCATTTAAGGAAGCAACTGTGATGAGAAAGGCGAAGAAAGAGGAGGAGGAACAAATATCAGCAGTCAATTATCACCACTTAACAGAAAATCATCGTTCTTATTCATGCCACCTGTTTGTGATGTCAGCTTTTTGAACCCACAGTACACCCCACAGAAGCAGAATACTTTTACTTCTGTTGGCTAATGTGTGCTTTAAAGTTTCTTTCTGTGGAGAAATGTTAAACCCGATTATCACACGAGTATCACTCCTAACCAAACACATATTTATCCTCAATCAGTGATAGACGTATCGCAGTACCGAGGCAAAACGGTGATAAACCACAACTACGACAGTCATTTGTCATTTAAAAGTGATTCGTCTGGTGCTGTCCCATCTCCTAGCTGAGTAAGACATCACATGTCAGCAATGATTGACAGTTCCCAGTTCTGTCAGCTAGCTGCGGGGGAGCTGCAGGGAAAGATAAGGACATCTATCTGCGTACACCCTAATGGCAGGCTGGGGTCACATGAAGGTCCCTTGCAATGATGATATCTGTTTCTAGCAGGCCTGGATTCACTCCTACAACAACACCTGTCCACCGGCTGACCTTTAGACCCTACCTGACCCTTACCTCGTGATCGTTGCGTATGATCAGTTATTAAATAAACACACCTACATGAAGTATAAATTGAATAAACTATTGATATGGATATGCTGAGCAAGATGTTTAGAGTATTACCCTTTAGCCACATTTAAGTGTAAACTGGATAAGATTTATGTCAATTCTTTCTTTTTTTATTTGTTCTTGAATTTCTTTTGATTGCAGCTGAATATGTGTCAGACAGCTTCTGACGTTTTTTCCTGATTCAGCAGGTCTGGCAGTAGTCGGGCCTAGTGTTGCAAGTGAATTTGGCTTTTTCAATTAATTTTACTTTTTCACATAGGGTCAGGCAGGTTTGAGTAACTTTTTTCCCTTAATTGAGGTACTGGAAGTGGAAGACAAGATGGCTTTAACCTGGAAAATGAGCTTAGATTTCACATGACTTTGATGAAGTGTTACTGTGCGTAGTTGCCTTCATAATGAATGAATGTTGATTCAGCTATACGTTCACTGTATAGGAGCTGTTTTGTATCATACTGACATGTTTGTCTTTTATTCTGTGTTTGTTTGAACGATGGGAGGTTAAATACTGTAATAACTGGAACAGAACTATATAGCCATTGTTTTGTTAACTTTTGGGATACATTAACCCAAATAGTTTAGCCTATACTCGGTGTAACTTCACCTATTCATTAAGAAATGTACGTTTCCGACCCACTAACAATCAAATTAGGAGAATCTAGCGGAAACTCTGGATCCACTGGACTGTACCAGACTGTACAGTACCATAAGTGTGTCAGCAGATTTAAGTGTCCTTTACTTTTATCTCCCCAAATCTCCTTATTTGAGTTGAGACAAAAGCAAATAGAGACTTAGACGTAACAGGGGGTACAGGAGGGGGAAGATCAAGACCACTACCACTTAGCCTTAAAGTACCTTGTATTTAAATCCCTCAACATATGTAGTCTGGACCTCAGATCTGTGTCAAAGTTTGTTTAAACGTGTTTAACTTGGTAGCTCGTTTGTAATGTTGTTAGCTCAGCATTACCATCTTGACGGTTAAGAAACCGTAAAGAGGTTTGCGTGCCTGGGTGGTACATATCCGTATGAAGCCATCTGAGGTTAAATTACTTTAGCAAAGCATTAACAGTTGGATGGGTTCAGAGAAAAACATGACTAATGCCTTAACAGAAACTCATTTTAATTACAGTATAGATTTCACTGTGCATCTGTCGTGTCAGGAAAGCTGTCTCTGGGTGCATGTTTGAGGCTTTGGACATGTGTTGGCATGTCTGACTTACCTCGTTTTTTTGGTATCACAGGTAATTAGATTCACTAGACAACAGCTCACTTTGTTATACGATACATAAGTTATGAGCTGGATTTTAAGATTAAGACCTGTAGGTAATATTCTTATGTTGACAAAGAGCAGAAAAAATAAAAAGGCTAGTAGGAAACTGACAATAGTAACTCCAAATATATATATGACCTGATCTGTGAAAGAAGAGAAGGAAAAATGCAAATAGCAACGGGAAATGACAGAGGGGAACAACAGGACATTTAAAGGAGAAATGAGACAGAAAGAGTCGGGAGTGGGGGTCATAAAGGGTAAAAAAGAAAGCCTTGCTTATTATCTCAGCCATCGAGCGGAATAATAGGACAACAAAAAGCCTGAGTGTGCCCAAACCTACCAGCACGCCTGCCCGCCTGCCAGTCAGGCCTGATGTGGTTAAAAGAGTTTGGCTAATCGACTAAGCTCTCGCCGTCCCCAGTGACCCAGAACAGCCATCTTCATCTCCCCACGAGACCCCTACAGAGCAAACACTGCAGGCACATTAAACACTCATACACATTTTTAACCATTATCCTAAATGGCAAGGACTGTTCTTTTCTCCTTCCATAAGGTTTGAGCCATTGAATAAACTTGAATGATAATCCATCAATTTACTTCTACTTAGGATGGTGAATAATGGCGCAATATCAGTCATGGAGGGAACATTGGGGCGTACAGACAAGTTCATGAAAAATTGACATCGTTTATTTCAGAATGGATCTAGATTTTATTTTTAAACCTTTACAAAAAAGGTTCTTAAGTACGGTCTGCTACTTCTGCACCACGCTTGCCCCATTTCACCCTCCTCACAAACGGCCCTGTGGCAGTAACACGGGCACTATGCCAGACCCATTGTTACTGTAAATACTCAAAGGCCGCCGTTTCCTCAGAGGAATATAATTTGAACTGTGGCTATATCTTAACCACCTGTAACGTGAACTAAGTTTGATCCCTTGAACATTTCCTGTCCCAGTAGAGAACATAAGCGTCTGTGTTGAAAGGAGGGTAAAATCCCCATGTGTGGATTTCCCTCAATTACAGTAACATTTGCTGTTAATTATGTACAAAGTATTTTAGCAGAACAGGTTGCGTGTCATAAATTATTTAAGGACAAGTAAAAAGCACCTTGGAGAGAAATGCAACTGAATCTAAAACAATACAGCAACAGAAAATAAACATAGATATATTCACCAAAAAACAGATGCACAATTTTACTGCACCTTTTTGTTTAACAAGGAAATAAGGAACCTTTTGATTCTACTGTACGGTTTGTACAATACAAGCACAAGAGACAACAAGGTACAAATTCCTACAGTGCTTTTATCTAATTTAACTGAAGGTGCATAGCAGTAAGAAAAAATATTAAAATAAATGGAAGATTTCTTCTACCACTGGATGTATAGTGATATGGTATACGTTAGTAGTACAGTTAGCTCTTTCTTAGTGGTGCTAAATTAAAAGGTCTTCCAGGCAGCTAAGAAAACAATGGCCCACTTTTGTCAGATGCTCTTTTAATTCCCTATTGGCTTGATGGAGAAGGGAGCAAGCTGCTGTGCTGACTTCCTGCGTGTGTGTGTGTGTGTGTGTGTGCGTGTACACTAGTTTGTGATAGAGAGGTGATTGTTAATTTACATCCGTTCATTGCCATCCCCTGGTTTTAATTCCGCCATTAGAGCATTAAAGGCGCTGCTGGCAGAGGCCCCATTACTCTGTTACTGGGGGATGTTGGAATGAAACAGTGTTATTATATAAATACCATTGCACTTTTGACTCCAGGAAGCTACTTCCTGAGGTGCAACCCTTAGTCATTCAGGGACCTGATTTACAGTAACTGGCCAGGGGTGGACGTGCTTCTCTAACACTTTATTTCACCCCTCTGTCCTCTTCTCTTTCCCACCCTTCACAGACACCCAGGTTTCTCATCTAATTTTAGGATGAGAAATCTCACTCTTTGACATGTCCTGGGGTTGATTTTCACCTCGACCACCGGCACAGCTGTCCATCTACGTGACGTCTAGAGGCGAGATGTTCTGCTTTATTAAAAAGTGTGAATGTAAAAAAAAAGGGAGCAAGGGAAGGAGAGTGAGATATGCACACAGAAGAAGAAGAAGAGGTACAATGGCAGAGACTGTTAACATACATCTGTCCAATTTGTACATGCAGAGATGCAGCCTTGCACTGTCTGGGGCCGAGGCGTGTTTGTTTGAATTATAACCGGCCAGTGTGCACGTTGTGTAGCGTACAAACCCAGAGAGGAAAGGGTGCTGTTGTGGGATCCATTTATCTGACAAATTTCTCAGGCAATTTGAGGTAAAAGACAAAAACAATTTACATGACAGAGAGAGAGAGAGGGGAGAGAAAAAAAAAGATGCAAACTCCCCGCCAATCAAACTTGCTTTTGTGTACACCACAGCAGATAAAAAAGAACCTGACTTTGGAATCAAAAGATTAAAACAAAAGCTCCCTTGTCGAATGTCTGTAATAGCACCGACTCTCTGGCTACTGATTATATAGAAAACAACTGCAATTACATATCTGCGCTCACAAGAGAGAGGCGAAGAGGCAAAAGCAGGCCCAGGAGAGATGATTAATATTCTTATTTTCATTCAGATGCAACCAATGTACTGACAGCCACACTGTCTCACTGGTTCCCTCATCAGCCAAATGCAAGTACGGTCACTAGGAAAAGAAAAGGGGAAAAAAACTAGGTGTGTTTTTCTGGCAAAGAATCTCACGTAGGTGTCTCACGTTTGATGAGAGAGCAACAGCGGCGTTTTAATTTAAATGTGAAAATCCCAGTTCTCTGGAGCAGAATGACGCTATTTCCCCCCTAGCGTGTCTTTGGAGAAATCCTCGTCTCCCCTGCGCCTTCGTAACTCCTAATTTATTTCAAGAGTGTGTGTGATTAGAAAAACCCTCCTAAATTACTGTATCACACAAAACGGTATAATTAAATTAATATTGGATGTAATAATTACTTTGTGGATTCTCA
The DNA here is from genome assembly GCA_032359275.1 of Microctenopoma steveboyesi. Lineage (NCBI taxonomy): Eukaryota > Metazoa > Chordata > Actinopteri > Anabantiformes > Anabantidae > Microctenopoma > Microctenopoma steveboyesi. The sequence goes on along the minus strand of JAUMHF010000014.1, from coordinate 6,938,332 downwards.
TTTTTCATACACACAGCTGCTTTGTTGCCCAAACCATTAGCATTTGTCTGGTGCAATTAACAAAGGGTCTAATGAGATTTCTGCGTATGTATGGTTGTGTATGTGAGCATGACTTTATGTGGCCTTGTTTGATTTTGTGCGTGTGTGTGCGTGCGCGCATGTTTGAGTGCTTATGCATGCAGATTCGACCGTGCAGTGTGGGTTAGCAGGCGAGCACCTCGCGCGTACAAATATATAACAGCCCTTGCATTTCATGACACGTTAAAAGGGTTTTGTCACCACAGGTTTTTTACGAGTGTCTTAGGACAGAGTAATTTAGCCTCAAAGAGAACATGAACTTTAAGGGAAAAGGTGGAAAAGTTCCCACTTTTTAATGGCTAAAGGTTGAAGTATCTCTGTGGTGCCAAGAAAGGTACATTACTCTCAATCCCAACTGTAATGTATTCCACTACTTGTGAAAAATAGCTACATTTGTCTAATGCATGTCATGAAACTGACTTAATTCTGAGGGATGATCCTGTCCACCGATTTCATTCACATTCTCACGTTTTCCAAGGACATGAGTCATTTTCTTCCGGCTCTAATAGTTAGAATTTTATATTCAGGGTTACGTGTAAAAAGAGATTAACACTGATGTTTAGGGTCCGATTCTAACACGCTCTCCGAGTTTCACATTTGCGACAAATAAAGTCCATTACATAAATAACACGGCTAGGTACTGCACAGCACTTAGTCAATAACTGTCACATGCTTTTGGCAGCTTTGGGACCTGCTCAACCTACTCCAGTGGTCCTTGGGATAACCCTGTCCATTTGTAATGACTACAGTGGGTGTCACAGGTGTCTCCGCATATTCTGACTGGCAGGTGAACCTTTCTTTTCTTCAAAGAGGACAACAGTCTCTTTCTGTCCCCCCCGCTCCCTCTCTCTCTCTGTGTTTGTCTCACTCTCTTCTTCTGTCTACTGCAGACACACTTCTGTGCCAGTACTGTCACTGCAGATGAAAATGTCCCCTGGTTATCTGCCTGTGTAATTGCTGTCTTGTTTGGTTAGGAGATTAGAGGGCTGAAACTCTTTGTGTGGTCTTGCAGATTGAACAAACAGGCACCAGTAGGAACCTCTGTCCAAAAACCACAAGACAGACTCTTGTCTGTGTGACGATAGTGAGCCAGATGGACTGGCGCAGGTGATAATTGCGGTGGTTGGCGTGATGATGGGCCGTGTTGGGATTTGACGACGTTTCGTTTGTAAAGCCGTTCCGCTCTGTGCTGTTACTTTTCCAGATAGGAGAGCTGACTTTTTCCTGTAGAGCAAAGATGAATATTTGGACAACTATGCACACGATACATACGCATTAACCTAATGACTCCGATTCTTTCAGTCACGCAGTAGAGATGACTGTACAGGTATATTTGAGTTGGTGCCACGTTCTGTTTCTATTAACTAGCTCGGTCTCTTTAATGTACTGTATACCACTGCTGCACCTCTCTGTAGTGCTGAAGTCTGGTTTGGTCTTTTGTGTGCTGTCGCTAGTCAGAAGTGACAGCCTATATTTCAGCAGCCTGCACTTTTCCTCCCTGTCTTTGAGGGTGGTATCCCATCAGCAGTGCAGCCCTGTACAATACTACACTCAGGTCCTCACTATTAAGGAACATTTCCATTCCAAGCCCTCCAATCTCATTTGGCCTGCATGCTTTTATTTCCCTCTTCTTGCTCCTTTTTGCTTTTTTCTTTCTGCTGTCCTCCCGTCAGGCTCCTCTTGTCTTGGTGGTACCAATCAGTGTGGCAAAGCTCAGGGATCATGTTTGATACTGTCAGATGGCCCGGAAAATTAAAAACCCAATTAAAGTGGCAGTCCAGAGGTCAGCTCTTCTGCATATCAAAAGCTCTCCTCTGGCTATTCTGCGCAAATTATATCCGTTAACAGCTCACTTTGCTTAGGCTGCAACAGCACAGCACTTAGGGAGTAATAAGTGCTTTCCCCTCTTTCGGTTGCATTTCAAATGTCAACCTCTGCGCCTGCTCAGACACAGGAAATAGAGACAAACAAATCATTACCAAATAATTTTTTTGTTTCTTTCTTTCAGCAAGACACAATGGTCTGTCAGGGGTGTATGATTAATGTAGCAAGAGAAGGAGAACTACAACCACTGGTTTATTTTTAGATATGTTGCCACCTAAATCTTTTTTTCCTCTTACTACTTTGTCCACACATGACACGCTGCATTTCTGCTTGTATTTATCTTTTGCTTTTGAGATATAGCCACCGACCAAGCCTCCCATTTCTCTTTCACTTTCTCTATCTATTTCTTTCTCTTTTGTGTTCCCTGTTTTACCCACGATTCATTAATTCCTGTACAGTGGTAAGGAAAGGACAGAGAGAAATGGCCAACCAACCTTAATGGCATGCATCTCAGGCCAGACCATTAATATTCAGCTTAATGTTTCTGATAACAGGGCTGGGGGCCACTGGCCCAGACAGCCTTATTAAGCAGCTGGAGTGGAATGATGCTCGCTCACGTCGGGGATCAAATGCAAGAGTAAACACATATGCACGCGCGGACACACATCCACACCCGCTTGCAGTCAAGACATTGGCTTCAGGACTTCAGACAGCATCAGGATCTTCCCACTAAATTGCTCCCACCATCCGCCCTCTCTGTATGTGTGTGTCAGGAGCAGCCTCAGAGGCTTAGGACGTGCAAGTAGCTGTTTGTAAATGTATCACGGAGTCATGTGACAACGTGCCGGTTTATTGTCAAAGGTTGGTCAGCTTGTTAAATGTTTATGTTCACACAAATGCACATAGCCTTGACACTTTTCTGTTTTTATTAATCTCAGATTTTCCTTTTTCTCTTCCCTTGTCTCTTTCACAGCAAAGTCCTCTGCGTTGGGTCTTTTAGCTCCATCTCATTTACATTTAATGACATGATCATACACATTAGCAGACTATTTCAAATAATTACAGCCTTTCAATTGCTTTTTACCCTCACCTCTCTTCTCCAAATGTTCCTCTACATCCTACATTCTTTGTTCTTTTTTTCTCAAAACTTTCATATTTCTAATGGCAATAATAGAAAATGCTTTTCCTCAGAAACAATGTATAATAATATGTCACAGGGACAGGGGGGAGAAAAGACTGGGCAATTTTCAAAACGGCGGAGGGTGAATAGGACATTAAGTTCTTTTCTCTGGAAGTGGTGGTGGGTATTTTTTCCTGTCATGCTGACGAGGTCTAACGTTGAAGCTAACAGCGGCAGAGCTCACAGTGAGGTGACAGCTCTCCTGTCAGGTCAGCCATTGCTGCTGCTGAATAAGAAGTGCTGTAATTCACCTTTATGTTCAAAGAATCCACTGAGAAAACAGGCTGTGAATCCATTACGTTCTGTCACTTGTTTGATTTTTACAGTAACACCTAATTTTTTGACAAAGTATAATGAAAGTCTAACAGTAGTTTAGGGGTATGTGATAAGATGCTGTCATATTAATTGCAGAGACCAACATGAACATGATTAAGTAGAAAAAGTTAAGCAAGGACATCGATGTGTAAAACGTGATCAATAATATAATCATTTTCCTATTGAACGAGATTAGAGCCTCTAGGCAGGTAAGGTAGGGGTTTAAAATAGATTTCGGGTTTGATTTGATCACACAAGTGAGTGTGTCTTAAGAAATACAGAGCAGTACAGCAGTTCAGTACATGACAGTTGTAGATCATTTGGCAGATTAAATAAAAAAAAAAGATCTGAATCACATTCTGATTTATTGTAAACAAATGTAGTGAATAAAAAAAACGAGCTTCAAACACACTTCTCTGACCCATTATTGTGACCACGCTAATGAGAGGTGATGTCAGAGAGGAGACATTTTATTATAAAAACCACTGGCATGCTCTGATTATCGCAGCTATGCTGGATTTAAGACCTAGAGAATGTATTTTTTTCTTATTTAACTGCGCCTGTAGATAAAAGGTAGAGCCTAAAATAGCTCCATTCTTGCCTCCAGAAATTTCCACTAATGTTGACTGATGTTTTTCATCCCGTTTCATGAAACCACTTTCAGATCTATTCAACAATGTGTAAGAGGTCTTTAACAATTTTGGGAACATAATGAGTGAACAGTGTTGGCACCCACTGGTAAAATGGCCTCCAATTGCTCTGCAGTTATTGTGCCCTGCAGAGTGATCCCTGGACCTAATGACTCTGAAAAGTTGGCTGACCATATTGTTCCACTTCTGCACCTTGTTTAACGGGTGACAACAGACATTTTAGCCTGTGCCTAAACTAGTTGAATATAGGCAAAGGTGTGAATGATCCAACCATGTATTGGCTTTTCTGTGGCTCCGGGGTTTGTTCTTCTCACACCAGCAAGTACTTTTAACGTACTGGCTAATGCATACATATAATACATGTGGTTTCAGGCTATGCCTGTTGTTTTCATGTAGCATATATTATCATACTTCCTCAGGCTGCAGCTCGTGTCACTGTCAAGTCATTTTGCAGTTTGTGTGACTGATACTTCAGCCCTGTGTTACCTTGAACATGTGTAAATCAAAGTGATTGTCAGCCTCCACTAGAGCTGACACATCAATAACTGACATTCAACTTAATATGGACCACCTATAAAAAAATAAAAAAAACACCCTTGCAGATCTGCAACGTACACTGTCGGCTCCACCAGTTCTGAAAACAATCATATTCACTGTGATCTTAAGTCTTTCTAAACTACAAGTCAATAACCATCAAGTATAAACCTTTGCATCTATTTTTATCCTAACTGTCTAATGGGTGGTGGGATCTCTGTGTCCAAACGCCCTGTCTGATGCATACTCTTCATCTGGAGTGATTACTCATCAAGCCCCTTTTATGTAGTCAGGTTTCTCATTTTAGAGGTAGATGAGGTTTCTTTTGTCGATCAGCCACTAAGGTTATGTGCTGACATAGCTAGTGGACGATCCATGAGATTAGCCGATCTGAAAGTACAGTCACCGTGTTTCTGCTGCAGCATTCACTGTCTGTGCCTGTGTCTCTGTGACTGAGGGAGGAGGTCAGCTCCTCCAAATAGAGCAGACAGCCGGCAGGAGGAACAGAATGAGCCCCGTAACACTTTTTTGTTACGTGTTTCAGTAAAGATTTTTTATATTACAATTCCAAAAATATTTACAGAATTTTCACGATGCATTAATAACTCAGCATAGTTCAGCATATTTGTGTCTGACGCAGGCCACAGCAGCCACATTGGCCTTAGAAAAACCTGGTCAGTCACTAATGTGAGCTTGTGCATCTTTGTCTGCTTAGGCTGGGATAAAGTGATGTAAATTAAATTAGTTTCCATAGCCTCTCTTTTTCTCCTCCTGTAATATTGTATGAAAGAATTAGCCACGTGGAAGAGTAAATAGTGCCTGTGTGGATCTGTTCTTTGCAGTTGCACTGTACTGGTCAAACAAATGAAATTGCTACAGCAGTGTATGAGTAATTTTCTGGAAATGATCATTTTAATGTTGTGCATTGCGCTGTTAATGATAAGCTGGCGTGTTCCTCCTCTGGTGGCTCTCGTCTGCAGGCCCAGCAGTCGCTGGATGAAAATGTATATGTGCCAAGAACAGTCAACAGTTTGCCCTAATTTCTCTCCTCTCTACTGTGTGTACATTCAGAAGGGTTTAATGTGTCTTAGCTGGCTTCGGGGTAAAACAGCCGTAGGAATAGAGAAGAGGGTGATTAGGATGCACAGGCCTGTTGCTGTCAGTACAGATAGATCTACATTACGGATTATTTTTTGGCTAAGAAAACATTCAATATGGATGCATGGATGGTAACAATTGTATAATGCATGATGGTGTAAACATTTATGTTTTAGTTTCACATTTTGAAGACATTGGTTAGTACGACTTTTGAACCAGGTGTGTAGCAGTTACAAAGCACTTTTAGATGGACTTGCAGAATCAGGTACTTGTAGTCTCCATGTTTTTTTCTCCCTCACCAAAATTCTCTGCTACTATTGACCCTCCCTCCCTCCGTTCCCTTTCTCTAGCTGCTACAATTCATGCAGCCACAGCGGAGAGCAGGATTTACACTGGATTTTAGTTTCAGCCATCTATGGAATTAAGAAGTGTATCCTTGCATTTCATTAAATCCTGCCTAATGAGATGACTGTCTCTCCCCAAAGAGCAGATGATAAAGTACCCTATGCCACGGTGCATAAATTAGTATGGTGAGGTTAAATGCTGGAACTGACTCATGTTTCACAAGAGGGCCCTATCCAGCAGTTAAATCAACTCGCATAAATACTGCCAACTGCTGACGGTATTCATCTGCCTACCTAGAGCCTACAGTCAGTAAGTAATCAGATCATTTGTTGGATGATAATGAACAGAAATTGACATCTTTGCTTGTGCAGGCGTTTCCAAATCGGCGTGTAGATTCAGATTTTTCAGAGGTACAACTATTCGTGACTGGATGCTGTAGCTGAGTTTACAGTAAAAAAGAAGATGATGTTGTCTTTCAGCTGTTAAACAGCTGACGTAAATATAGCTTTCTAGCACCTTTAGTGATGCGCCTGGCTACAATGCATTCAAACAAAATGCACGAGCATCTTCACCAGCTTTGTCTGGGCCACACAAGCATGCAAGTTCACTGTTGCAGACCAACATCTGGCCTTACACATTATGCAGCAGGCTTTTGTCCAGAGCTTCTTCACTTCAGTTCTGACCAGTCTCCCTTTTCCCTGGCACTGAGATGCACCTTTACAGCATGATGCTGTCCCCACCAGGCTTTACCTTAAGGACTGTAGCTACTGAGATGGTTGTCCCATGTCTACTGAGGACTTTTTCCCTGGTGTCTTCCTGGCCACAAAATGTTGTGATGGGCTACGAAGAGTTTCTCTGACTTCATGGCGCGGCTTTTGTCATGACACGCAGTATGAATTGAAGGATCTTATATTAACAGGCATGTGCCCTTTGTAAACTCTGTCGTGTCAGTTGAGTGTACCGAAGGTGCGCTCCTGTCAAGTTCTAGACACGCCTCAAGTGAAGAGGAACGCATACAAAGTGCACCTAACCACAATTTGAATTACCACATCAAAGGATCTGAATAACTGTGTACATGAGAATTTTTTTTTTTATCATTTTAATAAGTTTGCAAAAATTTCTAACACATTATACTTTGCTATTATGGGATATATGTGTTATTAATGGACAAATGTTATTTATTTATTTCAAAAATAATTTAAAACATAAGAAGTAGAAAGTATTCATACTTTCTGAGGTGACTGTATAAGTTAGAATGCTTTTTATTTTTTATTGTCTTTTAGCTATGTAGTACATTTGCTGTTGCTGTTTCTGTGGCTGTGCATCAGAGAATACACTGAGTGATGATAATCGGTTTGATATATATTTCCACCAAAATTATATTACTCTAATGAGGTGCCCCACATGGCTCATGCATTTGAACGAGGCATTTCCGATGTATTAGTATAATTACCAGTGATGAGAAAACTAACCAAATTTCCTTTTCATGAGTTCATCTGAGCTACAGCTACACCACACACACTCATTCACATGCAGAGTGAGAGACGGAGAAATCATCAGGAACTCAAGAATGGGGGGTTCATGCCTGATTTGATCATCACTTCTAATTGGAAGATCATTTTCATAAAGCCTTTCAAATAGCTGACGGCTTCTGTCCTCCGTCCCTGTCTATCTTTACTCGAACTTTTTCACTGTATTTTTCCCTGTTTTAAAAGACGCCCACGGCAGAAGGGACGCGATCGGAGGGGATGCTGGGAGTTTGCTGATGTCCCAGGTATTTTAAGCTTTTAGGTCCACATGGATGTAATGGACTTATTTCTCAAGCAGTTCTTGTCTCTCTAATTAGTGCTCCCCCCTCGAGCCGTAACAAGGGCACTGACGAGAGAGGCTTTTTCCCAATGATAATGTGAATGGATACCTGCAGGGGGAGATTTCTGCACTGTTCCTCATCCTGTCAGCCACTTTGGGTAACACTGGGGCTTAATGAACCTGAAAACAAGACACTGTGTGTGGTGAGGTGTGTGTGTGTGTGTGTGTGTGTCTGGATCCAGATGGGTACTGTATGGTACCTCAGTGCTGGCAGTAATGTATTAAAAAAAAAAAAAACACTGCGTTGTTGTGTTGTGTGTCATAATGAAACCAAGTATTTGTATTCATGTTTTGTTTTTCTTGGATTGTGTTAGCTGGAAATGTGAAACAGGCACCAGCACCTCGTAACATTCACTGAGCCACACACAGCTCGTGCAAAAAAAATCCCCGTCAAACCGTGCATCCTTCACTGCTGCAGCCGAAGAGGTGCTGAACATGTAATGCAATATGTATGTGCTGCCGGTGAGAGTTTGATTGATAAGTTGACACCGTCGAGATGCATATCTAGGATGCATGCAATGTCACAAACGTCACATGTGATCGATTGAATGGTGCGCCGCCTCAGTGAGAGGTCACTGCTCTCCATAGACACCCGGGGGGTGGGAAATGGGACAGAATGCCTGGTCAGCACATAGTCACATTTTGGACACAATTTCCCCCCCCCTTCCCCCCCGAGTGGTTAATGAGCTGAGTTCTTGTTGGTGGTGCACATACTATGTGACATTAGATTCACTTAGGGCTGCACTATCCTACTCTGCGCTTTATCTTGAATACTAGGCTCTTCAGGTGAGGGATTGCAACTACTGTCACAGGCCTGCTGATATTGAATGATGTGTTTGTTTATTATGGCAGATAGGTGTCATGTCAGACATGCATTAAGTCTTTGCCAAGTGAGCAACACAGTTTTTCTCTGGTTATAGTGCTGTGGACTAAAGTGAGAAAGCTCTTACTTGAGGATGGAATGATGGGGAAAAGTGTATGGCAAACGAATAGGGGGGTGGCCAAACGGATGGAATAAAGGATAAGCAGAAGAAATATGGACAGGTTGTTTGTTAGAAAGGTTGAAAGACAAAGCGAAAAGCAAAGAGGGAAAGATGGGAAATTGAGATGGAGGAAGGGAGCTGCAGATGTGGCGGGGCCTCGGGCGATACAAGTCATTATGGCGTAAACTGCTCCAGTGGTGATGTTTTGGGGAGAATGGAGAGGTCACCACCTTGGGGTGTGTCAGGCAATACATGCACGCATACACATAAGCAGGCGCACACGCACACAGAGGAAATTGAGAGAACATCTGGATATGTGCCACCTGCCTAGAGGAAGTCATCTAGTTTACACGCAGTACAGGGGGGGGGTTTGTCCCTTCCTGGATGTGCAACCTTCATGCTAACCTGCACCGCTGGGAGAGGATGAAGGACAAGTGGAGAGGGAAGAGCGTGCAACCAAATTGCACATTTTAGAGGGATTAGGTGTGAAACTATACACGGATATCGTGAGTTAGGACAGGAAATGGGGAGAAATACACTTTGCCGTCTCCTCTGTGCACCCATATCAAGTCACACACAGCTGCAAGGCCCTGGCCCCAGATTTGCAGACTGATTACGAGGTATTTACTTTAGACTAGAGTATGAGTGTTACATTTTTTAAGGTTGTTTTTTTTTTCTTCTTAAACATGAAAGAGTGATGGCAAGAAAGATTGGTAAAAAAGAGACGGAAAACTGCAAAACTCAGTGCTAAGTATTGACCATCTGGCTCCAGACCAAGCTAGCGTGCTACAAAACAATTGCATTCATTAGGTTAATTTATCATGGTGGTAAGCTCAATTTACTTTTGCCTGTGCGAGTGTGGCTCATTAAGATTCAGTCTGCTGTTTCCTCGGGCCGTCTTGTGATCATTCACACAGAGTTCACGCATTTTAGACCAGATAGGAAGCACTCCGGGGTTATCTGCCAGACCTAAACTGTTTAAATAAAGGCAGCAGAAGAAGAGGTGGAGAGAGGGATTATGGTGGCAGATGAGAGAATGAGAAAGGGATGGAGGGGGGAGTGTCAGCAGAGGAGCGATCTGACGAAGAATGCTGTTGAAGAGAAGAGAGGAGAAAGAAAGGCTCGGCTCTCGCTTGACAGAATGGATGTTGCGGGGCCGCGGTGGAAGAGGAATGGAGAAAGAGCGAGGAAAGGGAGGCACGTGACTAAATGTATTCTGATAACTGAACAGCAGATGTCTCGCATGGAGCCCCTTTGTTGCCTGAACAGCAGGACCCTGCACTTCAGTGGGCTCACTTCACACTGCATTCATTTGCCTGCCAGCTGCCAATTTAGGGTAGAGAGAGTGAAAAAGAAGGAGCAAGAGTGGGAGAGAGAGAGAGAAAGGAGGGAGGCTCACACCAGTCCGTCCCTCCCCTCCCTCACCATGTCTTGCAGAGAGGCTGCCATTCCGTTCTCTCTTCTCCCGGTGGCCTGTACAATTAGTGATCTGCATAACCACCCACACCTCCACACACTGCTCTCGCAGAGCAGAGGGGGAGCTGCCTTTGTCTTTTGGCTGCTGTACAATGAGTCGCTTTGGACTTGGCAGGAAGCCAGGAGCTGTGGCACAAAACTGCATGTTCTTGATGGATGACGAATGCTCCCAGAGTCTTGTTTCCTCGTGCAGCTGATTTGACGGGTCAGAGATGAACTGCTGCAGAGGCCATCAACAGCCCTCTTATTAAGACATCTTAACTGTGCAAAGGGGAGAAGTCTCTGAATTTCGAACTGCTATTATCAGACGAGGCACCGTTGCTCAGTAGAAGCGCACTCTCATTAAGTCAACAAAGCCCACACTTCATTACTGCCCAGGTGAAAACAAAGTGACACCCCGCTGCTAAGTGATGTGGGTTGCGGCGCGATGGCATCTGAGCCTTGTGAAGGCCCGACTGGTTGAGGTGAGACTCTGGTGACTACAACGCCAACCACAACAAAGATCCCCTGATGCTTGTGACCTCACTTTGGGCTACGCACCCTCCACCTTATGGATAAGAGAAGAAAAGGGAGTGTGAAGTTCCTATATGGATGATAACTGTAAGCAAACTTATGTAATAAGTTATTTTCTGGAGACTCTCCCTCTATCGCACCGCCAGCCGCGAACTTCTGCTCTGTTTGACTTTCCCCACATTATCTTAAATGTGAAGTCCATTTAGTGGCGTGGGTGTGATCAGAGCGTTGTGGGGAGTGCTAACCTCGTTATTAAGGCTTGCATGGTGCATCGTGCTGGAGATAATACACATATTGATCGACGACCACCAGCTCATCTAAATTGTGCTCACTTGTTACAGTACAAAAGGCAGCAAGAACAGATCCCTCTCATCACCCTCCCAATGTCAATTCAGAGGACGAGTAATGGAAAGAGCATTATCCCCTCTTCCTGAGTTGGGGGGGGGCGATGATAAAAACCTTTTGATTAAGGGAAGGGAATGTTCTATTTCATTCTGATTTGGGAAGCAGGAGAAAGAGGGGAGGATTAATCTTAAGGCCGTCGTTTTACTGCCTATCCCCACTCCTGTCTCAGAGCTGAAGAAGCGCGAGTGAATAATGGGGTGTCCATCACCCGTGGGCACAAGCCCAGATTGGGATTTTCTCTGGGGATAATACAAAGCAGTGCGACAATTGATGATTCATAATGTACAGTTTTAGCCTGGCGTTAGAGCCAGCTATTGTGGTGGGGTTGGCATTAGTATTACAGTGTCTCCCGATGAGGTGTGCCCGTCTGACAGCAATCTTTGGAAGTGTTCTTCTGCTGAGGATGAGAGAATCACAAGATTATACATATGTATATAGAAAGGCGCACTTCTAAGTCTTGTGAAAAAACATTCTCATTCAGTCGCACATGCACAGTCGAATGTTTCTACTACGTTACCTACTGCAATATCTAACTTGGGCATAAACCAGCAAGGAATGATGACGCTTTGTTGCATTCACTTACCAAACTCCCTCATTTTCCACACAGCAGCTTTACGCTGAACTGAGTACAGTGCTGCTAACAAAGTTGTCTGCCTCTCCAGTCATGTGAGCAGCACCTGTCGTGTCAGGGAGTGGAAGCTGAGGCGGCGCTGGGGATCCATGGAAGGGACGCTATCCATCAGTGGTTCCATTTGATATTTAATTTAGACTTTTATGAGCCTTAGAGGATGAGCCATGTCATTTTTCTCTCCTAGGCTCTCAGTAGGGATGGAGGATAAATTCCTTCCATCCGTGAGGCAACCTAACCAAGGCTGCCTCAGATTTACAGCTGTGCAGTCTGTGGTACTGGTGGTTCTGGTGGAAGATAACGCGTGGCCTATGTCCGAGTGACACCGTCTCCAACTTGGACAAAAGTCTGCAAAAAAGATGCACATGTGTCATTGCCTATTTTAAAAGTTACAATGAAAGTTGGAAATCATCACTCTGGCATTATATCAGGAAGCAAGTGCTGTAATGATGATGTCATATTTAGTGACTTTAAAAGAGCAATATTCTCATTTAAAAGCTGCAGAACAAAATCGATTAATTCAGCATTAATCAACAGAGTGAGGGATATTATGCATACATACTTTTTATTTTTGTGAGTTATGAATAGAGTAAAATAAGGGATATTCTGGGAGGGTAATTTTAAGGAGCAGCAAGCGAGTTTTATAAACTAATGCTCTCCTAATGGTCTGTTTTACCATAATTTATGGCTTCATTCATTACCCCTTTTGTATTAGTAATTATTTCTAAAATACCAAAGAGCCATCTTTTCTTTCCTGGTTCTTCTCAGGCTCTGATTTATCACCTCAGCTTTGGCCTGATGCTGTCTTCCAAAGGTGTGACATTTCAAAATATTTATAGCTCTTGCACATTAAAGGCCTTTCTTTGAAGGTGACCGACCAGTCTTTCACACAAGGGTAATTAATGGAATCTCGGCTTGTTCACCTTGTGTTATTTATCCACTGCATTCTGTTGAAACACTATGGAAAACAGCAAGATGTTGGCTGAGCTTCCTCAACTCATAAACAGGCGTTTTATACTCTGCATTCCCAGGATGCATTGCACCAGGGGGTGACAGCGAAACTATTCTTCGTCAAAGCCCCAAAAGTTTAATATTTTATTGGTTAGAGCTAAACCTTCTGTCCAAAGTGGCAATTAAAATTCAATTAAACTGACTGAAAGCATCATATTAAATTTCATCTCTTTATGAGCTCGGAGATAATGCTAGAGGACAAGACTCGAATATAATCACACCCTTCTTAGATTATATTATCCTGTTCATTCACTATAAAAATGACACTTTTAGGTATACTTTCAATATTTCTTAACTATAACCTTCTAATGAACACATTTTATAGCCATAAAATCAACTATTATACTAAAGAGACATGGCTGCTTTTTATTCTACACTCTACACGTTAGAAAAGAATGAGTAGCTATTTATTTTCACATAAGTAAAAGAAATGCCGACCAACCGTTAAAATATGAACAAATCCATTTAGTGTGTTTATTAAAACCTTTAATAACATTGCGCACTATAGTGAGACATTTTTTCCTTTCAGGTAGCCGAATGCTAATGTCTATAATGCTATTGTGTCTATGCTTAGCAGGTGTAACGTTTACTAACCTAGTTCACTGTGTTTTCTGTTCAACAAGACGTATAACTGAGGCTGAATATCGTTAAAAGATTCTACGTCGTCATTCTCTAGGACCCATCAATGAAATTAATTATGGTGGCCAACCTGTCTGGTGGATATACATGATATAATATTCTTAAAAAAACATCATAGCATCATAGTGGCTTTAAAAGCCAATCCATAACATAAACTTTCCCCAAGTCTGTGGGGGGGAGCGGTACGCGTGAATTAGCCTCATCACCATAGGCAGTAAATGTTATCCTCTGGGGAACACGAGTGTGTGTGTACACAATTTAATTGCAACCCATTTAACACAGTGTTGTTTTTTTTGTGGACAGACCAATATTCCTCAAACTATTATTCTTGTCCATATCCCAGTTCTAACTAGATTAACAGTTAGGTTCTATTTGATGAGCCTAAACGGTGTAACCACCTCCAGTATGTGCTCTCATTTTGTTCCTGCAGCCTCATCAAAGGTTAAAAGTCAGCCCATTGATCCTGCAGCATCCGCTGTAAGCAGGCTATTTAGATGTACACCGAGAGCAGTGTGTCACGCTGAGAGAGGCTGTTATTACTGAGTGCCTCTCTGTTTCCCCAAGACTGTTTGCTCTGTGTGATTATTCTCTCCAGCTCCCTGAGCATCCTGGCTCCTGCCTCTGTGATAAAGATATTCATTTACCTGATATGAAAATCTTGTTCGTGCCAATCCCAAATGACTCTCGATAGAAAAGCAAGAAAGCAGGGAGGTGAGAGGCGGTGAAAGGGGGTAGGTAGGTAGGAGGCGATGGGATGTGGGAGTACATGAGAGAAGGGAGAGAGTATCTTGAAAAATGACATGAAATATTCATATGGTCTGAGCCAGTGTGACACCTAAAGTTTGCATGATAACAAAACAAAGCTTTAACTGCGGGTCCTGGGATTTTTATTGATTTGTGGAGACTTTTTGCAAAGATAGCTTCTGAACGTGGAGGCTTTGTGTGTGGCGCTGGCATCCACCCACTGACTCATCCACAGGCATGAAACAGCGAGTGATATTATTTGGGGGAAAAAGTAAATGTGTCCTTTCAAAAAGCATCCTGATAGATTAAACTGTAAAATGAGATGCAGGGGTACAGTGACGGGGGTAGTCACTCCCCCTCATCACATCGCCAGCCCATTTTCTCTGGCTTTATTTTGTTTGAGTATATGGCTCACTCATTCAGGTTTTATTGTCTCTATTTCGGGGGAGTGCTGCTTTTTTCTCTATAACACAGTCACCATGCGCGGCACATCAAGCAAGTTCTTGATTCTGTACTCAGTAATTTAAAGCCTTTATGGAATTGCAATTTCAGGGCTCAGTGCTTGTTTTTTTTAAAATGTACTCAAGGAATTAGCTACTCCAGCCACAAATCAGTTGAATTTATGCACAGTTGTAATACACTTTATGGGCTCATGGTACATTGCTTCAAAAACAGCAGATGTGAAATTATGATAAATATAATGAGGCTTTTTTTTTCCTCTTTATGTTCCGTCTTTCTCTTTCCTTCTCTCTCTCTCCCTCGACTGTGAGGGAGAAGGATGTGAAGCGTGTTTACTTACCCTATACAATACATTTAATGTCTTAGTAAGGGCCGCCAACAAAACCTGATTAATGTCCTCATCTCTTTTATTAAAGATAAGAGTGGCACTGCAGTCAGGAGATAGAGAGAGTGCCATAAATCTCAGGCAAAATGAGCAGTCAAATAATCAGTCATCAGAAATGAAATCTACATACATTAACACTCACAGACATTCTGCTGTGAATATAAACACTGGAGTTTGGGGCAATGAAGCCAGAACCATTTATCCACATATTTGTGTTAGGGTGGGGGGGGTTAAAGGTGTCGGAAAGGGTAAGCTCTCAGCTGGTGATGGTGTCTAAGGGGGTCTTTTCCTGCTAAGCTACAGTCCACCAGACTTGCCGTGTGTCCAGGGAACCAGACATACAATCATTAGGGCAATGGATGAGTTGGATGGTGGAGGCAATTAAGCATCACCCTGAATAGAACATAATGTTGATCCATCCCTGCGATTAATCAAGGCATGCATTAGACAGTGATGGGCGACCCTGTGCCTTTGTGACAAAATGATTCTTCATCCCGTGTTTGGGGATAGGGATCCTGAGGTCCCTAATGCGCCTTCGAGGCGCCCCAACGAAACCCTGTCATTTATTCTGTTTCTGTCCGTGACAGCTATCAACCTGTCTTCTGCCAGCCCAGGAACATTATCTGAACTCCCAAGGCGCTTAGCGACAGGGACTAAGCTTATGAGTGGTGGTACCAGACAGGCAGATATGTAAAGCAATGATAATGCTGCCTTATTTTTGTATCAAATCATGCAAATGGGTATGTGTTACTAAACATATTATAGTAGCTATATGAGAACAACATGTAAGACGAGCAAATTTAATTAATCTTGATAGTCAGCCATGTGAACAATCATTAATTGGGCTGTTTAATTACAGGAATACAGCACCTTCCCTATAATAAAACCATTCCAGCCACTGACCCGATGTATGTTGGCCATAAAGATTAATTAAGAAATTAAAATGCAAGTAAACACTAAGTTACTTATAAATTAATTAAAAATAATGATTTATCAGTTTTTAAAAAAAAGGTCTTAAAGTAAAAACAACGAGCGATGCAGCACAAGTTGCAGACTTCACACTCAGATTAGACTAAATGCCTTTATTACATATACAAATTAAAACAGGATCATTAAGTCTGAGATGTTTTTCCTTTGTCAAAAAGGCTGTAGCTGTTTTTACTGTAGGACAGTAAATAACATTATCAACCAGTCTCCCCACAGCAGACGTATGAGATATGGCACCATACCTTATCTAAATGATGGGAGTGAGTAGTGTGTTATTCATTGTAGCTAATGTTGGTCCAGCTGCTGGAAACACCTGCTCAGCTGGGACAGATGTCCTGGGGATGCACGAGTCATACCAACTTTCAGTCCAGGAAATCTTCAGCGATCAGTAAAAACGCATCTATGCTTCAAACGAAGAGCGTTTCTCATACAGTTCATCACTTTATGTTTTTAAGTGTGTTTATTTCGAGTTTTTTATCCTGTCTGACATTCAGCTCATAGGACACAAACATCAGGTAGCAGACCAGACAACCGCCGGACAACTTATCCGTGTCCCGACTTTGTGCTGTTGTGTTGATCAACATAATATTAGTAATAAATACTTCATAATTTGCACAGTCAGAACAACAAATGTATGTCTGTCATTACACAGTAACCAGGTGCTACAGCAAAGTTATACCTCACATCAATAATAAAGTAATACAGTTTCAATTCTTTAAATTATTAAGAGCTAAATATTGATGTAATTGATTAATCGTACATGAGCCACGCTTCAATGTTCAAGCTGCCATGTATGCGCGCATGCATTAAGTCATATACTGTCATGCATAAACCACACATAGTCATCACATGCACTTTTTTTTTAGTTTTTTTTTTTTATGTCTTTCACATCAGAGGACTCCCTGTGACAGATGTCGCGTGTTGTGTTTAAATACTTTCTCTCCGTTTTGGCGTCAATCATATCTTCATAATCAAAATTAGATTTTTTTTTTCTTCTCTCTTTCACTTGTTCGCTGCTACGGTGGCATCTGGCAGGGACAGGCTGATGAGGTGTCTTTACAGCTGCAATGACGAGAAATGGATTTTCTACGCTTGATAAAAGTCGCACACGATTAGTGGGAGTGTCAAACTACTTCATATAGAGTCGTGCAAAGTGCTGAAGCTTCACTCAAAATATTGACATGGATGCGTAGTGGTCTCACTGTGATAATGACTTGCTTGGAAGCTGATGCTGAACATGTGCTTCACAGGCACAACTCATCCACTTCATAGTCACCTGTGACCCTTTTAAAATAAACAATTAGGCAAAATGATTTATTTTACTGTGCTTTGGATTCATATTACTGCTATTGTTTCTAATAACAACGCAGTGTAATTTAGCATATTATGGATGTGGATAAAATGTCCAGTTGCTCTCTCGCTCTGACCATATGGCTACATATTCACCTGTATCGCTGGTTCGTAAGAATGTCATTACCTCCATCAGTGAGCCCGGGCAGCTGGCTCTGCAGCCCTGTGCTGATGGTACAATATGCTTCTTGTTATTCTAGGATCATTGACGCCAAAGCCTTGGCAATCAAGGCAGTTTTGTTGAAGCTCATTGGCTCAGTGGGGTCTCATCTCATCTGCAAGCTTGGAATGAGGAAAGGAGCGTTCGGGTTAGTTGGATCGTTAGGTGGAAATTCTTTGATAATGGTGCATGTTATATTAGAGCCTTACAAACCAAGGATAAGTGTTTCAGAGTCTGTGTAATGCAATTTACAGAATGGTTATGGTAGATAAGAAATTCTCTTGAGGTGTGAAGTATGGAGATGAATAGTTTTTTATTAAACTCCAATCCTCACATGCTGTACAGCCAATGCCCACGAGTTATAACGCCAATAAGATGTTAACAATATGTTAACAATAAGACACTTTTATTGCAGATGATATATGGCTAAAGCTATTTTTCAAACTGCAGCTATAGCACAGTTGTATTTGGGAAGTGTTAGTTAGTGCTGTCAGCTTACTTGTTTACCATTGTCCAAACAATGGCTAATTTCATGTAGCACTAATAAGACATTCATAAATGCCCATTAGTTGCAGGCGATCTCTCAGCGTTAACAGGGGCCTGATGAAACATACACCCATGATGAAACAGAAGCAGCTGAACAGCTGAGGCACGAGATGACCTGCAGCCACCAGATTCCCGCTACATGAAATCATCAGCAGTAAGGTACGTTTTCACCGCTCCCCAGTGAGACTTCTTGCAACTCGGCAGCTGAAGTTGGACCGGGGATAGGGCTACATTGCATCCTAAGTGGGACTGGACAATATGGATGATGTGTCATTTAGCTTTAGTGATAAAATACATTGTCTTCAATGTATTTAATGCTTAAACAGTAGCAGTACAATGATGTGATCAATTTAATCTTCAATTCAATTTAATTCCACTTATTTTTATTAAAGCGCCAATTCAAGTCATCTCAGGGCACTTTACAGTTTAAGACCCTACACATTATATAAATGATTCACATGATCTCTTAAATTATATTTATGAACAACTGAGTTAGATAAACCATTTACATCAGTCTCCCACCTGGTGAAGTGTCAACTAACTTAGAACTGGAAAGCTGAATAAAAATAATAAAGTTCAGTATTAAACCTAATATAATGGATTCTTCTGTTTTGTCGTATCTGCTTTCACACGGTAACATATTGTTCCTAACATTTAAAGCAGCATTTGCATGGGACATGCTGACATCATATAACTGTAAAGTAAAAAGTAATAAAGTTAATATTTTACCATTAGGATCAGTATTCAGTGCTGGGTTTTTCCTAAAAGCTTGAGCTTCTCAGCAGATTCTCCATAACATCTCCAGTTTATCCCTGTCCCTGCGGGATTTTAGACTTTCAGAGGAAGAGGGGGCCATCTTTGAGGAGATGGCGTCACACAGCTGCCATAGCCCAGCAAAGCTCCTCGAGGAAAGACATGTTGTCAGTGCACATTAATCATCTGGTGCACCATCGGAAACAGATTCCCCTCATAAGCAATTTCACTCATTAGAGTTACGGTGCTGATTTGCTGATTGGAGATACACTGAGGCTACTACACTGTGAGGGAATGAGAGGAGGAGAGAGAGGGGGGGAGCATCTGACACATTTACAGTGATACAGTGAAAGCTGAGATGTTGATTAATGTGCATTGTTCCTGTCACATAAAATGAATAAATAAATATCAAACAAAAGCAGAGGGGGAGACTCATTTACAAACCAGGAAATTAAAGTTCCATTTAGTTGGGGAGTAAAAGATAGACTTGCCTGACAGTCTGTAGACAAAACTGTAAACAAGAAATCACCACAGTCTAAGTCAAGGCCGTGTGCCCACGCGCACAAAGCACCTGGTGTGGCTGTTTCAAGCATTCCTTACACTGACGCAGCTCGATTGTTGTGGCATAGACAAAACATTTAGAGGCGAGTCCCACTGCCCTGCCAGCTCCTATGAAGTCCACCGCCGTGTTAAGTGGCCTTCCTGGTTAGCATGACACGCTGCTGTCAGCTCTTGAAAGCCCTAAAGCAGTGATGGGTTTGAAAACAATCTCACAACGGAGAATAAAATAAATACTTTCTTAGAAAGTGAAACCCGTCTCCCATGCTCCAAGTGATTCATGGTGATAACAGAACGTGTGACAACAACGCGTCCCCGCTCTGGTCACATTTAGGACGACTGTTTATATTGATATTTATATCCCATTCACAAACACTCCTGTTTACATAAATAAACCATATTCTGTTTGCTGCCATGGAAACAGTTTACACAGGCCACACAATCGCCATTTAATGGAGTAAGATGTTTACATGACTTAGGCCGCTGCCTAATAATGGAATATCTCAGCTGTCACACTCTGGTTTCATAACTGGATGTGTGTTTGTCCAGGCTTTTAGGAGTGGGAGACCGTTTACAAGCTGCAAGTCGTAGCAACACGCGTGTATCTGGGGCCATTTTAGATTTTTATTTCATCACAAAATGATGAAATTACACGTTTCTGCACTGATGGATCGGAATATCATTAAAGCAGACTTAGTGAAGTGTAGCACACAACTTTTGCACCATGTTAAGCTTCGTCCTATTTATTACACCCCCCCATGAACTAGTCATTTGACCATTACTCTGTTTTAGAAAGCAGCAAACATCTGTGGTCACCTGAACTTTTCCTGTGGAGTGGAGCCAACAAGCATGTGATTTAATAAGTGGTGACAAACACTCACATCAGCATTACATGGGAACCCAGACACATGGTCACTACAGGTTTGTGTGTTTGCTGTATGTACATGTATGTGCGTATACTCTTTACATCCATCGCGCCAGCATCGTTTCTCTACTTTGATCATTTTCAAAAAATCGTTGACATGTGACTGTTCTGACAACACAAAGAAAGCACTAATTAGACATTATTTTGTCAGGTGGATGAGGGCTACCGATACACCCTCTCTGCCATTTGCTTCACTAGAAAATGCAGTCGTGCAGGAATTCCTCTGCCTGCTTCCCTCAGCTCTTTTTTTTCCCTCTGGTTTTGCAGATTCCTCCGTCTGCCCCAACGGCCCGGGAGAAGTCGTTTTACAGTTCAATCAGGAATTCTAATAAACTGACCTGTGCTATAATGACTAATTCATTGTCTCCTTTACTACCTTCATGGGTATAAAGCGGATTAATGACTTGAGCAAGGTTAAAAACAGTACCACTGTGCTTTTCCTTCATCTATTATCAATCATCCTTTAGATTCTTAAGAGAGCAACGGAAATTGAAGGAAAATTAGTAATCGCTTTGATGGATGATAGCACAGATAGGAGTGTATGCGTAAGATATAAGTGTGGCTGTTGCACTAAGTGGAAATAGCCTGATAAGTAGCGTTAGATGAGGAGCACATATACGCAACAGAAAATAATGCTGTTGGACATGAGAATTATTGTGCGACAACAAAGCCTCCGCAGATTTATCCAGGCTCAGTACAGAAGGTTATATATTTATTATCATAAAGTTATATTTAAGATTATCCTCTCAACGGTGGACTTTTAAATACTAGTTCTTCTCATCAAAGTGGCCTGGATCTCATATATTGCACTGCGGAGATATTTACAGTGTTTACAACAAAGTGCTTTTAGGAAAAACTCCAAGGAAAAGGTAAAGCTCCACAGCAGTTTACAGAATAGTTGTTCAGAATTTGTTGTGAGTTGTTAAACTTCTTTGACAGTTTCTTTACTTTTCCTCACACTGTACCTCTTTCTTGTTCTTCAGAAATCCCATGGAAGACGGAGGAAAAAAAAAGCAAAACAAAGGGGAGGCAAAAGGGAATGGCAAGGAAAAGGGAAGAGCGGGTATAAGGCTGTGTCTCTTTGTTTACCATTCTATATTCCCATCACACATACACACGCCTCTGCTGCATCTCCGCGCTCTTCCCATTCTTGGCCCAGTCATTTCTGACAATGTTAATGATTTAGAAGAGAACCCTCCACCAGTGGATGATTTGTGACATGTAGGAAGGCTCGAAACGGGGGAGGACTAAGCAGGTTTCTGTGGGGAGTGTTTGGGATCCAGGGATGCCTTGAAGATAGTGATTCATTATATTTAAGACAAGTGTGACATCCTACTTCAAGGAAGCAGCGCACATATGTATGGAGGGGGAGATTTTTTTCGGGTGGCCAAAGTGGGGAGGGGTAGGTGAGTACAAAGGAATGCCTCTGTTTTTGGAGATGACATAGGAATAGGAGGCAGGCATATGGAGATGGCAGACTGGAAAATAATGGGTAATGGAGGAATTTAGCCTAAGGCTATATGCCTGCTTTGCCTACTTCTGTATAACTAGTATATGTATAATTCAAATACATACCTTTAATAATTAACAACCAGTGAATATTAAAGGAGAATGCAGGATATGTTTTCTACAGATGGAGTCAGGTGAAAAATAGTATTACATTTCAAATTTGACAACAGCACAGAACAAAGGACTGAAGGGTGAAAAAAAGGTACTGCTGTTGTGGACAGATCTCTTGTTTGGGATTTATGGAGTGAACTAAAAGTTTAAAAAGAAAAAACAAAGAAAGCGGAAACAAACATAAAACCTGTTTAGTAAGTTTAATGAAATATTTTCCTTCATTAAACGTTTAAGCGAGTAGAAATTTAATCTCCAGCTACATTTACAGTAGGTTTATTGTTTCATGGTTTCTGCTGGTGAATCATACTGAAAGCCAGTTATGGGCAACTCCCTGGAAACTCAGGTGTACAGTTACATAGCAAATGTAACACTGATTTTCTTGTAGTGTCACATTCAGTATTTCATTGTTGTCTAGAGTCAGCCTGAACTCACGCATCGGTGGCATTCAACCTGGACTGTGTAGTAAAACTACGCCCTGACACATACGTTACATGGAGTAACACAGGGTGACGTTCGATTGATCTTAACCTTATTCCCTACTCTACGTAGAATTATGTAATTTCACTCACATTTAAGCTGCAATTTAGAAATAGGAACTGTTACAAAATGCATTGAAAAACAGTGTATTTATGCAGCTCTCCTAGTGCCTTTTAAAATAAAATATCCCAAAGGACATTGTGTTTTGTAGTCTGTACACAAGTAGCACAGAACAGCTCTCATAGCCTGTGTCAACTGATGTTATGCAAACACCAGAGTTCAATAAGAACCAGCGCATTTGCATATTCTGGATCTGAAATGTGTTCTGTGTTTTTGCAGGCCTCATTTCTGTCTCTGCCCTTTGATGTAGCTCATACATATTGACGACCCCGGTGAAGGAACCAACTATGTTAACCAAAGCGTGAGCCCCCTTTTAAAAAAAAAACGCTGTATTAGTTTGTCCTATTTATATTTCCTGGGTTAATTAGCAACTGAGAGATTGGACAATTAGTTCATCCATGCTAATTGATTATAATATTACAACTCGGTGATGATAGTATGAACATAGACTCCTAGTTGCATATTTCTCTAAGGGATTTGATAATATATACAATGCTTCTGTGTAATGAGGGTTTTAAAAGACCAAATCAGCTAGGGAAATTGTTAATTCAATTCCACTCGGTTTTTCAGGGCACAAATGAATTGAATTGCAGAGATGCCGGGATCTTACAGAACGGCAGTGTCCTTTTTGATTTTGAGTCATGTCAACACAAATGATGTAGATCACTGGTTCATTTCTGTCACTGGCACAATAGGATGTGAACTCTCAAAGACCTGATTGTATCTTGGTCGTTTCTTTTCTTCTGCTCATAATTGAAACACCCTTTCTGCTCCATATCTGCAGCTTTCAGAGATACTTGCTGCTTCTGAAGCAGAGCTATTGCAAATATGGAGGAAACCGAATATGGCTTTCCACATCCAGATAATGATTTCCCCTCAGAGGCAAACATAGTGTCTTTAAACACGATACAACTACAAGTACAACACTGCTAGTCTCCATTTTAAGTATAGAATTGCACATTCTTTCTGGACCCGCTGTTCTTCGGCCTTATCTAACTTTACAGTCATATAGAACCGCTGCACTCTTCAGTTGTCAGACGTCTTGAGTGTGAAGCTCAGGTATGGACCTCTAACCACCTCGCTGGTGGCCCCATTTGAGCTCCACCGCAGTGTGACAGACTGTCAGGCTGCAAAGCTGTGCAAAAGGGAAAAAGTGGCAGAAATGTGTGCTGCTACAGCTCACCTGGAAAATTACACATGAAGATCCCCAACTTCAACTTTTTATGTGGGATGGGTAGGCAAGGATTTTCATATGCTCAAATTAGTCATTCAAGTAAAAACAAAAAAAATCAAAGAATTCATGGAAGTGTGGTTTTAAGACTGAACGTGACACTGCTAGCTAACTGATGCTAGCATTTACAAACGCAGCTAGATTGGACATTCAATGTAGAAGCACCTGGCGTCTCATTTCCACCGTCACACAACTGCAGCTGAAACAAAAACCGACAACTTCTGAACTTCGAGCATGAGTTGGTGCAGTGTAGCAGAACGAGTTGGAATTCTGTTTGCTATACGTTTCAGTGTCTACTTTACTTTACTTTACTTGGCATATGCTTTAATCCAAAGCGACTTACAGGGAGCTAGCGCTGGGTGTCTGGCTCAGGGACACACCTGGTAGGGGATAGTTCAGGAGTCAGACGGGGTTCGAACCTGCGACCCTCTACATCCCAGTCTGACGCTAAATGGTCAAAATGACTGAGGACAGCTTGAGTGTTGTGGATCACTTCTTTGTGTGGCGGTGGTGGCGTGAGGAAATATTAAACGCCAACACTTTTTAATAAACTTTTCTCATGTTCTCCGAGAGAATCGTTACTTTTTCTCTTTTTAGAAAGTCAACATTATTGAGCACGAAATGATTTTTCAGCCTCTCAACCATCCTGTGAAAAATGTCTCTTTTCACCTCGAAACGTTCATCCTCAGGTGCTGCAAATAAAAAAATAATAAGATTCATGTGCTAAATGTTGAAGTATTACAATTCTTTACAGTACTTAATAATTAATGGCCCATCCCATCACCCTATGAATATTTACATACAAAGTGTCCCTGGGAACCTTCCATATGCCAGAGGGAGAAAGTCTGTGTGTTTACAGCATTAAACACTCAAACATCGTCACAAACCCTGTTTCGCCTGCAACCATGAAAAACACTCACTAAAGCCTTGTGAGCATTTTATTTGTTGTTGCACAATGTAACCTATTCAACTTCCATTTAGACGTGGCAAGTCAAATTACAGGTACTCCGTCTGTGTTGAACTGAAATCCCAGGACGCCGCTTGTCTAGTCTGAACGTGAAGGGAGCAGAAACGAGGTTTCCTAGGTGTTGTTTCCAGAGTGATGACATTGTGCGTTGAGATCACCTTCCACTTACCGTGTCAGTGTCAAAGGTCTTGTTGTCGGCGCTGCTCAAATCAAGGTGTCTTTATGCAGCAGAAGAAATGATGCTGTGTATTACATTATGTTCTTACGGAACAATTATCGGGTGCAGTAAAAGAACTCCGTCGATGCTGATGCGACATGTTTTTTGTGACTAAGCAGCTTTCATTGAAATAAGATGAAACTTTCTAAATGATCCTTGTGTTTATCTGAGCTCATTGTGTAGAGGAGTTTGGATTCATGCTCTGCACGACATTAAGGCACTATCCGGTTGTAATCTTGGCAACTAGCTCCTCTTCAGTCTTTCATTTACATCTGATTTATTCTGATAAATGCTGTAACCGAGGATAGGAACAACACAGTGCCTGGCCGCTCTGACTGTGACAGCTTCAGAGTGGGATCACATTCATGAGTTTTCAACCTTTGACCTTTGAGAGCGACTCAGCAGGTCGGTATTTTAGGAAGCTCTGGGAAAACGGCAGAGTCTTTCTTGTTAAAGTTGCACTGCGGGCACAATGAGTGATACCCCGCGCTAATAATGGACAAGTATGTAATACAAATAAGTAGGCTGTTACTAGTGAACCTGGGCATGTTTGGCTATGTTGCTCCCATTGGTGATATTTATCTAGGAAGGGAAGGCTGAACGTTGTTGTTGCCTCTCTGCAGGTCCCCGAGCTCTCAGATCTCCTCTCTGTCTCCTGGGTGGATAAGTAGTGGCTGCAAAGGCAGTGCTGGTCTTTGATATTTCACTCCTCATTTGAATCAGTGGTCGCTTTATTTGACAATGCCAGGTAATTACCTGGGTACCTTGCTTGATCATGTGAACTCCTGCAGAACCAGAGTGGAGGGAGGGGCGGTGTGAAGGGGAGGAGGGAGGGGTCTGGGCTGTGGGTAACTAGGAGATGGAAACAAAAAAATAAATGGGACAAAAACAAAACACCCAAACACAAACAAACCATCTGCATGTGTTTACCTGCATTGTTTCCTGCAAGTATTTCAAACACGCGGAGTCATGAGCGCGACACGTACTGTGTGGTGTGTGTGTGTGTGTGTGTGTTTTTTAAACACTTGGCAGTATTTCTTCTCTGTAGTGGGACTGTCCCGTGCTGTGAAGAGAGAACGGTTGAGGGTTACTACAGCAGTGCATTAACAAAAGACGAGATGAAGTGCAAGGTTATTATAACTCAAATGAATAGTTTTTGTCTCCTGGGCCCAGTCATTTGATTGGCCTCTAGTCAGTGTGTGTGACAGAGAGAAATAACTCATGAACGCGTTTACTAATGAGCTCGTGTATGTGTGGTGGAGAAGTCGACCAGCGTTTATGAAACAAAACAGAAGAACAAACCAAAATATGGTTAAATGTTTTTTATTCCATTGCATTAAAGCGGATTTATAGAGAGAAGTACAGTTTGTTACAACATGCACATATTCTGAAAAATATCCAGGACTTCATTCTAAACAAACCCAAAGAAGAAATCATGCTTTAATTTTGTTCAGTTTACAAATGGTGGAAAAAAAAATGCTGATACTGGATGGGATAAGCTCAGCATTTCAAATGGGTGGATATGGAACCTTGTCAATGATGTTTATTGAATAGGAGAGCAGTGTTTACTCTGTTGTGTGACTGGAATATCAAAATCCGTCACTCCATGTGAGTGCAGCTGCGTTCAGGCTGACTGCCTGAGCTCTCCTTGGAGGAAAGCAGCACACAACACAGCCCTGGAGTTTAATACTAGTGTCACTAGTTTTTGAAAGAAAAAGACAAAAAAACTAAATCACACTACTGGAGCTAATAAGGAATAAATTAATAATCAATGTAAACACCCAAAACATTAGTTCTGAAAGCTTTTTTTTCCATAACAAGAATGTAGGTTACTTTTGTGTTAAGACTCACTGAAGCTATTTGGATATGTAATTAATGAATAAAGAAGAAAAACGCGAGTCACGAATACAGGTTTCCTCTCTTTTTATTAACTTACAACAGCAATAAAACACCTTCCTTCAGTGCAACGTTACACACTTCACGGTGGGACTAAGACAGTGTCCCTGCACTCTGCATACCACGCGTTTCCTCCGGACTCCATAAACAGCACAATAGTGGAATTTGTATTCGTATCAACGTGGAGAGGGGAATTAAGACAATTTAATAAAAGCTTAAAGCGCAGGGCTGGTCTCTGGAGCGCCTGGAGCCATATTTCGTCTGATCAGTGGAGGAGGGCGACTTTATTGGACATGTTTCTATTTCCAAATCCGCATAACAGGCAGCGATGCGTGTATTTCCTATAATGTAGATAAGGGAGAGAGGGTTTGATATGTAATAAAAGGTGAGTCTGTGCTGCCTGTTTAAGCCCCTTAAGCCTGATAAATGATGAGCGACAGAGGCACAGCAAGAGGGTCACCGCTATTAACTCCTCGCTTTCCCGGCCTCCACTTAAACTTCTCTCAATTACATGTGGTAATGTGGCTGGATACGGGCCTTATAGGCTTCGACCTGTTCCATCTAACTGAAATAAAAAGGAGAGAGAAAATGATGGTGAAACGCGCGCAGCGCCTCTGTGGATGTCCCCGCAGCCACGTGTTCACGACAAACACGGGGATTACAGTGTGTGGCGTTTCTAACACATGCACACCAGGTATTCTGGGACAAACACCCAAAGCAAGCTCATTAAAGCGGCATTTGGTGGATCCGAGCAGGCGTTAACGACGGGCTCTAATCTCGGCGGTGACCTGCTCAAAGTGTGTCACCGCAGCAGAGGCTGCACACACACACGCGGAAACGTCGCCAGTTTAAGAGCAGGCCACGAAAAGGTTTGCTTTCGCACGTTAGGAGAAATGCGCTGTGGAAATTCGTTCCGGTCGTTTTACACCGGGACAAACTTTCCAAAACGCGATTTTACAACGTCATTTCTTTATTGTTATTTTTTAATTTCAATCATACTCATTATTAGAGACGCTGTTGTCCAAGTAGCAATAAAAAAAATCTGTTAATATTTGTCCTTCTTCTACAATGAGGTTCCGCTTCAGTGATAATTTATCTCTGAATGGTTTAATTTGTTTATTTAAACAAACAGCGAGGTTTATAATTAATAACATTATTATTAGTGTTATAAATTATACTAATAATACCATTAATACCAGTGTGTGTTTTGTAATGAAGATACGTGATTTATTAAACAAATGTTATTTATTTATTTTTTATTTTTTTTAAGTCAGCATAACTATAAAAATCCGATGAATTCAAAAGTGATTTTGTTCACAGAAATTAAACACAATTTCCTGATTTTGTGAGATTTTGCACAGTTGTAGACTTTATGACGGTGCCAACTGTGAATGGTGTGAAACATTAAAGCCAAATTCATTTATTTAACTAACGGCAAATAAATGAGAAATGATATCAAACAAATGTATGGGAAGCTCGAAATAAACAAAGTCATGAAAACAACATATGAGGGTAAAATATATTGTTATTTTAAATGTACAGTGTGTGATGTCAGAAACTACAAACGCTGTGTGCAGGCTATTTTTATTTAACATTTAAAACATCGTTTTGTCATTATTTGCATACATTACTTGTGAAAATTTGACTTGCTGTTATTTCGTGGCCTTTTTCTCATTTGTTGGAAATCTGTCGACAGCTCGGCTTCAGCTGCAGCCGCCAGGTGTCGCTAGAGGGCCGCATATTTTCTGGCGAGTGTATGACGGAAAAAAGAAACCACAGTTACATTTTGTGTTGGCCTCCTCTCTATGTCTCTCTCTTTCTTTCTCTCTCCCTCCTCCCTTTACTAACCCTCTGACACCAGACTCTGAGAATCGGTGGAGGGGAAAATGAGGCTTTGGAGCTGAAGAATTTACAGTTAGTCGCGAAACTTTTACAAGTATTTGAGTTGCTCACTCCACTTTCTGAAACCCTATAGTCACATTTCACTCCGGGGTCAGAAAGAGTTCAGATGCAGAGCACTGAGGTAATGCTTTCTTCAAGAGGAAAACAGTTAGGATCCAAATTGTTATACACAAATCATAAATAAAGTCATCTAAAATATGTCAACAAGGGAGGGAAATTCAACGCGAGTCGCGGAGACGATTAATAGGATTTAATTAGTTGCCCTCTTTACAGTTTGGAACCACTGGACAACCTTATCTGAATTAGTTTGATTGGGCGCAAAAAATAACTATTTTAGTGAAATGATTCCTCGGCTGCTGAATTCTTTGATAAAACCAAACGGACACGCTGCTGCGTCCTCACTTTCCGAGCCTCTCCAGCGTCAGTCTATGATCCACTCTTATCTCAGCGCCTCCATACATTAGCTGTGCTCATTTACATAATCTCAAACACTGAAGAGGGCCAAAGAAGAACAAAGTTACAAACAAGATTAGGGCAATTTTATTTGTTCCTGCGGTTGGGCGTCAATTGTTTCTCCAGGAGTGTTTAAGGTCACTAAGAGGATTTGAAGCTCGTTTCATATCAGTGATCTTTTTGAGGGAATTAAATCAACAATGCATTTCTCTCCATATTTAGCAACAGGCTTGTGTGTGTGAACAACTGAACCCTGCAGGGTAAGGAGAGGGGGGAGAGGGATTGTAGGTCCTGCAAAGAGTAAACAGAGGAGTGGAAGTTCAGTGCTGGAGCTCGGTCTCCTGCAGACAGTCCCGCTGCACCTTTAGGATGTGACACGCGGTGGATCTTTAGCCTGGTGATTGTCCCGCTCGTGTTTTCCTTGAAATGGATCCTCTTCCCCCCCTAATGAATCTAAACGCAGCTGGCTACGTCCCACACGGACACCGAGAGCTTTAACCCTAAACTGACCTTAATTTGACACCGCCAGATGAAATTTTACCGCCCGTTAATGTCATCTACTGATTTTAGTCGTACGCGTAAAGGCTGCGCGCTCACCTGAAAGGTAGCCGCGAAGTCGGAGACACTTGTAGGAAATTAAAACTACTTAAAAAGTGTAATTAGAGGTAATCGGCGCCCTCTTTGAATTGTGTGGCTTGTAAACGCGGTCAGGTTATAAGCAGGGGAGTTTAAATTGGCACGTATCTTGTTTATGAGGAAAATGAATTGAATTTATTTAATTAACTATTGAGTGAATCGTGATTAAAATGAAACTAGAGAATTAAACACCGACTTGAGCAACGCTGCATAAACGGTGTTATTAAGCAAAGTGCACATATTTCACCACCTAAATATTGTTAATTATAATGATTTGTGTTTATAGCTTCATTAATTACTCAAATAAAGAGTTCACAAAAGAAAGGGTCTAACATTTCACGTCGTTAAGAGTTGTTACTGGAAGTTTTATAGGGAAGGATGTGTTTCTGTGGAGCCGTACATTGGACACGCATAATTAGCCTCTGCGATTTTCACACGCTCTTCGGGTGTTTACATCACTCTCCTCGGGGGTAAATCACATATTTCCACAATAAATGCGCAAAAAACGACGCTAAACTCGCAAGCTTTAGAAGAATGTAGATTTAAAAATTCATTCGAGCGTCTGGATGTTTGAACCCCCTGTATTGTGCGCTTCGATGGGAGATTAAACGTGCATGTGAAAATATATGCATTTTATCTTGATTTCTAATGGTCCAGGCTCAAAACTTTCCCTGTATTGCGCCGTGGAAAGACGCGCGTTCACAACAAAGCGATACATACAGTAGAAGGTTTGTGCTACTTACCATAGATGTCCAAAGGAGGAGGATGAAAAAAAAAGTGAACAAGTCAATGTGAAAGATAGTATTTAGCTTATGAAAATATCAGTCTTCAATAGCGGACTCTGCCGGGCTGGTTGTGTTTACAGAGTGTAAGAGAGACTTGGAGACGGTGAATGCCTTGGCTCTCTGCGCACCGCTCTGCAGCTCCTTCCCGGGGTATTGCACGTTGAAATGTCCACACAGCCGTTTGTCAAACCCTGCAGTCCTACACTTCCCACCCCCCCTTTATGCCAACAAACATAACTGTTGTCACGGTTTCATTTATTAAATCAGTTTTCCTTTAAAAAAAAAAAAAAAACAACAACGCTATTTCTGCAAATGACTCCGAGCAACTCTGCTCGCTGGTTTGTTTGTTGGCAGAGTTTATTGACCCTCCAACGGTAGCCACTGCCCATCTCCCCGTGGTTGTCTACCTTAATCCTAACCTGTGAATAATTAATTTCCACCATCAGAAATGTCACGGAGCCATAAATGGAGGCTTTATGTGAGAACCTATCAATACCGCCATGATACCATATTAGCATTGATGGAGCTTAATATTAAAGGGAACAGATGGCCTGCTTCTGTTTTGTGCGTAAAAGTGTTCAGACTCCAAAAAGGGCTTCACTGCAATCAATGGCCGGAGCGTTGCTCCTCCTCTAAACTTCAATCTCCCCACATGATTGATGATCTCGGGGAGCTTTGATAATTGACTACTCTGAGGTAAGGCACGGATTTCTATCAAGAGAGGCGATTGGACGAAAGAAACAGAGAAAATTACTTTCTCCACAGACGCTTTTTTCCTCTTGGAAAAGTTCATTGTGGACTTAGAGGGGTGCTGCATTTGGTTTATTTCGCTGAAAAGACCAGAGCAATAATTAGCTGCAGTATTAGTAGGTATCCCTGAGATATTATGTAGGCACACGGGCTTATAACCACAAACCAGAACACGAGTAAGCGTCACGCTCACACGTTAAACTCCGCAATCACAAGGTTTTAGTCAAGTACAGTGAAGATGCTTTATAGTCTTTTGTTTTGCCTCTATTCGGTGACTGCAACGATGCACACAAGTGAAAACATTTTATATTTATCTCAT
The DNA here is from genome assembly GCA_032359275.1 of Microctenopoma steveboyesi. Lineage (NCBI taxonomy): Eukaryota > Metazoa > Chordata > Actinopteri > Anabantiformes > Anabantidae > Microctenopoma > Microctenopoma steveboyesi. Next base: position 6,906,544 of record JAUMHF010000014.1, on the reverse strand, counting down.
AATGAACCGTGCGTAAACGTTTGAGTCACGCGTAACTCTCTGTTTTTGGATGAATTCAAATCCAAAAACCTCGCAGCAGAGTTGAGTTAAGTTTAGAGTTACGTTTCATTTCACTCAGAGCCGCTGCAGCCCAAGTGTTCGCGCTGATAAAGCTTCCTCACTCAGCCGCCTCTGCTCTTTCCTAGGACTCTCCTCAGCGAAAGGGGAATTGGGTGGGTGTTGGAGCTGCGTCGGATTGGTTTTACCCCCAGTGTGGATTTGAAGCCGTCCCTTTGCCTCGCATATACTCTGCATATCACAAGATTTGGTCTCTCCTCTCTCTTTTCTGGAGCTGCTGTAGGACTGGCTATGGCCACCGCTACTTCCGGGATCCGTCATTTCATTCGCCCACCGCTCAGCGCTGCGAACTGACTCTGTTTCTATAAGCAAGCTAGCAGCCAACCTGCCAACACTCGCTGACACTCACTCATCTCAGTCTCGCCAGATAGACGAAATACCTACAGGGGGAAAGAACGGGAAGATCTGAATCGCAGTCTGTTAATTTCTACTGCTTTTTTTCCTCTTTTTTTTTACAGTGATAATAAAACAAGATAGCGATCTGGAGGCATTAAAGGAGACGCGGACTTGCGGGATGAAAACGGACTAAAAAGATTCGTCCTTCACTTGAACATCATCGCCAACCGTCATTCATTCATTACCTTGACAACCTCTGGCTTTGATTGACAGCTGGAGTGGCAAAAAGCCATGAGACACGACAGTTTAGTTACATGCAGGTTGTTGATGGGCCGATTGTAACCTTCACTTTGGCGCATTTTTCCTTTTTTTTTCCGAGGAAAGAGGGAAAACAAGAAAAATTGTAAAACTCCCTGATGCTACGATCTCAACTGACCCACACTGGCGAATAGGAGAATTCGCAAAGTTGGTTGATACAGGGATCTTGCTACTAAATCACTTTCTGACCAGGACTGGGATATTAAATATACGACAGATTCAGGAGTTTATTGGAGCGCAGCCTGATGGCGCAAAGGGTAGGTTTTAAATCTCCTCCACTTTACCTGTTCAAACCCACTGTAGGGAGGCCCTCCGATTGTTAACCTCTCGTCGAGTGGTGGCAAATTTACAAAGTATTCATATCAAAGCCAGCGTATGTGACACTCTCGCAGCGCTGCCTTCGCTTCACGCACAGTGACAGCCCCTGCTTTTACCGACAGCCTCCACGACAGTCGTGGAGCAGTTTCACAGGAGACTCCAAACTAATTCGCTCTATTCAACCTCCAAACCCTCCTTCGGGGAGCACCTAAGTTAGAATGTTTCTGGTAATGACCACCGTTTCACTAAATCTAATAATATGTGCCGCTTTTCTGCCCTGGATGATTCACAGCACCGACTTATTCGCGTTTCATTTGCCTGTGTTCACAATGAGACGGCGTGTTTTTTTTTTTTCTTTCGCACTTTTCTTACGTTTGTTTCAAAAGTAGTCGGGCAGCCCGCTGACTTTTGCTCTGATTTTATTCCCAGTACGATGAGCTGGCCCATTACGGTGGGATGGACGGGGTCCCGACGTCGATGTACGGGGACCCGCATGCTCCCCGGCCGCTTCCCCAGGTCCACCACCTGAACCACGGACCGCCGCTGCACGCCAGCCAGCACTACGGAGCCCACGCTCCCCATCCAAACGTTATGCCCACCAGCATGGGCTCTGCTGTCAACGACGTTTTAAAGAGGGATAAAGATCAAATTTATGGGTAAGGTTTCCACGAATCAGCGTGCATGCATATCTTCTTTTTCAAAGTTTTCAGCTTTTCTGGAAGTTAGTTTTGCCGGACTTTCTCTCGCACCGACACATTTAAATTGCGTTTTTGCGCAGGACCGAGCGCAGTTTTGGGGGCTTTATTGTTGGTCAGGGGAGTTTTGTTGATGTGTAATTTTATACGCATTGTAGATGGCATCGTGGAGCCTGCAGCAAGAGTAAGCCTTCAGCTTGAAATACGAGCTATAAAATAATATGGAGCCTCGCCGTGTATGGTCCGAGCCTGGAAGTCACAGACTGCCTGGAAACCCGAGAAAATAAAAACCATTTTCAACATGATAACAATCCTTCAAAAGTTCTGACGGCTGCATTATTATCACAGCCCTCTGTGTTTGTGGCTAAAATAGTCTCGACTCGTTTAAACGTCTCCAAAAACTTAGCAAATGTTTTCAAATATTGTTTTGCGAGCAGCGCGCGCGCACGGAGCGCGTCACAACGCACCGTGCGCTCGTATAATTCTGCTTTTGTCAGGTTATTGTCAAACAAAGGCACGAAGCGTGTTCACGCGTTTTTTAGAGACGATTGCAGAACTTTAGAAATGTTTTCGGATTTTGCTCAGTGATAGTCGCACACGGAACGTGCTGTAATCCACTGTGGATCCCTATAATCTGGGATGGAGACCAAATCCACTTCATCTCCTTGAGTCGCGTTTTCACGCTCAGAGTGGAGAGTTTACTTTTATTTTTAGACTGACATTTATCTAAATGATACCAATTAAGTAACTGATGTTAGGTTGCTGAAATAGATATTTGTTTCTAAAATTATAATTTAGTTTTGAAAATTATTTGTGCCTCGTGTTCACTGGCTCCATGGTATATGTCACATATTTTTATTCACCTCCATTAAATCTATAAGGCAGTTAGAGAGGAGTTATGAAAGGTGCCTCAGTATGGCTCCATGTAATTTATTAAAATTATTTTTTCATTTTAGGCTTTTTATGCTGTCAGTATAATAAAATCCCCCACTCCCACTGACCAGAGTTGTGTGTGTCAGTGTTGTTTGCTGTAGAGTTTTAGTTCTCGGCCGTTTTTAGTTTGCACTGCAAGAAATGTCAGTTTCAACAAGCCGACTAATGTCGCAGCGACTCTGAAGTTGTTCATTTTCTCACATGGACGAGCTGAGATGTTCCAGATGCGCGTTTAGCCTCGACAACTTCAAACAGCTGCTAAAAGAATGATCCTAAACCCTGATATATTGTTCTAGTTGCTGTCTGTCTCGTTTGAAGATGTGGCCACTTGCAGTAAGAGCTGCGTGTAGAAACTGCCCAGCTGAGAGAAAGAGTAAATTAATTTCATCCATCTGTGAGAATGTGTTATTTGCTTTAAGAAAAAGAGCCAGTGTGCCGACAGAAATGCAGGTGGGTTGGACACTTTTTGCAGTGGGCTTTGTGGAGCCGGTGTGCTGCTGCTGCTGCCTGTACTCAGCCTGTGTTTCCCCTCTTGCAGTCACCCTTTATTCCCACTGCTCGCACTGGTTTTTGAGAAGTGCGAGCTGGCGACGTGTACTCCGAGGGAGCCCGGCGTAGCAGGCGGCGATGTCTGCTCCTCCGACTCCTTCAATGAGGACATTGCAGTCTTTGCCAAACAGGTCAAATCTCATACATTAAAAATATATTCTGGATGTTGTGGCACATAGTTTTCTGTCTGCTTCATCATATTTGTAACCAAAAAGAAACACCCCCCCCTTTGCTTGCATCAGTGTGTAGTGTGTGTTCCCTGCTCAATGTGTCTTAACACAAACGTTGTGCCATTTTAGGAAGTTTGTTAGTTGCATTATCAGGTTTCATTCCAGTTTAAAAACACCACATTCCGCATATTTCATCCCAAACTAACTTTGACATTTGGTGTATTATTTTAGGTCCGAGCAGAAAAACCTTTATTTTCATCAAATCCAGAGTTGGACAATTTGGTAAGCGCACACTGTGACCTCTGTCTCTCACTCAGTTGTATTCTGCCTTGTGTTGGGGATGATCTGGAGTGTCCGCAGCATCGCACAGTAAATAAGTGAACATATGATTTAAACTTCCGCACAGATGTCAGATCACTTTTGAAGTGCAGCTGTGTGGCCACATTTGCCGCTCTCATTGTTCCGTCTTCCCATCCAACTGACCCAGCTGACCAGTGCGGAACCACTCAGACGCAGCTTTTTTGTTGGGTTAAAATGTAGTTCTGACTATATAGTGGACTCCACAGTGTTAAGACGTGCGGATTATTGTCCCAAAGTCCGTCTTATGTCTAAAAACAATTTTCGTGTATATGCTGCGATATAAACTGCGCTTATTTTTCTTTTGTTGCAGATGATACAAGCCATACAAGTATTACGGTTTCACCTCTTGGAATTAGAAAAGGTAAATAATATCCATCTCAATGTTTTCAGACTTCTCTTACCTGCACGAACATTTAGTATTTAAATATAGATGATATTATCAAATCTCTTATCACATTCATTGCAGAGCGGTGATTATAGGCAAATTAAAATGTTCATTTTCCTAAAATATGCTACTTTATTTAACCACCAACTTCGCAGTTGAAGTAAATATTGACACTGGAGCCCTTTTCTGCTCACGTTGCTCGTTGCTATTGATCCGCAGATTTGGTTTCAACTCTTCATTATGTCGCCAACTTACGGCGTGCTGTTTGTTTTTTGTCGTTCAACTTGTTGCTCCAGTCTCAGGAGAATAATAAGCACTGCAACAATTCCACTATTGTTTCCTCGCCGCCGATAATGCCCCCTTAATTGGAGTTATTCTTGGACTGGCTGGAGCGTTTCCCCATCCTGATAAAGGTATTTTCTTCCCTTGTCCAGGTCCACGAGCTCTGCGATAATTTTTGCCATCGGTACATCAGTTGTTTGAAAGGAAAAATGCCAATAGATCTAGTTATTGACGAACGGGATGGCAGCTCAAAATCAGATCACGAAGAACTCTCGGGATCGTCGACTAACCTTGCAGATCACGTAAGTAACTCCAGCTTTATTGTATTCAGAACACGTGAGCTGCTGCTTGTGTGCGTGTCTGCTGGTGAAGTGGAATATCTGAGCTGGGGAACGTTTTCTAAAGACTGTGCGTAGGAATAATGGTTTTTTTTAGAAATGATCGGGTTTGTTTGATGCTTCTCATAATGCCAGCTTTTAGGCTACTTAACCTCTGCTGTGTGTGTGTGTGTGTGTGTGAGTGACCCTGCTGTGCCATCAGTAAATAGAGCATGCTCTGTTCTGTGAGGAAAATCTGCCGATCGATGTTCTGAGGTCATAAGCTAGATGTGATACAATAGACTGAGTTATTGTTTTAGTCTTTTGATTAGGAGCAGCCATGTGTGCATAATGCGTCCGTGCCTGCGCGCGCGCGCGCGCGTGTGTGTGTGTGCGCGCGAGGTTTGAGTGGGCGCGCGCGTGTGCGTATTAGACAGTGTGCGCGCGCGCGCGTCTGTGTAAATCGCTGCTGTGCATTACGGAGAGTTGCATGCTGGAAAAAAAAAACGTGCGGCAATTATCTGTTACGAAGGTTTAACATTAAAGCAGGGCATCAGCGGTAAGCTGTAGCTTCAGGCCAATATTTAAAAAGAAAAGGGCTTTATATTTGGGGCTGTGGGAGCTGGCTGTGGCCTGTGCGTAAAGCTGTGAATTTTGCTGCAGAGGTGGAGAAAGTGGTAGCCTATTGAAACAGATCTCAGAGCTAAAGGCTTACCATCAATGTCAAGTTCACAAGGCATATGATGGTTCGTCTGGAGACCATCCATTGCTGTTGATGTTAATGTGTTTAATTGTTTCGTATTGATTGCCGTGTGGTTTGCTCTGCAGTGGCTTTCTCCTCTGTTCCCAGTTTATGGCTGGAGGCTCCATAATGCTGAATTCAATTATGTGCACCTGAAGTACAGTAGCTTTAAATTTGATGATCGATTGTCTGGTTTAAATCGTGCATTTTCGGTGTAATAAACACAGGCTCTCCCCGTTATATGGATTGCGCTGACAGTGGATTATTGAGTTGATATCTGTGAATTATTGCTTATTGCAGGCCTGCGATAAAGCTGATGTTTTGGTGTAAAAAAAAAACCAGCGGCTTTTGCAACTAAGTGACTAGTTAATATCTGCGCAGCACAAGGCCAAGCCTATTAGGAATTAAAGTAGATTTAAGTGTTATGCAAAGTCACTGCGCGACATCTGTTGGGTCTGGCTATAGGCCTAATAGCAGTGGATTCCCTCTGAAAGCCCGTCGCGTTCACGGGGACACGCAGCGCGCGGCGCACGTTGAGTTAAAGCGTAATTAGACAGAAGAAGCCGGTGCTGCTTTGAGAAACGGTCAAAACGGCAACACTATGGCCCTCTAACACGAGTGTAGAAATGAGGCATGCTGTTGTTTATATTGTAGAGATTAGATAAACTAGCCTGTTTAGTTTCGTGGCAGATGGTTGATACTCAAGCCAATTTCCAATGGTGTCTCCACTACTCAGACAGCAGCTTTGTCATCAGTCCACTTGTGAGAAATATTTTGATAATCAGAAAATTAGATATGCCAATAAAGCAAATCAGGAGCAGCAATAAACAAAGAAGCTTGCATGACAAGCCATTCATCTTGGAGTCATTTGGACTGACCACCTCAGTAGGTGTTTAGGTTTGACGGATTTATTTCACTTTTGTGGCACCAGGGAACTTTTTATTATAACTAAGTAACTCCTGGACTGAACTGGACAATAGCAGAAGGGAGATTTTTTTTGCCTTGTTTGGTTTCAGAGCTGTGAGGGAGCTGAGAAGCGGCTGAACCATCCACACTCCAGCTCACAGTTTCTTCTTGAATAAATTAAATTACAGTGCTATATTTTATTTGCAATGTGTTTTGAGTATGTGTGCTCCTCCTGTAATGAAATCAAACGAGCACAACGTGGAAATATTCAGGCAGAAATTTGTAGGTCTAGAAGTAAATAGTTGAAAGAAGACAGCTTGACATTCCCCAAAACTGTTTTGAATATTTAAAACAATTTGAAAAATACATTTGGCTCTTTCACAGTCTTAACCCTGTGTCTTTTCTGAAAAGTGTTATTTCTTCATTTGTATTGGGCCAGATTTTATTATTAATTTCTGTCCTCGCTTTTCATTCAGGAGAGGAAGGCGGTTTGGTAGTTAGGTATGCTAATTTATTTAGTTAGAATTTCTCACGTCCATTTTTCTTTGCTTTGATATGCATTTTTAATATATAGCCCTGGGCTACATCTCATTTGGTGAAAGTTGGTTTTTCTGGAGATGATGAGGCTCCTCACAGTGAAGGAGGGAGACCGTTGAGCTTGACTTTGTGTGTGTGTGTGTGTGTGTGTGTGTGTGTGTGTTTCCTACCTCTTTCTCTTTCCCTCCTCTTCCCTCTCTGTACCTGACAGTGGAGCATAATAAGCACGGGTTTATTTACACTTGAATGCAGCATTGTCTTAGAGATGATTGGGTTATGGCGTAGTGAGAGAAGGATGAGGCCTTGCTCACACTGTTGATTTTACCTCTTTTCTTGCTTCTCTTCATCTCAACCATGTAGCCCACCCAAGGCTCTCTAACGCAGCGCCCCTCCTCAGATTAACCCCCATACTATTCAAAAGGAAGAAGAAAACCATGTTGTCTTACATATAAAGGGTGAAAACAGAGCGCTGTAGATTTGCAATCGGTGGCTGCGGTGTGTGTGTCTGTGTGTGTGTGTGTGTGTGTGTGTGCGCTTGTCAATGATTTTTTTTTTCTCTTGTCTTTTAATTAATGAATAAAATTTCTGTCTCTTCTGTGCTACATCCAATTAGGGAGGCAAATAGAATTAACAGTGTCTGAATATTATCTGTTCTAATGAATTAGCTTTTGTGTCTTCCTGTGCTATTGTACCGCTACTTCATTCAAGCTTACTTATGAACGGGAGGCTTTACACTTCCTCGATGCATATGCATTATATGCTTTTGAAAAAGTCTTTTTGCATTTTGGCACAGTTCTAGATTGGTGATACAGAAATTTAGTAGGATTTGCAGAACACAGCGCTTCGTTATGGGGAGCTTTCCTCAGGGAGTGATGGTGGTTCCCATAGGGGTTACGGTGCAGCTTATCTCGACTCTGCATGGCTAGCAAGGCAAAAGAGAAAAGAAAAAAGACCTTTGTGTTTACACGTGATTCTCTGGTACAGGCTCTGGGTGCAGTAGACCATTGGTCAGATATGGTGACGTCCTAGGTTCAGTGAAGTAGAGCAATGGTTCATGTTGTACCCATGCAGCGAGTAACCGTGTATTAGTGGAGATGGGAGCTCTGTAAAGTCCTGATTCTGTGTTCCAGCACAGACTGTCCTCTGCCTCCACCCTGCCTGTGGACAGCGAGCCCTCGGGCCGAGCCGGCCTGCTGAACCGTGGAATTTCTCCGTTTTGGAGGTGTTCTAATTCAACTAGCATTGTTCTCCTCGGGGACTGACTATGTTTGGGTCTCTCGCCTCTCTCTCATGAAAACAGTGCATCGTTGGCTTGGACCACTCCGTCTGTTCCACACAATTGTTTTGTGATGTTGGGACGTCTGGCCTTACATTTCCTATTTGATTAGTGTTCAGAAGCAGGCCCCTGTTGGCAGGCATATCTAATCATTGCAACCGTGGCTGGAGAGAGGCTTACTTGTTGCATCTCCCTCACTCCCTTTCCACTAGCTGCATGTATGCGCTTTACATGACGGCGAGGATAAACAGTTCCTCAGCTATCATTTTAGAAATATGAGTACTTTTTGAATCCAACAAAGACAGTTAATGACAGTACAGCAATACTTGCATGCTAATTACAAAATCCTATTTAAAGTTATTTCTTATAAGCAATAAATGAGCGCGGAAGTGTGTGTAATGAGTTGTCTGTTTTATATTTATGTCATTTCATATTTCGGATGTGTGACTTTCATGTCTGCCAAACACATGAATAACAATAGCGGTGACATATTTTCTATTTAATCTCTTCTTTCTGAAGACACATTTGTGCATGTAATGTGCCATTCACTACATTAAAAACATGCCTCAGAGAAAGTTTTCAAGCATAAATACAACCCTTCAAATACAATACAAATCTTCTCCTTGTGACTGTTGTGAATTATAAGCTGATAAATTAAGGAGTTTTTATATTTGGGATAATTGAGGGTGTTGTAAATGCTCAGCTGTTCAATGAAGGTGCACCTACTCTTTTCAAAAGCATCTGTATATAATTACGCACTTAGCCCCAGTGAAATGTGCGAGGAGCTTTTCTCTGTTTATGCCATGTGGCAAGATGTGTCTCGAAATGTCAGCCTGCTTTATGATTTACGCTTCTGCGTGTTTCTGGTGTGTCAGCAGTTCTGTACAGCATGGGATTCCTGTAGCAGCTCCTCGCAGTCGCACTGCAACATACACAAAAACACACCAGCCTAATAGTTCCCTGCATACCTTCTGCTGCCTTCTACGCCGACAGATTTCTCGCCCTCCCTCTTGGTTCTTTGGGATTTTGAGGGAAATTCAATGATGCTGCTAAATCAATTTTATTTGAAATTCCTAGGGATGTAGGCAGAGAGCAGCGAGAGGAGCGAGATTGTGCCAGGCAGGTGTTTGTAAATGAGAAACCGGGGACGGGAGCAGAGGAGACGACAGCAGTCTCCTGCTCTCTTGTGGTCTGGCTGCACTACAAGCCTTTCTCCCCTCATTGTCTCCTGGTTTTATATTAATTACACCTTGTATTATCAGCCGCCAGTTGCTAACCCCAGCCAATAGAAAAGGCGGCCCCTGGAGACCATGTTTCTTTTGTATCTTATTCTCTATCAAGTCCTGTTGTGTTTGTGTTTGTGTGTGTGTGTGTGTGTTCCTGCCTGCACATGTATGTGTGTTTGCTTGCTGGCGTTCTCCTCCTCCTTCTGGTAACACTGCTCTTTAACACAATTAGTGAAGAGCATGGAGTGAACCATGTTTGACTCCTAATTACGCCCAGCTTTAGGGAATAGTCACATGAGCTAGAGGCCTTTTTTTTTTTTACTTTTTCGCTTCATCCTCCACTTTTTTTTTGAGGATTCCTTGTTTAGGTTGAAGAGGACTGGGTGACATGATTTTTTTTCTAACTTGTTTGAACTTTATCAGACCCACGGGGGTTGTGACAAAATGCTTCTGTGTGTTTGTGTTGCGCGGTGCAGTGTCTGATGATGATGCACCCTCCACAGCTCAGAGAGGCCCACTAAATTATTCATGGAGAGGAAAGGCTGTTGCTTTTGTCGCCTTGTTGAGCATGGAAAGTTAACGCTGTTGTTTTGATATTTGTTGTCTTGTTTTGCAGACAGGATTGTGAATGAGAGGGGGCTTTCAGGTATTAAAAAGACAAGTGCACACACACTTGTCCTGGTAGCCCCTGTACTGTTATTATTAGGTCCAATAAAGTGCTGCAGTCTGCTTTTTGCCCTACAAGAACCAAACTAACTACTAACAGCTTTATCTACGTATATATATCCCAGCACACAGGCCCATTAAACCCATAGGGTAGCAAATCACAGCAAAATATCATTCCCTTTAACACCATTAGCTGAGGTGTCTTTGAATTTAATTTAGTGCCAGCACCATTAAAAATGACACATTACTCTGCAATGATAGCTAAATTAAGTCCTATCGATTTGGCTGTTGCATTAAAACCATGCTGTGGCCATAGCTGGCAAGTGAGAGAGAGAGAGAGGACATGGGAGAGTGTGAGAGCAGCGAGCATAGTTTTTTCAGGTCTGCCTCGCATCTCGCCAGCAGTGGGTGTCTCATTGTGAGGAAGTAGAACCCAGTCATTTTCTACTCTTGGAACAACAACAGCCCGCTCCGAGTGCACTGAGCTCAGCTCTGTTTAAGGACATCATGCACTCTGGGAATGTGGGATTTGTACCTCTCTGCTTTCCATGTTCCACAAGACAAAGGCAAAATTAGAGTGTATGGGGAGCGTGATAGGTTTTTCCCACATCGGCGATGGCTTAGGCTGTGTTGAGATGAAGAGAAAATTATTATAACAGCAGACCATGTTCGTGTGAAGCATACCATGTGTTGATCAGCAGCTCAAAGAAGGAGCACAGCACAATCAGCCATCCCTCTCAGAGCAGGGACACTCTCCATCCGCTTATTCTGTTTGGCTAAAACCAACGTATGGGCTATTGTTCGCCCTGTCTTCTTACCCCTCTTCTGAGTAATTCTCCCAGCTCTTTATCTGATTGCCATCCGGTGAACAGCTGACGCTGAGAGGGCCTTGAGTGGAGCGGTGCATCTGAAGGGCCTTGTGTGTTTCTGTCTGCTGTTTTCAGCTCAGAGCTGTTTGAGAAAACAGCCCTCCTTCCCCCAGAAACTTAGCAGATAAAAGGGCCCTGCTTACAGGCATAGCAGCCGCAGCCTCGCCTGTGCAGCAGAACAAGCAGTAGCACATCAGGACTGCGCACCCAGGGGAGCTTAGCAGCCGCTTGTCTTATAGCCCCCGTTTCCCTGCAAACTTCCAGTCGTCTCCAGGCACTATCCTGTCTATCCTCCTCCAGTACAGCTCACTCCGACTGGGGCACCGAGGCAGGCAGGCAGGCAGGCTCCTCTCTAGCGGGAGCTGAGGGGAGTGAACATCAGGAACACTACTGAAGTTAGACAACATGGTAAAAACGCTCTCTTTCTTGGAATATTCGGTGGCGTGTACATTTCCGTTCTCCTTTCGTATGCATATATGTGTGTGTGTGTGTGTGTGGGGGGGGGGGGGGGGGGAGGGGGGGGGAAAATAAAACCCCATAGCGGGAACTGAGAAGTGGGTTGAGGTTTGTGGGAAGCCTTGGTGCAGGCCAGTGTTTGTTTGGCTTGGGTTCTGCTCAAGGCAATGCTCCTCTCAGGCCCCAGACAACACTGGGTTTACACTCGCCAGCATTTTGTCATCGTGTTCAGGTAAAGACTGGCGAGCGCCATGTGAGCGATGACGCTGTAGAGGCTGTCGAGAGCGCGCAGCGGATTGGGCCTGTGTATTTGCAAGGTTTCAGTGTAGTAAATGACGTGATTGGTTTGTCCCGCTCTTGTCTGAATGACAGAGGAAATTCCACCTCCAGCCTGCCTTCATGTGGCACTGATAAAGCCTTTCCTGTACAGTAGAAAATCCTGTTTCCCTGTGTGCACCGACAGGGCAGTGGGAATGATCAGGAAAGACGGGAGGAAGAGAGAAAATGAACCGTAGAGGGAGGAAGAAGGAAAAAAAAGTCGTCTTAAAAGCTATGAATTTGTTTATAGACATTTCTTTGAAGTTGGCAAAATGAGATTTAACACTTTCTTTCCAGCATGTTTGTATATATGAAACTGAGTATGTGCGCATGTGTGTTTATGCTTCTTGCTCTATTATGTCATTAGCATGTGTGCGAAAGTGTGTTTCTGCGAGCGTCGGTGGGCGTGTGTGTGTGTGTGTGTATGTCAGAGTGGGCGTGCACGCATTTTTGGCAGATTAGCAGCAGAATCACTGTCATATCTTATTTTCATTTCTGACAGTGGTAATGATTAATGGTGGCTGTGGTGTGTTTGGACTTTTTACCTCTATATTTCTTACTTGACGCGGAAGTCTCCATTCGTTATGGTATAAACGAGCTCCACTGGGCTCCGCCATATGTGTTTAGACAATTACTCACAAGTGCTCCACTTGCAACTTTCACATTAACAGTGCTGCGTTTTGCTCTCATGCATTAATGAAGCACTTTGATTACAGTGTTTTGACTTATTGCCAGCTGCTTCAGTGCATTAGTTTCTTTCTATTCATCTATGATTATAGTGGCATCGTTCATTGTCTGCTAGCTGGAAAATAGGCAGTGGAGCCCTTCTCCTTGCCAGGAGAATGTAAGTGGGCCAAGGGCCCTCACGGTGCTTGTAGCCTCTTATAGATGTCACTCTCACGTTTCTATCATGCTCGTGTGGTCTCTCCCTCGCAACCTTCCCCCTCCTCCCCTCCTCTCCCTCCTCCCTTCTGATCTCTCTGCTCCTGGTTTGTGGTTTGGACGGGGGAATGTGGATGGACGCACGCACGCACGGATCCCACGCTCACTTTCTCTCTTTTCAAACCTCAGAACCCAGCTTCCTGGAGAGACCACGATGACGCCACCTCCACACACTCAGCCGGCACACCGGGGCCCTCCAGCGGGGGACATGCTTCACAGAGCGGTGACAATAGCAGCGAACAAGGTGAGCCAGCACAAAAACGGGCATGCACATGCATGCAAGCTGACACACACAGACGTGCGTGCACTTGTGCACTCACACACGTTGATGGTCAAACATTGATGGATAAAGGCATAGAGCCATGTGGGGCACATAGTATTAATCATTATGCACGGGCAGACTTGCCAACACTTCACTTTAACTGTCTAATGTGAGATATGCGGTGAATAGATGGCACCTTTCTTTACACACATATATTTGAGCCTCACCTTTTACGCATTGGATTATCCTGTTTTTTGACTGGCGTCCATGTAATCACACCTAAAAATGAAACCGCTTATCCGCTGTTACACACACGCGTGCAAATAAAAAGCAACAGCCACTGTAAAACCCCATCCAGTAAAAGCGTTTCCAAAATGTTACTATTTAGAGAGCTGAACAAAAGGCTGGTGATTAATAGTAGAAATTTCTGCCAGTTCTTGCTTGCATTCAAACCATATTAACTTTGCTCACACAACAGCCCCTTATTACGTCTCAGTGTGCCCTGTGTTATCTGCTACGCAACCTGCCAGACACTAATAATGCATTTCAAAACACATGCATTCGAATTTCTTACACATAGTGTGTTTAAGTCACGGTCGTCCGCCTTGTATTTTTGTCACGGTCTGTAAGAGTTCTGACAAATAATCAAAGCACAAGCTACTAGTTGAAATTAAAGTTGACGCAAAATATCGACACATTGTGGAGATAGAAGTGTTTATAAATTCAACTGCTGTCTGAACCTATGATGAGCTATTGGTCTTTTTTCCTCATCTTCCTCGCTTTGAATAGAGCGATATTTCCTTTCACTGTCGGTAGTGTGTGTTTTCTTTTTCTGTATTCGTGTGTGCCCTCTAGCCGTGTCCAGGGTTTTTGCATGAAATTTCATCACATTGTCTACACACACACACACACACACACACACACACACACACCAGCTCTCTCGCGGAGTGCAACAGCTTGCTGTGTCTGCTCAAGGTTATCGTTTTGCCAATAAGCGATCAAATGTATCGATGGGATGTGTGCCTGTGGTGGGGCTATTTAAATCATCTTCCACTCTTTAGACAGAAGCAGTAGTTGCAGCTTCTTAACCATTACTGACCACAGACTGAGGGCCACAGCAGACCTCTGCGGTTGCCTGTGTCAGCACTAGTTGGATCGCAGGCTGTTGAAGAGGGGAACACAATGACAGATTTGGCTTTGGCTGGACAACAGGATGTGTTCGTCTAAGCATAATAAAGGGAACGGTTAATAATAATGTGACATTTAATTGATCTTATTAGGGTTAAGTGCCCTTTTGTATTCCAGTCCTCCAGTTTAGGCAGAGTGCATTTCAAGACAGTTTCTTGCCCAAGGAACCTTAAGCAGTTCGGGTTTGCTCTTACTCAGGAGAGTCTGCTATGTAATCATCAACTGTGAATCTTATTTAGAAATAAAAAAATGAGGTGTTAGATTTACTGCAGTGAATGTAATAATATTACTCAACACAGTGCTTCATTGCAGGTCAGAAGACAACATAGACAGATTGTTTTTTTCCCCCTCGTCCTTTCAATTGCGATGGGAAATGAGGACTGCAGGAACAACAGAGAAAGAGAGGAGATGAGAGAAAGAAATGCACTGCCTATTGATTATCTTACACACATAAGTACAAGTGACCTGTAATCCACAGAGCACTTATCGACTCCTCTTCCCACCATATCCAGTAACAGCGGATCAATATGGGCCAAAGACAGTTACGGTAGAGGACCTTGCACTGGGCCAAGACAGACTTGGACTAGATCAGGGCCAGAGCCCGACCTACGCTGAAGAGTGCTAAATGCTGGATCCACCGGCTCGAAGGCAACAAAGCCAGCTGCATATGATCGAAAATAAGATTTGAAAGCATTCAAGAGAAGGGGCGTTCAAGTACAGAGTAGAACAGGGGGAAAAAGAAGGCAAAGAAAGGAGTGAGAAGAGAGAGAGGGCAGCTGATTTAATGGTCTAATGAGGCCGTCCTCCAGCCAGTTGTTTTGTGTGAGGCATGCTCTGACCTTTCGCTCAGCTCGGGAGCCCCGCCGCCTCATTTTTCACATTCTTGCAATTACGTTAACGCTTGAAGCGCTCGCTGACTCCCAACTCTGGCCCTTCCATTCTGACTGAGCCTTCCCTCCCCAGCCTCTCCACCTTTCCCTCCTCTCCACCAACTTCGCTCCACGCATGAACCCGCCTCCTATCTCAATACATTTCCACATAAAATTTGTAGTCCACACTCTCAAGTCCACAGAGAAAATCTGAAATGTGTGCTTCACTTCAGTAATGGGGTCTTTAACAGCTTGGCCCCTGTTAAAAGGGGTGACAATGTGGATCAGCTGAGGAAGACGGAATAGATGGAAGAGAGTGTGAGGGAGAGGAGGAGAGGCAGAAAGGGTGCACGGGGTCCACTGTGCTTTGGTTTCAACCGGCAAGAAAAACATCAACCTTCTTCTGCCATTTTCCATCTTAGAAGGTGTGCTCTTCCTGTGTCTCTAGAAAAAAACTGTACCGGTGTGAGTTCTGAATCTATCACTCCACTCCAATTCTCCTGAAAGTCATAGGGCATTCTGGGTGAACAGATCTACGGTAGAATAAAGGTTGGGGTCACTCACATACGTTTTTCCCCTAACGATTGCTACACATGCAGTCATATGATTATCTCTGTGAACATAATTTACTTCCACTATCTCTGGCTTGTATCTCAGCACCGAGCATAGCTGTGAACTTGCCAAAAAACAATTTAACAAGTGCACAAATATGTGTTGCCCCTCTTGTGGAATAATTTACTGTTGAGCCGTAAACCAAGGTGAAGCACGCTCATAGCTGTCAGTAAAACTGGAAGATAAGGTTCTGACACACATGAAAAAAGTTTTAGCACAACACTCAGATCTGCACTTTCCACAACCCTGTTCTTAACAGACCTTCATTTTTCCCTTTCTCAGAATTTCCCTGCAAAAAAAGAAAATATCAATTATCACCCTCAGGGCGAGTTTTGTACTTGCACTTACTGACTCTTGGAGAGTGACTCCCTATGTTCTGGCTAGATAAACAAACATCAGCAGTTAGAGTGAGATGGTTCAGAAGGTAACACACACACAATAACTTCATTGGCTCTGCTCGCACATCATTTTGATTAACAGTCGCCTGGAACTCCTCCAAGCTTATCTAAAAACATCAGAGACATCGGTTGCAGGGAGTTAAACTTGATGAATGTGCGTGCCTTAAGATAGCACTCGTTTCCAAGCAGGTGTCCGTAATATGCTAAACACCCAAAGTGCAGTGGAGCAGCGTGATGAAATACTCTGCACATTTGCCCACACCAAACACGCTAGAGTCAAATGCGCTCGATCATGAACTGTAAATCCCCAACACTGATTCAGCACGGTAGGGTAACGTTTTTCACAATTGGCGTATTTGCATAAGTGCGTGCGCGTGCCTTAGCTCTAGTCCACGCTGATAATTATTAGCTTTGCATTTCGACCAAATCCACATTGACATCTTGAGTAGTGAGCAGAGGGGCTTTCTGTGCACTCCCCCGATTCCACTGTAGATAGATGCTTTCTCCTCTCTTCTGTTGAAGATGGGAGAAAGCATTTTGTACATTTTCTCAGCAATTGAACAATCCTCACACTCAGTAGATACACAGACTCCCCAGAGGGACTCCAAGAGGCAGATGAGGGAGGGGAGGAAGAGAGGGAGAGCTTGAGTGTTTGACTCCAAAGGAGCGTGCTGCACTTGATGGTGTTGTGGTACTTCTGTGTGTGTGTGTGTGTGTGTGTGTGTGTGTGTGTGTGTGTGTGTGTGTGCCCACGGAGTGTGATGAGCTCCATTGGCCGCAGCCACTGGCTCCACTCAGCATAGTCTTTGAGGTTGAATTCACCAGAGCGGGGGGGTGTGGTGGTGGTTGGGGGGGTCATGTCATTCCTGCTGGGGACACGACTCACTGTGTCCACCAAAAGTGCCAGTGGGAACAAAGCCTGTTGAATCTGGCATTTTCCAGATTCCATTTGCCTTCGGCTGTGCGTTTGGTTTTAGAGCTGCGCCTAATGTGCAAGAAGAAAAACAAAGAATTCAAATTTCATGTAACCACAGTACACAACACCAAATGCAGGATAGGAGTGTTGATGCGTTTGAGTAGCCTATACGCCAGCCCTGGAGTGATCAGTGAGGTGTGTCTGTGTATATAAACTATACGGTGTTTGTGTGTTTGTGTGCGCGTGCACGCGTTCGCCTATTCCTTCTAAGTGCCTGTTAGAGTTTAATTTAGTGTAGTAATTAAAGCTGAACACTGGCCCATAAACAACAGATAAACAATAAAGCAGACCCAAGCCCTGCTGTTTCATGGCTCTCACTCCCAGCTGTTGGAGCGCTGATAATTTTGACAGTGTGGCCCCACCGCACACACACACACACACACACACACACACACGACATTATAGCAACAGAGGTGTGTACATGTTGTTGTGATGTTTCAGTGTGTGATACATAACAGAGGCTGAAGAAAAAAGGCCAAACAATACGTAAAGGATTACTTTTGCTTTCTGTGTCCGTTCTGTGAAGCAATAAAAAAGTGTCGGAGTCGGTCTCTGTAGCCACTTTACAAAACACATAAGCCACGAGCAGTCGTGAGGCGTACACGATGCAGCTTAAGAAAATGTGGAACCCCAGTCATAAAACAAGCTAAATATATACCTGTTTAATGGGGATAACAATCCTGCAAGTTCTTTACTAAGCTTCTGTGCACATTTAGCCTTGTCACTACATGTCAGCTTCATGTTAGTCACGTGTCTGTTGTGAAAACAGTGCAGTGTGTCTGTCTGATGGTTTGTTGGGAAGGGGTAGGGCCATTGTTGAAAGCCGAGAAGAGTTGTGGAGGGGGAGAAAACACGGTACGGAGGGGATACTTTCATGATCCCATTAGCATAAGAGAGGCTAAATTATTCATGTGGAGTGCTTTATCTATGGGGAAAAGTATAGTTAATGCACATAGTTTTAAAATGGATCTCCCCCTGCCTCTGCCCTAACACCAGATTCTTGCTGGATTCAGCATTCGCGGGCATTTACGGGAACGGCTGTCACTCTACCTTGCGTACACACACATAGACATAATATGAATGGGCATACGTGCACACTTGCTTAAGCGCTGCTGCACTTCAAGCTGTTTCAAGGGGCTCTGCTCTCAGGCTCATCTCCTCTCTCCCTTTCTCCGTAAGTCCCCTGCTCATCTTCTCTCTTCCTCTCTTTCCATTTATTCCTTCATCTCTCTCTCTTTCTGCCCCCCCCTCCACTCTCACCGTCTCCCTCACACTCCTCTCCTCACTCATCCTTCTCTGTCTCGCTCTCAGCACCGCAGACTACCTGGACCTCATCCAAAATGTGATTAAAGAGAATGATTAGCTCCCACAGCTCCCTCCTTCCTTCCTCCTTTGCGCTCCCTCTTCCTATGTTCTGTCTCTCTGTCTTTCTTTTGACCCCGTGTTATGTTCTTAAGAGTCTACAGATCATGAGAGGAAAAAACACATGAAAAAAAAGGAACTGTAAAAGGATGAAGACAGTCATTAGGGTCTGCTCGGCTTCCTGTAACAGTCCTCCTCTGCCCACAACACCACCACTTCTCGTTCTATCCACACTGCACTGTTCTCCCTCCGTTGTCTCCTTTCCACTCCCTTTCTCCTTCCTCCTCTCCCCTCTGCCTCGAGCCTTTGGCTGGGGCCTGGTCCCTCTGGTTCCTAATCATGAACAGGCCCCTGGTGTGACCTGGCCCAGTCCAGCCTGGCCTAGCTTGGCCAGGAACTGGGTCCCATATAGCAGGAAAGGCACATTAACTGGGTCAGTCTAATGTGCAAATTAATGTTTGGAGAACATAGGGAAAAAATTACCCAGATTATTCTGACAGCAGCTGAGGAGAATGTCATTTTCACCATTAAGGCAAAGCTTGAGGGAAATGTTTTTTCTTCTCTTTATGTCGTTCTTTGGGAAGGAGGTGAAGAAACAGTTTATCTGAATGGGAGTTGTATAATGTGAAAAAAGCAGGAGGGAAACTGTTGCATGGATGAAGAGGGGAGTTGACTTTTTCTAATGTTCACCCAAAGGCTTAGGGCCAAAAACAAAGAGAGTGCAGGGCTTTTGTATCAGTTCATTATACAGTGGGTTTACACACCCACGTTCCCTTCCTGATTACTCCAGTGGATATGGTGATGATGAGGAGTGCACAGGGGTCTGATGTAATATGGTTAAAAGGGATTTGAGCACGTGCCCCAAAGGGTATTTCCACGTCCATTAACACTGCCGCTGCCGTATTTTCACAAGGATGACAGTGCTTTGGTTCTTTTAAAGGGCGAGTGTTTTCCCTGGAAATGTTCTGTCTTGTTTCAGCAGGCTAGCCTGAAGGGGGTCAGCCAAGAAGTCACCCTTAAGAGGTGATAATCCAATTGCTCGAGTCCTCACCAGATTTGTTTTCCCCTTGTCTGGCAATGTGTTGGTGTGTGTTTACGCAGAGTGTAAGCGTGCGCGTGTGGATGTAATAGACATGGAATGGAAGGCAGAGGCAGCAAGATGCCACCAGTTTCTCCCGCGTCCAACCGCGGGCCCCGTTCTAGATCAGAGAGAGGTTATGGAGGCCAAGTCTGTCAAAAGCACACCTGCAGGGAAACTCCAAAAACCCCGACTGCCAGCTTACACAGGCTCGTTTAAGGTGTGCTTATTTGGAGTTTAACCCTGACTTCAAATGTCCTTTCCCTCTCTCTTCCTTTGTGTTTGACCAATGGGCCCTGTGCTCTTTCACTTTCTTTCCTTTCTTCTGCCTCCACTGGCTCTTTAATCTCTTCTACCACCCCCACCCTCCCAGTACTCCTCCCCCCTAATGTCCGAACCCCACATCACAGCAACGGTCCCTCCCAGAAGACGGCACACAGCGGAGTAGGGTGGCTTAGCAAGGCCAGCCGTAGCTTGTTCACTTGCTGTGTGGTTTTTCCTCTCGTGTTAACTGGGGTTTACACACTGAAGCATATTTGGAACAGAGCAGAACAACAATACCCTACAGGTAGTGCTTTAACCATGCTGCCACCGTCCAAGAGAGTGGGAGGATGATAAAGGAAGTGTGTTACAATCCAAGTTCTTGCTCTCTGCCGCTGATTTTCACGCGCACATATTTCACGTTTATGCAAAGCTTTTGAGGGCATTATGCAAGATAAGCTTATTTTCTAGTCTGATTCCCACTCTAGTACATGCTATAATGACTCTTAAAGCCAAGGGCTGCTTTTTTAGGCATAATGGCAGTCCCGTGGTCTCTCGGTTTCCTTGTAGCCAGAGTGCTTTTTCCACACCTGATCACTTTTGTTCACCCATTTTATGGCTTTTTAGGGAGCAGGCGGAGGTGAGTGATTTGACAGTGGTTAGTGCCATGAGCCCTAATGTTTATTGGAAGCAAGCGTCTAATAATTTTTGATTACCCCAGAGGTGGTATTAGCCATGTTAGTCAGCAAGGATAATTTCTTATTTACATGCCCCAAGCAGTGAACACTCTGAAGGAACACTGGGGCTAAATGCGCAACAAAACGAATCAAACATGCCAAACGAGATGCTCCATCCTGGCTGGCTGCAGGGCTGAAGCTGAGAAAACCTTCATTATGTATTTACCATAATTCATTTAGAGGGTTATCAATTTGCAGAATACAGAGGAGATGTTTGGAGTGGGAAGCAAGAACACCATATCGAACAGGGGAAGGCGAGATGAAAAGCAGTAAGATATTAAAGCAAAGCTCGGTGCCTGGATTTTCAAAATGTTCAAATGTTCCAATTACACATTTTTCCATGTTCTGAGGCAGAACTTGCATGTTAAATGCTGCAATCACGTCCCTTTTAGCAGTGTCACGCCCCGCCCTCTAAAAAAGCAGAAGCTGATTTCCCTTTAATGAAAGCTGTTTGCCTCAGGAATTCTCTCCTCCACATTTTGTGTAAAGGTTGAGGCTACGCAGAGAAGACATTCTAATACAAATATTGTCTTTCTGCTCATTTAGGGTCACTCTGTTTGGCCTCTGCCCTGCTCACTCAATTGTATTTTGTATCATTCTCTTAGTGGATTTCAGGACAGTTTCCACATGTTTTCGTTTTTTTCTCCTGGCAACACATAGTGAGCAAAGAAAGGGACCTTTTAAAGCATCTTTTCCTCTGCCACCAGGCAAGGATGACTAAGGCCCCATTAGAACAATTGGAGGAAACTTAGGGAGACGGGGAGTGTTTAAAAGAATGAAAGCAGCCAGAAAACACCACTTATCACCATCTTGTGATAACCAGTGCTTTCTTTCATTACCAAGACAAAAACCTCCACCTTGGAAAAAAATTGTGCTCACTGTATATCTTCATTCAAAAATATAACAATGAAAACGGTGAGGTAGAAAAAAGCAAGACAAAAAGGAAAAAGAAAAAACATTTAACAGTTCTCAGAGAAGGGGGAGGCTTTATTGTTTAGTACAAATGCTTACTCCTAGGGATGCAGTCCTTAGACAACTGAGTGTCTGCAGGAGACATCTGTGAAGCCTGACCTTGTGACCCTGGCAAGAATGCTCTTAAGGTGTGGGGAAAACTGCCTTTACTACTGCATCATGGCCTACAGGACAGCCCAACAGCAGCACAGCACACACCACCGCTACAGAAAATAACCATGAAACAGTAAAAAAAAAAATTAGAATAAAGTGGAAAAGGATTTGGCGGGAAAGATAGAGGGAGGAATGGACGTGGTAAAAGAGAATTTAAGGAGGAAAAAGACTGATAAGAAGAAGCAGTAGAAAGAGAGACAGGGAGGGAGGGAGGGAGTGATAGACACTGGAGGTAGATAATATGTACAGAAAAACAGATGGACTTGGTCTGAATTGTGCCTCACAGGCCTGGCTGTCTCTTAGTCTTTTGCCCCCCCCATGAGATCATTTTCATCCTTTATAAGTCAAAAGGAAGCCTGGTTGAAAATGAAAGGTTACACAAGCCAGAGCCCGAGCCCTCGGAGTGAGAGAAGAGAAGATCCCTGCTGCAAGGGCCCTGCTGCTATTCAAAGCACCTGCCATTGTGTGGGCACCCATCCAGCCCTATTGTTGTGCAGAAATTAGTCGTGCTCCCTTTGGCTCTAGAGGCAGGCGGCAGACCCCCTGGTTGTTTTGGGTTCAGATACATGGTTCGATAGATGCGTGGCCCCGGCTACCATCACCACTGGCTGTGGCCCTTTGGCCCCTCTCCCACAGCACAGTATCATTCAGTATCTACCCTCTGTTGTGCACTTCTCCACAACACTTTCAGACCAGCATTTCTATAGTTTTCTCCTTCTTTCTTTTGTACTCCCACTCTCTTCTCTCCTTTGGTGTATATGCTTATTGTTCTTTAGAGCACCCTCATTATACCCATGGTTATATTTTAAGGGCCTCTCTCTTTGATTTTGGTCTCGTGGGGAGTGAGTGGTGGGCTGGTGGGAGCTGTAGGGCTGGCCTAGCTCTCAGGGCTCCCCAGCCAGCGTCTCGAAGAGTGGGCTTGGGGGTATTGTTGGGCTGGGCACTGCTGCAGAAATACTGGTGCTATCGCTAGTGCAGGGGGTGGATGTGAGGGGAAAATTGAAAAGTCAATAGCGAAGGCCAAACAAAAAAAAAAAGAGAGAGGGTGAAACAAAAGGAGATGGTGAGCATCAAAAAGCTGAGAGCTGTAGAGCGCTCCTAATTAATAGCATCAGAGGATGAGCTTGTTTCTTTCTTCTAGAAGTTTAATGCCGCATATTAACTTGCAAGATGAGCCGATTAAGCATTCAGCCAAGAGCAACCATGTTTATGGCTGGCTTGTAATTACAAACTGCTGCATGTTATGATTCAGCTGTACCTTTAGGAAACTATTGGATCAGTCAATACTAGAGAGGTCTTGATTTTTTAAACCGTAGTTTGTGCCGTTAAATTACATTATATCATAACTGTTTCAAATCATACGACTCTTGCATGGTAGTATTTATGTCAGGGCACTAATTTTGTGTTCCTATTTCTGGTCACTTTTGGTGCAGAGTTGCTGTACGTTGTCTGCTGCATTTTGTGAAATCCTTAGTCCAAAATAGATTGTGGTGTGTTCTCTTTGTCCCTTTTCATGCAAGATGGGGTCTATGAGCATGATAAAATACGAATGTTGGTGGGTCAGTGAGGCAGAGTGGCAGTAATTTGAACCAAGGCTGTGCAATTTGTATTTTTCACGGCAGTAATAGGCTCCTCTCTCACTGTTCCTGCCATTGCAATTTCCACTGCCAACAGCTGTCAAGCCCCTAAAATCAAAATTAGCGCCATGGAATTGGGCTTTAATGAAATGACCTGCTGGATTTACCTTAAGGAGCAGGGCGGACAGTCAATACTAGCCTCGTCAAAACCCTCTCTCTGCATACTGCGCTCCCATTAACGAAAGGAAATAGTCTCGAGTAAATGTATTAAGCACTACTTCCACCTTCTAATTATATTTTTTCCTTCTACCTTCATAATTCATTCAATCTGTCATTAGTTCTTAATATTGAAAAAGGCTTTTAACTGACTCTTCTGTCTTCATAAGGTCACCAATTATTTGTCACTCTGCATTATGTGCATGTCAGAGGAGTCAAGGTTGTATACTGGGGATGTGTGTCCATGGCGAGGACTATGGACATATATTTCTCTCTGAATCTTTGAATCATCTTCATAGCAACAGAAATTTCCATATTGATTCCATATTGTCAAACAGAATAATGTAGCATTAACTAAGACACCACGACATCCATAACTGTGAACTACCCCTGCCTATGCTTCTTATAGAAAGAGGTGAATGTGTGCCAAGGCCCAGTGGAGGACACAGGCCCATGGTTATTGACTTGTAAAGAAGCTGGTAGGTGAGGGGTCTTGACAAGACATGAGCGTCTGACTCTCTTGTAAAGCTGTATCTGATTTCTCTGCTAGTTGGCTCCCCGGAGAGACCCGGTCTTCCCTCTGTTGATCAGACTCCTAGGTATATGGTAAAATGGAGCAATAAAAAGAATGAAAGAATAGTTTTGTATGCCACGAGAGTGTGGGAAGAGGGAGAAAGAAGAAATCAGCTGCCAGGCGAGAGAGGCCCATCCACAGGTGCATGTGTTATTTTAAAGCAATTCGTTTAAATGAATGTCTTGTGTAAAATAGACTTGTCAGCAGGAGGTTTCTAAATTTAGTTATAGTATTAAAAAAACACGCAAGTGCATGAGTATCAGCAAGTATCAACTAAGCATGATCCACACTCCTCACAGATCTAACTAATTTATGAGGGTAAACTGCGCTGACGGAGAGAGATGCAGGTGCAGGGAGGAAGTTTTCATTGACTCTCCAGAGCAGGCCAAGCCAAAGCCCTGGAGGGATCTGGCTCAGTTTGAACTTTATCAGGGGCTACGCTTAATCAATACGCTATCGGAAAAAGAATTAATTACTAAAGCAGAATAAAACAGCTGCATTTTAAACCAAGGATTCATCAATTCTGTAATCTCTTGGTTACAGCTCAGGTGTCAGGAGGATCATTTCAATTCCATGTAATGAGGAACTGTGGGAATTTGCTGTCGTCCTCCTCTGCCTCTCCCTTTCTGACCCCTCAATATCTAGTTCCTATACCTCCTTGTCATGATATTGTCTTTCCCCATTTTTCCTCTTTCATCCAGTTTCCCATCTCAGCTGTTTGTCATCAATCTACAATATTCTCTCCTTTTTACATTTTCCGTCTTCCCTTGCTCTGTACCCCATTCTTAATAGACCAACTGTATTTTACTCACACCCACCCTCCTCCCCCGTCCTGCTACATTCCCTTCCCACCAAATTCCTGTCTTTGCGGGGATGGGACGAAGAGGTATTAAACTTGAAATCTCTGGTGCGAAGGCTGACTAGAACGGGACATTCCCGCTGCTGCAGCCATCAATCCGGACATTCCTGTGCTCAGACTGGGACACCGCTGGTGTTGTGAAATAGGGGGGCATAAAGGATTGGGGAGGTTGGTGTGGGGCATAAAATAAGCCCACCAAATAGTAAAAACAAAAAAAAACTATTTTGATGATACGCTGAGCACATTTAGATACAGGAGAATAGACGAGCCGCACAGGACATATCCCTTGTGTCAAAGTAACCTTGGCTGCACGACCACTGCCATGCACCCCTCACTGCCCCTGACCCCAACCCCGAAGCCTGTAAACGGACTATCCTTGACTCCCCATAATGGGGGATTTCAAGGCAGGTTGAGAAGGGGTTATGGGTGATGAATTGGGTTTTTAGTGAGCTCATTAGGAAGCCAAACAGAGTTTAGACTGGCGGAGCGGGGCAACAGTGCAGTAATCAGTTCTGCTCGCTTTGTTCCCTGCCTCCAGGACATTTGTGTGAAAAAAAAAAAAAAACTGAGGAGAAAAAAACTTCATGGCATTTGGCTGATGAGAGGGCTGCTCAGCAGAGGCTACAATCTGATGGTTGACTTGTTGATTTATAAACCTTTTAATGCATTTACTGTACCAACCTTCCAGCTCTTGGTAGAAACCCACATTTCCATTCAACTCTACTTTGATGCTACTGTCCTTCAGGTGTGGCAAAGATTTCTGTAATGAATCCAAGTCATATTCCTCCTGAGATTTTGTTTGTTTGGTTTTAGATTGTAATTAAACGTAGCATCACTGCTGATGATCCTACAATACCTCAAACAGCATAAACTGTTCTGAATCCCTGATAACACACGGGCAACCAACACACTGCTGCTCTCTCTGGCTATTTAAGCAGAGAGCTCCTATACATTATAAACGCGTTTCTTCAGTAGCAGATAATCTATATGATTGCTCTGCATACTTTCTCTTTATTTTCTGCTTTCTCTGCATTATCATTCCATGTAAGTACTAATATTTAGAGCAGGTGTGGAGGCAGCTTGTTTTACTAATAAGCTTACTTATTTCAATTCAACGTTGTGCAACTTGCTTTTGGGAAATATCTGTTCTTCAATAATAAATGCAGCATCAGATCTGAGGATTCAGGTATATTTATTTGTGGGCACTCAGCCACATTTATCTATCATAACAGTTATACAGTTTGGAGGGAGTAGTGTCAATAAATACACATTGTATTCACTACGAATATCCCCATTGTACTAAATCTGCTTGGGGGAGAAAGAAGAACAGCGTCTTAATAGACAGAAACAAGGTTTTGACTTTACATCGTTCAGCATGTGAAGTTGTTTATTAAGAAACAATGGATAAACCGAATTTACCTGTGAGACCAATTAACCCTGTTCGACTTGGAGTCTTAGGGAGGAACAGCGGCGGATTCTTCTGCAGTGTTGGAGTGCAGGGGGAGTGGGGTGGAGTTGTCAAGGAGGCAGAGAGTGTGAAATGTCTGGTGGAGACCCAAAGCCCTTCATTAGCCACTGATCCCTGTCTGCTGAGTGAGGGGCAGTCATGGGCATCACAACTCTCTTTTAGCCCCCCCCCTCAAAAAAAGAGTGTGTGGGGGGATGGAGGGTAGCTCCCCCATCCCTAGCAATTTAGCCCTTTGCCATTCATGTAAATTGGGTCCTGACATCTGCAGCAGCCTGCCTCCTTTCTTTTATACATCTTTATTCCACCTCTTTCCTATTCAAGTGAAGCCGAGTCTTGTCTCAGCACACAATCTTTTAAACATACTTCACGTATGAAAGAAGCACTTTTGTTCTTATACACATATGTGTGTATGGAACTGGAGGAAGGCAATAGAAAACTCAAGATCCCAAGAGGTTTAAGCAGTTGTATGTATGTCTGTATATAACCTTCGTGATGTAATAAGATAATTGTTGTTGCAGGTAGCATGTTAATTGGTTCTGTCTAAAGCCTTTGGTGAATACTTTGTGCACCCCAGCATTTTAGGTTCCTGGCAGATGATAATCTTATGAACACATCAAGTGTGTTCTAGGCAGTGACTCTGGAGAAAAGGCAGTAACCAACCAGGCTGTCCCCTTCCTCCCTCTCCCTTCTGGACCTCTGGCTCCAGGGGAGAAGCTGAAAAGGGAGGGTGGCGGTGTTCCATCCCATATTTTGAGTTAAAAGGTAAACTAGCTTAACTGGCTCTTAAAAACAAGTACTACCTCCAACCCTGCACCCTCCCCTCTCTTCGACTGTGCTTCCTCCACTTCAGCCTCACCCTCTATGGTAGGGATGTGCACAGTGGGGTCAACATGGTGTCTGTGAGAGGAGAGAGGCCTTGTGTCGGTGGAGAGGCGATGGCTATCTCCAGCATTCCACGGATGACAGAGAGATATCTGCCTGATGGCAGGGTTAGGAGGCTTAGAGAAGGGGCGAAGAAGAGGTACAGGAGTTGTTGAGCAACCACCCCCCACCTCCTTCCTTCCTTCACTCGCTGTTTTTCTTACTGCCTGACTGCCTCACTTCCCCACACATAGAAAAAAAACCCATCTAATTAGAAGCTCTTATTCCACTTCATTTAAGGGAACACTTAATGATGTGTTTTTGGGGGGAGACAACTACACATTACTTCTCATGCAAGAGGAACCACTCAGTCGTAGCAACCGGGATGCAGATACAGCTGTGTTTGAGATGGAGGTTTGTGCTCGTGTCTCTGAGGTGTCATGGCTGTTAGAGGAGCGGAGAAAAAGTAGCAAGCCTTTTCTTTTTTCACCCTTCGTCAGTGTCCTGGTGGTGACAGGGGGTAGTAAACAGGAGGCAGGTAGTGACATCTGAGTTTGGCACAGAGACTTGCTGAAGGAGAGAGTTTGTTGTAATTGCTCTGACAGATTTTAGGGCTGTTAATGACTCTGGCCTGAGTGCTACCAATTTGTCGGCATGCTTGCTGTTTACTAAGCTGTTGTTTTATGGTCCAGTGCAAGGGGCTGCTGCTTGTTTAAGCACAGATCAGGAAATAATCAGCGTAAAATACTGGCTGCAGTGGTGCAGCTATGGTTAAAAAAAAGAAAGAACTCATCTACTTTATGGATCTGAATGAGCACAGTAAACCATATGGTGTATGGTCACACAAAGATGCACAGAAACGCTGATGGGTTCCTTACTGTTAGAAATTGGATGCTTGAGTGTATGTTTTATCATTAAAGGGATTATGTTCAACTTGTTAGCACTCATCTGTGTTCTACGTTGTGTGCGTGTGAAGCATATTGCTAGCATGCGGTTAAGACCAGAAGACCTGTAATCCCTAGTCGGCATAGAGCAACAGAGGGCTGGCCATTCCAATAGCGTGAATAGAGCTTCTACGTATTTGAGTATGTGTGTATATGGGGGAGATTGCGTGTGCTTCAAGAGCATGCGGTCCCAAAGACCCCTTCCTAAATCCAGAGTAAATAAAAGGGGTAAGCAGGCGGACAAAAGAGGAGCCCCCACTGCTTCTCTCATTCGCTGCCATTTGGGGGACTGAATGTGCTAAACGCCGCTTATGCTGGCTGAAAAGTTGAAGAGAAAAAGGGGGAAAAGGAAGGCTCTAAATCCCCCTCTTCTTTTCTCTTCATTCTCTGCGGCCAAGCCTGGAGGGCTAGAGGTGGTGTAATGGGAGGGTGTTGGAGGGTCCGGTGCGCTTTGGTGTGCTGAGGTAAAGAAGGCCAAAGAATCTCCTGCTACAACAAACGTCTGTCGTGATTTCACGAGTTTCTTGCTTATCTCTCTCTTCTTGGGTAAGCTTGGGTGAACACGCCTGACTAGTTTGGGCTGACAGGGGGTGTGGGGGGTCTGTTGTAATTAGTCACTTTAACCACAGCTTCCATAAGCCACTGCCTCTACACTCTTGCTTCATTACCCTGAAACAAATGCTGGGGCCTCCCAGTGTAAAATCACTGCACAGCCTTTAGAATAAAACACACACAACATCTAAAGCTTGTGTAGTGGCTCTCCAGTATGTGTATTTATAGCACAGGGTCCAAATAATCTGGAGTGTTATTTGACTAGGTTTGAATTTTATTCCAGCTATTGACAAGTCGTTCCTTCGTGCATGGGTCTAACACAATGTGGTGATATCCATTATGGTTCCAGGGTTGAGTAGACCTCAGTGGCTCCCTGAGGGGCAGGGGGCCTCCTAGACATGAAGCATGATCTCTGGAGTCATTTGGAAATATTGCTTACTCTCGGCAGAGACTGGAGGACACTTTGCGCTGAACCAGTTTTTTGTGTAAGGGATCCTGAAGCGACCCTGAATGTGCCGACATTAGATAAGCAGAGTTGCAGCGTGTTTACAGTCTTTTCCCAACCCGTTAATGAGCTCAGCCCTGAGACCAATTTACTCACAGGGAGATATATCTGAATGCATTTTTAATAACCACCCACTGGTGATGAGAGAAGGAATGTGGGAGCATATTTTGCTGTTGGACTTGGCTTTTTTGTTTGCTCGTGTGTTCGTTAACTCTCTCGCCCTTCATCGCATCTGGTCATTGTCTTCTATCTTAGCTGATTTGTCAGATTCTGTGTGTAAAAGGAAATATGCAAAACTTTCATTGCAAGCACTTTGAGTCAAGATATTGATAGAGTGGGTGAGGGAGAAGGAGAGAAAAAGAAAGGGCGAGGGAAGACAGAAAAGGGTGGGGAGAGTGGGGGGCTGTCTTTTTTCTGTCTCCAAGGGCGCCGCTTTTCCAAAAGTGCCTGGGGCTACACTCCAGCACCTCGTCTCCCCTAGGCCTTTCGGCTGCCTCCTAATAGCCAACTCCCATCTGTGTCACATGGCCAGATGATGGGACGCTTCCCTCGCTCTGCCCTATACTTTTTTTTTTTCTTTCCCCATATTTTTTTCAGCGTGCACATCCACACAGGTTAGAATGGCAGAGTTGCCAGGGAACAGTCAGAAGCCATTAGCGTTTGGGACAATTTGCCCTGCAGCGTTCCTTCTCTCACTCATAAGAAAGGAGTGGGGGTGGATGCAAAGCACCAGCTCTCCTTTAGATGTAATGAGGTTGTGCAAGTTGAGTCTTCTTTATTCTTTTTCTACTCCTTCTTTTCTCTCGCCCGCTTCTTCTCGTCTCTTTTTTTCCCCTCCCTTTGTTTCTTTCTGTCTTTTCACCTCTTGTCTGTGCTTGATTTTCTTTGATACTATAATTAGAATACACACATTTCTGCATCTCTTGTACATAGTAGGCCAAAAACAACTATTCCCTTTACTGTACTGAAATGAACGCTAACAGCTACACGTGTGATCGGTGCATGATGCTGTCCATGTGCATGTGCATGGGAGGGAAACGCAGAGAGAGAGAGAGAGAGAGGAGCTGAAAGCCTTGGAGTCTGGTTTCACCCTTGCGGGCTAGGGCAGGAGGCAGCAAGCATGCTGGGTAATGAAGTGACAGGTCAGTCTGTAAATACGCCGGGTCGCTCTAGCCCTGGCCAGGGGGGAGGCTATCGCATTGCAGTGAAAATGGAAACGTCAATAAAATTAATCTGCCAGCCTTTTGGCCACTGCGAGGTTCCATTGGATGAGTCTGACTGCTCACAGCAGGAGAGGGATTTGGAGAGTAGCTTGAAAATCAACACAAAACCTAGCGGTACACAAACAAACAACCAAACTGTGTATCAACATTATTCAGTGAAGCTGAAAAGCAGAGAAACAAGGGCAGGGTGGTTAAGATTCACAGCTCAATAGCTGTTGTTATTGAAGTTTGGAAACAAACTGGGGGAGTTAGACCTGACTTCCGTCTGGGTCGCGTTTCTCAGGAAGCCCCTCACAGTCGGGGTAGGCTATGGCCAGGCCAAAGTTTATTGTTTTAGGCTTTCCTGAACAAGGATTCGTACTTAGCCTGGGATTTACGGCATTTGCCACTAATGAATGCCCATTCTACAATTACAACACCCGTAGT
Organism: Microctenopoma steveboyesi; assembly: GCA_032359275.1. NCBI lineage: Eukaryota > Metazoa > Chordata > Actinopteri > Anabantiformes > Anabantidae > Microctenopoma > Microctenopoma steveboyesi. Next base: position 6,875,753 of record JAUMHF010000014.1, on the reverse strand, counting down.
CTGTGTCCCCATTCCCATATGTCCTTCAGGATGGCTGTTGCTTCTTTAACTTCACACGGGGAGTGCAAAGTCGGCACTTCTCTGTTTTTGTCTTTCGTGTGGCTCTGCACTAATGATGTGGAAGGAAAACACTGTGCACGAACAGAGGAGAAAGGCAGAGGGAGAAGAAAATGAGAGGGGGAAAAAGAAAGTGCAGAAAGTGGTTAGAAGTGAGGGCCCCTGCTGTCCTTGTATTCTTCATTTATTTTGCATTTGATTACGCCACCAGTCGGATCCTTTTTCTTTCCCCCTTTTCAATGTTATTAGTTCAAATATTTATGCAAGATTAAGGCTTGTAAAGGTGGTTGTGATTGATGCCTCCCCAAAAACAAGAGGACATGCAAGTCTGAATTTTGAGAACGTCAGGGTCCTTCTCTGCCTTAGTGGAGGAGTTTTTCAGATACATAATTTAGATGCCCTCAAGGAAGGCTTTCAAGGCATTTGTGCCCGGAGGCAAGAAAAAATAACTATGACTGTTAAAAGTAAATCATTTTTTGCTAATGCACAATTAATGCTGGGGAAGAGGAACAAGAAAAAGGCAAGGGACAAAGATGGAAACTTCGATTTAAAGGAGAAATCATGCTTGAGTGTGTGAATGTTTTCCTCTTGAACTCAAACACTGACGGACGCTAATGCAGGCGAAGCTGCCGCTGGCCTGTCATGCTAATTTTCGGGGGGGAATCGGGGGGTTCGCTGCGAGTGAAAGGAGCGAGAGCGGGGGACTAAGAGAGTCGAGGTTTGCGGTGGGGTGGGGGAGAAGACAAGTCCATTATGTGCATCAAAGTGCAACAATGCACCACCGTAAATTACATCCCTACTTTAAGACTCATGAGTCTCAATATAACTGCAAATTATCAACGCACTTAGTTTTGTTTTTACCTGTACACGCAACAGGAATTCACGACTGTCGACGTATTTCTGTATATGTGCATAAAGCTTCCTGTGCCCTCTGGATCTCCTCTGCCTTATATCAAACATGCACATTTGATTGAACTGATGACACGGGTCCAAGGCTCTGCTGTACTTAAAGGCTGCTTTTGTTCCACTTTTTTTATTTTCCTACTCATAAAAACGTAACGTTTCAGTGTCCAGCTATAACATGAGAGTCAATAACACTTATTCTCTTCTCCCATGCTGTGGGTTAAAGAACTACTCTGCTAAGTCTCTGTTTGAACCCCCAACACTCTGCACAGGCCTTCATCTAAGGCCATTTAAATCCTCTACCTCCCCATCTTCACTACACAACCCTAGCTTTGCTGCTGCAATTCTCTTTGTCTTGGGGCAGCCCTTTCGAATTCCTTCATGAGTGTCTATGGTATTTCACCATTTATCCATCCATCATAAGCCCTAAATTCAGCTCCGACTGTCTGTACTTGTGTTCTGCCTTTTGTTTTATTGTGTTCTGAGTGAGTGGTCTGCTCGGGGATGTTATTTAACCCTGGGTTTGGTTTCCGTCCAGGAGATGGCTTAGACAACAGCGTTGCATCGCCTGGCACAGGGGACGACGATGATCCAGACAAGGATAAGAAGAGGCAGAAAAAGCGTGGCATTTTCCCCAAGGTGGCCACTAACATCATGAGGGCGTGGCTGTTCCAGCATCTCACGGTAAGCGTCATTACTTAGGCACATACAAAAACAAACACTATACGCATGCTTATCGCACACACAAACACAACTGTCACAAAGTCTTTGTTAAGGAGGGAGTGAGTGATGGCAGCGTTGTGATGCTCACCTGTCAGCCACCTGTCAGGGGGACACAGTGACCAGGTCAATCTAATCAGTTTGGACTGTTTACTCTGCTCAGCACACTCTGGGTATGAGGGACATGCCACAATAATAATGACACTCACTCCAATATAAACTGCACTGTTTGTTTGGCCTGAAGAAGACTGCTTTTCTGGAGCAAATTAAGAGAAGGAGTGGCAGTTACCGGACAATGGTGGTGACTACAAAAGTGTGCAAATGTTTAGGTTCGATACATATATCTTAAAAATGTTTAGAACAAATCACTCGGTCATTTTTACACTAATTCAAAGATGGGTATTTTTCACTGAAACATTTCTTTTTAACGTTTATGTTAAGTTTAAGGCTAAATTGGTACAAGCTAATACATTTCCCATTCATTTCTCAGTGATGCTAAGTTGCTTGAATGCAATAATAAAATATTCACAGTGAAATTATGAAATACATTTCGGCTGAGCTGATTTCTGCATGTGTCAGTCTGCCTTTTTGTCCATGTGTACATGTGTCCATGTGTCCATGTGTAGATGGGAGTGAAATACATGTCCCCCCCCACCCTCGCTAATGTCAGGACATTATCAGAACATCAGGCTGTATTGATTTTTGTAACGCAGGTCAGATTTCAGAAGTAGATGTCCACACCAGGACACATAAGCTGCTCCCTGAGCATGTGGCTCCCTGTCCCAGAGACGAAGGGACAATGTGGGGGGAAGGGAGAAGTAAAAGAATAAAAGAACAATGTAGGAGAGACTTAGTTTAGTGCTTCAGTCTCATGAAACCTCCACACATCTAAGAAGAGGGTCAGGTGCCCCCTGTGCACTCCTTTTCCCCTCCCATCCCCCTCCACCAAACGGTGCCCACTCCCTGCCCAAAGCCCCATGTACCCTGATTATCTAACCAAAAGCCCAAGTAATGAGTGGCCAGCAAATACAGCCTAATTGAAAGGGCTGTAAATCCATTACATATTGGTCAGGGATAATCAGGAGTGCTTTAATCACTTTTATCTATTCAGGAGCAGTGAAGCTGCAACAGCAAAGCCCTGAGCCTTGCAGGCCTTAGCGGCTCCACCACGCCAGTCTGCATGCTTATTATTCTCATCATTATCAAAATGACTTCACAGCTGTTCACAGCTCCATCGCTCCCCGACTGGAGACCTCTCAACAAATGGTACAGGCCAAGCTTTATTCTGACACCGAGTGCAGGAGTGTAGCCAAACTTTTTTTTAATTGTTTGAGAAATTATTTTTCTGCTTTAGGTCTTTTTTTCCCCCTTGGCGTCTTTTCTTTGATTAGAATGTTGTGTATGAAGCAGACAAACAAAAAAGCCCCAGTGTTTTATTTAAATGGAATTTACTCTGTGTTTGTATATGCACAAACAAAAATGCATAAACACAACTTAAATGAGTTTGAACTAAAGATTTCCTCACAGTTTGGCCTCGGCTTCAGCCCCTGTCTGCAGCACATAAGGAGAGAGTGATGCATACAGGACGTTTGGAATAGTTGCCAACAATTTTCTTTAGAATTGTTTTAAAGATTGATTGAAAGAGAGCAAAAGAAGTGGCGGGGGAAACCCCAGTGTTAGACGCGGGCGCATTTTTCAGAAAGCTGGTTAATTCAGACACAGAGGAGCTTTCAAAGCCCCCTTTTTATCTGACCCTCTTCTTTATCACATCGCTGCTTGTAGATGTTCTCTCCAATCTTTATTTGTTTCTTTTGTAGAGAGCTCCAGTTAGTCTTGTACAAATAATAATCCCTCCCTTTTAACCTGCCTTTATTTCTCTACTGAGGAAGAGGACTAATTGAATTATCCCCCTTCTCTTCTCACCATCCAATTCTCCCACCCATAAACTCTCTCACTCTCTCTGTCTCACCCGCACACACCCAGTAGCCTTTCTCCTTTCTTTTAATTTGTTAAGCAAATGTATTTGCCATTGCTGGATGCATTTGTGCAAGGGTGAATTCTTGGGGACTTTGGCCCCTGAATGGCCTATAGCAGCATTCTGCCATTCACGCATTCATTAACTGAGGGGTGAGGAGTGAAAGGAGCGGCCTTGTATTTTCTCAAACTGCAGGGCCAGCATGGAGCTCCTCTTCCATGAGCCACAGGGGTCTCTCTACATATGTTCTCAACATCCAGCCATTGTCACATCTTCTGAAAAGCTCAAAAGGATAGGACCCCCCTTCACACACAGAAAAACAACACAGGCCAATAGTAACAACTGTTGGCTTTTGGATTCAGTATAACAAAATTGCCCTCTCTCTCTCCCCTCACACCCCCCCTCCCTGGCCTTACTCTGGCCTCACACTCTCTTGGGAGAAATCACAAGGTGGTTTTCTTCTGAACCACTGCAACGTAATCTAATTTCTACTCATATTTACTTTCAGTGCTCCTATGCAATATTTCAGATGTGCGGAAAACGCAGCATTCGGTGTGAAGACAATCTCGCGAAATATTCAGAGGTCCCACTGTTAACCTGTAGAGAAGCGGTGATAGCACTGCCCTCCTTTATGTTAAGACCATATGCCCATGCAGTAGAGAGCATGCGAGCTGGCAACCTGAAATGCCACAGCAATTGGCAAATGGCTGGACAGATCAGCTGGTGTTCGCTGGCAGAAGAGGGACAGACCATATCTCCTCTCTCTTATCTCCCTCTCACTCTTTCTCTCTCTAATACCCTTCTCCCTCCCATGAGTTTCTGGATGTCTTCCAGCCATATTAGGGGAAGGGAAATCCCAGACTGTTGGTATAAGCTTTTCAATACTACAGGGATATTATGTTATCAGAAAGGTAAACTTCACTGTTAGGGGTAAAATATTCTGCTGCACTTCAGTAGCGTGTATTACAGAGTTCAGAGGAGGAAGGTAAAGTTGGATAGTTAGATATAGGATTTGTGTGATAGAAGAGAAGAGGAGATGAGGAAAAATAGAGAAGCAAATGGTGATGACCTTTTGTTTGGCAAAAGTAAACTCTAAAATCTACAATTAGCCCCTCAGCGCCCCTGGCTTTCCTTACCTCTCACCCCGTGCTATCCCCCTGCTAGCCTTTACTTACCCCTGTAAAGACAAGGGTCGGCCTTGCAATGAAAACAGGAAGCACTCAGATACAAACATACCACTCTGGGCTCTGGCCTTGTCATTTGACTAGTGTAAACCCTCAAACACCTATGAAAATAAATAGCGGACCTCAGGACCAAACCGGGCCAGTTTTGTTTGCGCACGTGTGCATGTGTGAGCTTCAAGGAGGCAAGGACTGAGAGAGGGAGAGTAGTCCGTCAGATGAGTAAGTAGGAAGCCCTCTCAAGCATCAAGCGTCTCAGGTTTTGTGCTGGGCCACCCTTTGGCTTGTGTGTTTCGGGAAACGCTGTTAAGCTGTTAAGCCAGGTGTATTGGTCCCCCGGGCTCCTTGAAAAGGAAGTGATATATCCCTTGGTCATTTGCAAAGTCCTTTGACTGTGAGTGTAGAAATGTGTTGAGACGGAGGTGTGATTAGTGACGTTTAAATAAAGTACAGTACTTAAATGTTAAACTCCACCTTAAATACGGTTTCACAGCAGAACTCGGTAGATGCCAATATGGCCATATGAACCCTGTTAATACAGGCGTTAACAAGAATGAGGGCACGTCACACTTTGTGAGGATAAACATCATTAGATACACTAGTGACAGTGGCTGCCCCCCCCCCCCCACTCCCAATCCAAGCCCAACATAGCATTAGTCTCCATGACAACAGGGTGTCATCTTCAGGTCGAGTCCTCCTATGGGAGCTGCTCTCTCAACCGCCTTTTATAGGCGCACATAAAAGCGCCAGCTAGGGTCATTCATAAGACATGGGCGCAAGCAAGGCCGACCCCTGGCAACGGATGTTAGTCCCATATGATAAACAAATGTACAAGTCCATCCTATAAAAGAGAGGGCATGTTGTTTGTGTAGACTAAACAGTCAGCCCTGTAGTATACCCAGTGTTGTTTAAGCTTCTCTAGTCCTTCTAATCCTTGTGTGTTGTTCCAGTACAAGCTGCATTTAACTGGTGGAGACACACATCTGCAAACACTTTGAAATACCAAGCCCTTCCTCCTTTTACACCGAACTGCTGAAAGCTGTTTATTTCTTTTTCGCAAGTGCCTCTATTATCTTTTTAGTATACACAGTACAGTACTGATGCTCTGTTAAGTCACTATCTATTTACTGTAATCACATTGTTGCCTTGTGTTTGGAAATAGCTTTGCATATGTCAAAGTAAATAAATAAACAAACTTTTTAAGCCAGAAATATTATGAAGAAGTAACATTTGTGTTTCAGTGATACTCATTCACATTTGTTTGCCCTGTTTGCTTTTCACCTCCTCGGGTTGTTGTGTGAGTTTGGATGAAGAAAGGAAGACAAAGGAGAAAATGGGAGTGGGTTTAGGGGCAAAAGCAAGGGTGCAGGGATATAAGGAGGGGGCTCCTAAGGGTCACAGAGGTGGAAGCCTGGAGGAGGCCCACACACTAATCTGTCATGTGCTCGTTTGCCTTGGAGCCCAAAAGTCAGCTCTTCAGTCACCCGTAGCAACCCAGGCGACAGTTTGGTTCACTGCCGCTGCCCAAATGCGTGACTATTAGTGGGAGATGCAGGATCAGTCATCAAATTACTTTTGGGACAATACCCATTGCTTTGTGTGTGTTTGCAAAACAGACGCTAGTGACAACACGACAGGGGAGTTTGGTGATGTTAGGGAGTTTTTGAAAGTCATTGATAATGACTGTGAAGGAGATCATTTGGTGGTTGTGTGTGTGTGTGTGTGGGGGGAGGTGGGGGGGTGTTGAGGTTTGCTGCCTAGCTATTGTCTAGTCACTGTGTTCTAATGTTGGCTGCTCAGTGACCCTGGTGAACAGACACAAACCAGCTCAGTCTGCCATCTGTTCTTACCCAGCCAGGCCACTGCATGGGCCGCACAAAAGCGTGGACAGACACACAGACGCAGACTATAAAGTGAAAACATAAGAACTTTTAGTAGACTTTAGGACCTCACCACCTTTCTTGACAGAACTCATCAACACAACATGTCAACAAGATCGAAGGACGGCGCAGAAAACTGAATGAAAGTTTAGAAGGGGGATTCAGTGGCTTCTGTTTTCGCAGGTTGTATAATTATATGACAGGATGAATCAAACCGACTGCTCGTGTCAGTTGTTGACATTTTTTTACAGTGAGCTTTGGCATTGGTAAGAGCTGAGCTTCAGTGTTGCATGATTAGAATGCAATAAGCCCTAATTCGTTCATGCACCGACATCAGACCTTTACACTTTGCCCCCTAATCCTGATCTGTCATAGTTAAACTTCAAAGCCAACTAACTCCGTGTGAATCCACTGACCTATAAACGAGGGCATATTAACCTTGTATACATGGAGCTCTATGCAGATGCAACATTACTGTGAATGTGGAAGTGCAGGTATACTTTCATAAGCCCACTTCTTCTCGCTCTACCTCACATTTCCTTCCTTTTGCCTCTTTTTTTAATTAGTCATTCCTTCAGGTTGTTTACAGTGTGTTTGGTGAGGGACTGTTTATGACACGTTCCCACTGCACAGAGGTGATTTAACCATGTGAAACTCTAAACAAAAAGTGAGTAACACTACATCACCACAGACAACAGCAAAGGAATATCATAGGAATAGACTATTCCCTGAAAGGTAATGCAATGTCCGTTTTGTTAAATTAGGTATTGCCACATGGGTGTACTCAAGGAAGTCATAGAGTGCAGCAGTGCAGTTTGACCGACCTCCTGCACATGCTGTGATCATGGCAGAATACAAGCATAGTGAGGTCTATTCTGTGCACTCGGGTTTAGAAACTATGCACAAAACTGAGCAAACTCCGCTGAGAATAGGCCCCAACCCAGGGACATTTCCCGGCCTTTAGCACAGCAGCCTAATCCAAAGCTGGTGTAGTCATAACATTGATCCATTGGGCAGGACTTGGAAAAGGACATATGGGACATAGGGCTGAATGACATCATGTGTAATAAGGAACCCCACAAAGTTGTCTGTGATAACATACATGCCCCCGGTGGAAAACCAGGCTTATTAAGATGGGAGTAGCTGATTCTGTGCAGTCTTCCCTTTGCCACACTTGTAGGGTTATCTTACTAATAGCAAAATGTGATAGAGGATTTTGGTTTCTCATCTTAAAACTAGTTTCCTTAAATTACCTCTTACCCTTCCAGGGGTTCCACTCTCCAGGCTAGCCTCATCCCCCCCTCGGCTGATTGCGGGGTTGTGGCTGCTAGAATGGTGGCTGCTGCATACAGGGGACCGTGGAGGCCAATGAGATTCCGCTGCAGGCCTCCTAGCTGCCATAGCATTGCTTTGATATTCATCTCACACCAAGAGAAGAAAATGCAAAAGGCAAAAGAAACGGCAAACCTGGCTAAAGAAGGGAGGGAGGCAAGGAAAGAGTAAAGGTTGAGGCATGGAGTAGAAATCAAAAACAGACCTTGTGTTTCACTGTTTGGTTTGTCATGGGACCCTGGCTGCATCAAATCCCACTGCCATTTTCTCCCCTCTCTCTCCCGCCCTGCTCTTTTGTTTTGCCCAGTTCTCACTCCGTGCAGTGGGATACCTTCACAGTTGAGTCCTTATAACTGGGAGCCATGTCTCTTGTTCTCACCCCCCCCCCCCATTTCCTCACCTCTTCATTTTTCCCCATTGATATCGTCTCTCCTCTCCCTCTTGAAACATACGGCCTAATTTCCAAGAGAGAGCAGAGTCCACATCAAAGACTGAGCCTGAGCAAGTCAATTTGTTGTTCCTTTCTTCCGCTCTTCCCCCTCCGGTAGCCTCCGTGGACCCTCCCTGCACTGCAGCCATTTACCCAGGATGCTCCATTGCTCTAGCAGTTCTGCCTAGCATAAATATTGAGCCATGTGTTGTTAGCGCCTGCTGTCCACACAGAGCAGACCTAGTTTACTTCAGACCTCTGAATTTCACTACAGCCATATCCCCCAAAGATCATGTAAGGCTACATGTATGAGCATGTGTGATAGATAACAAGCCGTGTATCAGAAATAGCTGCACCATCCCCTAATAAGAAAAAGCAGATGGATATGGGAAGAAGAGAACCAAGGGCGAAAAAATCAAATAAAAAGAAAAAGAAATATATAACTCCAAATCTAAGCAGAGCAGACGTTGGCTCCAGATGTGAATCTCTCTGAATATTGATCACTGGGAAAGCTAGTTCCCCATATCCCCAGGGCTGCAGCAACTGACACACAAAGCACCTCTCTGAAGCCCATAAACCAGCTTGTACAATTATTTAGATAAAGACAGCGACAACAGCAGTGTATGCCTCCCAACCCAGAACCTCCTCCTTGGCTCTCGTCCTCCGCCTACTACTACTCCTGCTCCTCCTCTTCCTCTTCCTCTTTCTCATCTAGCAAAAAGATGAAAAAATGAAAAGTGTGTGTGTGTGTGTGTGGGGGGGGCAAATGTGTAATTAGACACACATTTCTGAATCCTCCTTAATGTTCATTACTGAAACCAGGGGCAATTACAAGTTCAAAGGGGTTTAGGGCACCCACAGCCCGCATAATCAGCTGCAAATTAAGCACTGCTCATTTGTCACAGCACACGCACGCAGAAACACACACACACACACGCATGCATGCTGTCAGAGTTGAGTCACAGACAGGATGACAGGCATCATTTTTTATACAGGCACAAATCTCGGCTGCCCCTAGGCACTGGGTTAGGTCGTCCAATCCTCTTATGCTCTTATACTTTGTTTTCACTAGACAACAGTAAACACCGGTAACATCTTTACGTTCTACTGTATCCTGCTTGCATTCATCCTCTTATGGGTGTTCTGTTTGCCCTCACAATCCCCCACAACCTGTTCTGTCTCCATTTAACGGTTTTTAAAGAAAAAAAAACCCAACTCCATCTTCCCCGGCGTCTAGCCCCACCTGGCTGTCTCGCTAAAACACGTGACAGTGTGTGTTTCATGTCTGTCCCCGGAGGTGTATCTCAGTTACCTCTGGGGCTGGGTCACAATGGCTAATCCTGTCTTCAGGTGGCTGTTTAGCACACTGAGGAGAGCTCAGCGAACCGGAGGTGAGCTCCTGTTACAGGACTCCCTGACCAGGGGTCATCTCTGACACTGTCAGGCTACAAACACACAGTCCCAGAAATATATGCACACATGTCCTTGCACATGCATTCACAAGCAAATACACATAATCTGATATACACACACCGAAGTTTTCACACACAGACAGTCTAACAAACACTGTCATTCAAATATATTGAGCCCGCTTATCTACTCCAGGTGGCTCAGCCTTCATCTCTCATCTTTGGCTTTCTTTATCTGTCTACTATACATCTCCTGTTCTAGTCTTTCTCTGCCTCCTCCCTATCCCAGATCAGCCAGACTCTTGTTCACATTAGGATTCTCTGATATGATCTCCATGACAACTTGCTCCAGTGGCCATGCGTTGCTTGTCCTGCCCTGCACCCTCATTGTTTAAGTTTCCCTCACACGGGGACATAGCCAGGTCTCCAGTGAACTGAATGGAGCCTTATCGTGTGTAGCTCTGCCTCAGCATAGTGGGAGAGAGAACTCATTTTTCACCAGGGGGAACAACATCCATCTCGGCAGCCAAACACTGGCTGTTTCATTAAGTAGCCCATCCAGGCAGACAGATGTGTTCATCACACAGCCATGTTTGCCTATGCAAGAGCGTGTATTAACCCACAATCCTTTGGGGGAGATTAATAGGCTACCAGCCCCTTTCCATTGATTATCTCCATGCCATTTTACCCTCCTTTCCTTTGCTAGATATTAAAAACTAATGAAGCCTATTGAAAACGGGAACCGCGAGGCTCTTCACGGATCATTTTAGGTTATTTGGACTCAAACAGAGAGGGATCTCTTTAAGGCACAGTTTGAGTCGAATTAAGAAAATAAATGTGGAGAGCACTGTTGAAGAAACAGTAGAAAAAAAAAGAGGAGACAGTATGACTGTAAAAAGATGTGTGTTTAAGAAAAGACAACTCTACACTGACACATGGAGCGGAGACGTGGCAGATGTTAGCAATTCCAGAGCATAGTGAAGCATTCCTCATGTTGGAATCATGTCCTAATTGCCATAATGGAGGTGGTAAGTGCTGACAGTAATGGAGTTATGGGGATCCATCCCCAGCAACCTGAATTAGAGGCCACTTGGTAGATCCACTTCAAGATAGTTTGAAGATGTTTTATTTTTTGTCTGGGTGCTTGTGATACTGTTTTGCACATTTCTTTTATCTTTGCTTTGTCTGACAGAACTATTCTGCTGCACAATCAGCTTTCTCACCCCCGCCGTAGTGTTAGAAGTAGAGGGAGAAGGTGGTGTTGGGATGATGGTGTGTGAGATAGATGGGACGGGGAGACCTGGCAGAAAGTGAACAAAGAGTTAAAAGCATCCATGTGATGGGCTCACCTCTGCACCAGGCCTGGTGAAAGGCGGCGGGGTGCTGTCGGGGAAAATGACTTCCTGAGACATTACCATCAATCACCAGACAGGTCAGGCCCCCCAATCCCGCCTGTAGGATGGAGGAGAGAAGAGGGGGATGGGAGTGGAGGATTAGACTAGAGGGGATGAGAGGAAGACTGGGTTAGGGCTTGTAAGGGAACACAGACTATTAACAATCTTTTTCTCTCAGTGTCTCACTGACTGTTTTATGTCTTTCTTTTCCTCTGCCTATGTCTAACTTCTTCTCCTGTTCTATTTTCCGGACTTCTCCAGAGAGGCTATGCAGGTGTTCAGGAACAGCCCCTGCTGGTCAGAGTCCTCTCTTTTGCTCAATTGCATCATTAATTATTCTGAAAGCAGGGAGCTTGAAGCAAATCTGAAGAGAGGAGGCGAAACAGAGAGGGAGCAAGAGTTAGATGGGGAGACAGCTGTATAACACCCCCAGTTGGTGTTGGTCTCACTCTCTTTCTCGGTCTCTTTCTCTTTCTGTAAATGAAGGATGGGAGAGGGAGGAGCTTCGGTTACCTCAGTTAGCGGTTGTGTTACATTCCTGAGAAGGGGAGGGGGGTGGGGGGTGGTTCAACGAGTTGTTGAAAAGAACACAGACGCTTGTCAACAGCTTCCAAGCTGGGGAGCCATCATGCCTTGCTTTAGGCCCAGAGGTCAATGACCTTGTGTTGCAACCAGATAGAGAGGGGTAGAGGAAAAGAGCGAAAAAAGAGAGAGAGAGAGAGAACCACCAAGAGTTAACAAATCCACCATACGGTACGTGTCACTGCTTGTCTGTGGCAGGGGTTAGTTAAAAGCCCTAAAAATCTCCCAATCCTTCTCTTGCTCTCTTCACCTGTGAAACACTGTGAGCAGTGGCTGAGTGACTGTAGATTAGCTTCCTCCAAAGCACTCGTAGAGTAGTAGAAAGAGGAGAGGCATTCAAAAAAGAAAAAAAAAACGGCAAGCGCTGGCAGTCACGGCAAAATGGCCCATTAGATTTAAGGAGTAAAAGTTCATCAGCTTTATTAATGGGAAGGTATATAAATGAAGTATGAATTACCTGACTTTTATGGAGTGGCGAGAATGAAACTGGAGTGTCTTATGATATAATGTTTTAGTGAGCTGTTCTGAGCGCTCTGATGAGCAAGCTGCAGGAAGGAGGAGGAGAAGAGAGTGTGGAGAGAGAAACGTGTGCTGGGGTCCCCTGAGTCCAGTGGCTGGAAGGTTGCCTGATTGTTGCTAACATGCGTAGCTGATCGGTTTAGCTTGGAGACAGCGGCGCTTGTAGCTTCCAGGCTCTTGCTTTGCGTGTCATTAGCGAGCGCGGGAAAAATTGCTGCCGCAAGAAAAAAGGGTTGGTCACATTTCTGATATCGTCCCTCAACTGCATGTGCTCCAAACACTAATATGTAGCTGTAGCTGTAGCTGTAGCACCAACATGCCCAGAGATGCAAAGGCACGAGCATGTTTACAGACATCGATACATGCATACACACAGTGAATGAAAGAGCGAGGACACGTATGCCAACGTGCAGAAGACACACACACACACACACACACACACACGTAACACACATGCTCCTCACCATCCTGTAATAAGCGGTAAGCTGAGCTAGCTGATGGTCATCCTCCCATGGGGCTGCTGGGTGGCTGCCAACTTCCTGCCTGCTTTGTCAGTTGATAAAGCCCCTAACAAACGAGAGGGCTGTAGCTAGGCAGGCCAGCCAGGGCAAAGGTCACCTCGGCCCCCGGGCAGGATTGAGCCTAAGAGCACTACAAGGAGAGAGAGGGAGAGGATGGAAGAATGCACTTAAAGACTGTCTGCTATGAACCTAAAAGCTCGTCTCTTCTCTCCTCTCCTCTCCTCTCCTCTCCTCTCCTCTCCGCTCCTCTCCGCTCCTCTCCTCTCCGCTCCGCTCCGCTCCTCTCCTCTCCTCTCCTCTCCTCTCCTCTCCTCTCTGCTCTTCTCTGCTCTCTTCTCTTCTCTGCTCTGCTCTGCTCTGCTCTGCTCTTCCTTGCTTTGCTCTGCTCTGCTCTGCTCTGCTCTGCTCTTCTCCTCTCTGCTCCTCTCTGCTCTTCTCTGCTCTTCTCTGCTCTGCTCTGCTCTGCTCTGCTCTGCCTGGTACTTTTTGGAGTGAAAAGCTAAAGCCTCTCCACTATTCACTTGTCAGTTTCCTACACTGGCAGCACTTCATAAATGCATTTTAACTCCAATCACACGTCGACTCTCCTTTGAACAACATTAAGAACGTGAAAGATCCTGAGGGTATTTGTCTGTCCACACAGCCCCATGCAGCCAGCCGCCCCGGGGTGTTGAGCAATGACAGGACATATCTCCTTGACTCACACTCCCATAGATGAAAGGACAGCTCAGAAGATGTGCAGAGGTAAAAACAGTGTTCAGAAAGAGAGAACAGATACAACAGGACTGATCGGGGCTTGGCTGGCTTTGTTCCGTTGATGACCTTGTGATCTCAGATGAATGCACCTATGGTTACCATCAGCCGTGTGCCTGTGTCTTACTGACGTGGACAGGTTTGTCTGCCATTGTCCCAGGAGCTTCTCTCACTGGCTGGGGAATGAAAAAAAGGAGGACATGGAGGAGAGCAGAGAAAATATTTCTTTCCACCCCAGCTGTCCATTTAGAGGCAGAGAAAATTTGACATGGTTGACTTGGACACATTTAGCATCATTAGCAAACAGGAAGTGTCCCCTGCAGCTGTTTTTTGGCAGGGGAGGGGGTGTTCCTGCCTGCACTGTAATGGACAAATGTTACCGATCATGTTTGCCTTTGATTTTTGACCTGAAAACAAAAATTGACATTACAAATGTCCTATGATATCTTCCAAATTGGCTTGACATTCCATAGCTGGCCCTGAGGGTTTCTTGTTTGTCCTCTGTAAGTGGTTCTGCTCTTGTTGTTGTGTCCTGGGGCTTGCTATTAGAACATACTGGCCTTTCTCTGGAGAATGTGGCGTCTTAAAGAGACAGTGGGGGAGACTAGAAAGAGAGTGGGAGAGAGCTAAAAGAGGTCCTGGTTGTGTACTTGAATACTTATGCTCATTAAGTTAATGCACAATGAAAGGGAGAATCGTCAAGTGGAAACTCTCAGAAGCTTCTATTTGAAGAGTGAACAAACACCCCCTTTCTCTCACTCAGTCTGTCCATCTCTTCACAAATTAAACTGTTAGTATTTCAATTGAAGATCAGCCCCACTCTACTTTGACTTAGGAAGTTAAACAAAGTTTAAAGAACACAATAGAGAAAGAGGATAAACCTAAAGAGACCCCGCATGTTGATATTAGGTTCTTTTCCGAGCAGACTGTATCAACAGGCTCTAGGTTGTAAGTGCTGTGCTTTCTTGTCACTGCCCCCCTGTGCTTTCGCAGTATTTCTTTTTACAGTAGCTTGTAAGCTTCAGCCAGAATAGGTTCTAATATTTTAGAAACTTCACGCAGAACATCTATGTAGCTTGGGTAGTTACTGTTATTTATTTCTAGCAATAATGTAAATGAATATGACTTGAAAAAACATAACCATTTAGTCATTGCTGGCTTTTTCACATATACGTTGTTCAAGGTTTAAAAGAATGAATATCTGAGGGACATTTTTTGCTTTGTTCCAGCTGCTCTAGACTTAGAATAAAAGAAAGGAGGCACAATGACTTTATGACTGGTGACAGTGACGAGCGGTGTGCACATGTGGCTGTCCTTTGCAGGCAATGTCGGGGGGTCTTCTGTGTTGGCAAACCCCCCAAGCTACTAAAGATGTGGGTCCCTTGCAAAAGTACCAGATATGTAAGACTCCCACAAAACAATGCCACAGGATAAAAAATAATACTTCTTTAACAATAAAATAATTCCAACTTTAAAATTGTAAATCATTGAAATTTGATAAGAGTCTCTGTAGAAGAATGATCATTTGTCTCAGCTGTAGTCACTGCTACAAGATGTTTTAAAGATTTCTTGAGAGCAAGTACTGAGCATGGCTGTGGGTTGACATCAGGCAAACTGGAGAGCAGAGCAGAACAGAGCTGGGTGCCCCTGAGCAGGCAGTTACCACAACAAAGCCAGCAGACTGGTCTGAAAAACCAGGCCAAATTCTTGCCCTCTAGGACCTGGCTTAAAGCGTGAGCGGAAACTTTGAAAGTGGGGGATGAGATGAGAGGAGAGGATAGGAGAAGAGGTGGAGTGAAGGGGATGCAAGATGAGGCCAGACGGGTTAGTTCGTAGTGAGATAGTGAGAAAGAGATAGCTGCTGGGGCCTATAGAGTATGTCGGGAGAAGGCTAGATCAGTGGAAACCGAAAAGAGGAAGAGATTGAGAGGAGACCAAACCCCCTCCGTAAGGATAGAGGGATCGTATTCCTCCTCTTAAACATGGAGAGGGTGGAAAAAGAAGCCATGAACTAGATCGGATGATTAAATAGGCGCATCTCTGTGGCTGCAGGCCATAAATTAGACCAGGTTCACAACACACACACATTTTGTGTATATAACTATTGGCAAAGTCTAATAGATCTATGGGTTGAGCTCTGCTTAACCTTGTTTGGGCGTCTTTTGTGGATTTGTGCATAGATGATGAATGCAATTTGCCTGTTTTATGTTCTTTATTGGATGAAAGTGATATCTTATCACGTCATTATGTATGATAGCATTTGGAAATAATCCCCTAAAACATTTTTCTCTTTTCGTAAGTCGATCCGCTAAGTCTGGAGGTGCATTGGGATTGTGTGGGAGTGATTGCTATTTAGCCTCATGGAGATTGGTACAATCAGATGCCTATATTGTGCATATCCTCCAGGGCTTCTTCTGCACCCTCTCCCTCCTTCTGACTCCCCTCACCCACTTTACTATTACTGTAGCTTGGCAGACGAATAGGGCAGTTATGCCATAGAGCTCCTCTACAACCTTCCACCATCTCCAGTGAACATAAATTAATGGTGTAGAGCAAACAGGCTGCTGGCTGGGGTCCAGGAGTTAGCTTCAGGAGCCCAGCCAGCAATTGTTGTGGGGGGCCATGGCAGCAGCAGCAGCAACAGTAGTAGTAGTAGTACTGATGCATTGCCAACCAACCAGCCAGTCAGAGAGGCAGGCAGGCAGGCAGACAGACATACTGGGTGCCCTTTTGCTCTATAATAGATGCCGCGGGCCTCACCAGTCCACCTTGTATTTGCATGTATCCGTATTTTACTGTTAGAAGGCAGTGCGATGAGAGCCCTTAGAGTTCCTGTGGAAGCGCTGGACTCCGGAGCGAGAGACAGACGTGTAATGGTATGTTCTGAATGCGGATTGTGCGAGGTGTAGATATGGATGTATTTTCATTTGCTGTTATCAGAGGTTGGCGTGCAATGTGTGCGGTTTCTAGGTTGGCATCTTGTGAGTTCTGTTTATGAGCTGGCTGTATCAGCGTAGCTGTGCAATTGAGAGAAAGAAAGAGCAGCGAGTTTGAGTCATTGAGTCACATCCTGCACTTGCCTGTTTTTAGACTGTTGCTGACTGAAGCAGTGCATAACAACCAATTCTGCCTCTAACTCCACCTGCCCAAAACACAGAAAGAAATGGGGCATTGAAAGACAGAGCAATAGCAATAGAGATAATGCCGAGCGTGGAAATATAGATAGAGAGAGATCTGAAGATAATAATGAAAAGAGGACAACATTTTTGTGTAACTTTTATTTGCACGCTCTTCCAAAGAACAACGCTGGCAGTCCTTAGTTTGAGCTTAGTTAGGTATGAGAATAAAGCAACCATTCATTCAGAAACAATTATGTAAATCAGTCAAAACCTAGTTATCATTACTGTTAGTTGATACAAATAATAATTGATTACTTGTAGTTTATAAACTGGATTTTTTTAAATTGTATTTTCTCATTGTCATAGAAATAAATACTTTAAGCTATTTTTAAAATGGCAAATGAAAATCTTTTTGATGTTTACAGATGTAAGGAAGTAAATAACTGTATCCTTCAATTCAATTATAAAATCTGTCAGAAAGCCTGATGTTTCTCTGTGCATAGTAAACATATGTGATAGATTCAGAAACCTCTACTGGATTTATTTGGCATATCTGTTTGATCTCCCAGTAATGCAGATATGCATTCAGTCTCATTGTCATTTGTCAGAGAAGCCAATTGTGAAATTATTAACTACACCAACTTGATATTTAAAATGTGCCAATCTTAGCCCGGCTCAATGCAGAATTCATATTAAAATGTCATTCCTATATTTGATTGCATTTTTTGACAGTGAATATTATTATCACTCACCAGTCACTTGATTAAAAACAATCAATGTGAGGAAGGCATATATGAAAGGAAATACTGGGGAATATTATTGCTGTAAAACGAGACACAAATGCACAATAGATGCTGTCAACCAAGAATAAACTAATATGAAAAATCATTCTATAGAATGATTTCTGTTTATTTATTATTTTAAAGGAGGGAACACTAAAGATGTATCTGATTTCCATATATAAGAGACAACACTGATGAGGCTGCACCACACCAGTCATCACTGGCAAATCCTTGATCTGGGGCTAAACAGCCAATGGCTCGTGATTTCCTGAGAGTCGTTAGCTCGGAAGTAGATTTGCAGCCTTGTCAACTGGCTTGATAACTCATGTCATGCACTGATGATGTCATTCATCAACGAGGTCCACCGGTGGCTCAGGCCAGGGGCTGCACATTCAGTGGGTGAAGGGGAAAGGGGCAGAGTGGGAGAAACGGTGGGGGTTGAACGGAGCAGCTGGGGTAATGATCGGGCTGTGGGATTCGACAACAAATAAGTGTCAGAGGCTGCTGACACAGCTGATATATAGCAAACTGGATGTTGAATGATTAGAAAGGATTTAGAGTGGGCAAAAGGTGTGGTGTGAAGTAGATGTGGTCCAGCAATAGATGTGGTTGTTGTACACGGGGAAATGCCAAGCTGGGCTCAGGGGGAGTTTAAGGACCGTGCACAGCAGATGATGGAGCTACCTCAGCTTGTAATGTTCAGCAACCGCAGGGGCCATTACATCCAGCACTATCAGAGAGCACAGAGCACATCACACCCTGTAATTTAGCCAGCAGTCGGTCACACACACACACACACGTAAATACAGTTAAATTCTCAGTGACTTGCAGAATCTGAATCCACCTGTGCATGTGCCTGCGCCTGTGTTCGTGTTGGTCGGTGCTTTTTCACATCAGACTGTAAGAGCGTTTGTGCATCAGCAATAGTGCGCTGCCATTAACAGGCTGCAGCATAATTAACAGAGCTGTTTTCGATCTGAGATCCACGCTGCCCAGACAGCAAAATGAAGCTGCTCGTTTCTGGCTCTAATTATTTATAGACTGGCTGTTTTACGTTTTGTGGTCAATTCTCTTTTAAGGATTTTGGCCTTGGTGTTTGTGACTGAACATATTGAGGTGATCCAAAGCCAGTGGGGGGATTATCAATACCTTCTTTGATCCTGCTCTGTGTTTGTGTTTCATCCAATAAATAACCATGTCATACAGCCCCCTGAGGGTAGAGACACATTAAAACAATTTTAGCCCTCTGACTTTATTTTTTTTATTTTTTTTTATTTTTCAATTGTTTATCTTCTTCATCTTCTTCTCTTCACATCAGATTTTGTTTGTGTTCTCTGGGTGATTTATTAACATATATATTTTTTTACTGAGGCAATTAACTTCAAAAGGTTATTCAGAGGTCTAAATAGCTGTTCTCCAATTTCACGGCTGCTATAGCCTTGTAACCACCAGGCCCTCTATACCAGCGCTCCCCTTGTGTGTGTGTGTGTGTGTGTGTGTGTGTGTGTGTGTGTTACTATTGCCACCACAGACCATACTGTGTATCACATCAGCATGCTTTAAGGAAAGCTGGCACAATGTAAAGTGTGGGTGGCCCGCAGTTGCAGCTTTAAAAACTATGTGTGTGTGGGTCAGGAAGCAAGAAAGGTGCCTTGAAAATAGGATGAAGGAAGGTAATGTACACACACGAACGTTAAGTGTGTGTGTGGCTTTGTTTGACTACAAGTGTGTGCAAGTCCTGCAGATGCAGTGGGGGAAATAGCAAGAGCTGAGTAGGGTATGTGGTGAACAAAATAGGATTTTCTTCTTGTCGTGTCTATGTGGTCAAAGTAAATCTCCTTACTCAGGGGTTTTGTGTGCGAGATTGGCTTTAACGTCCCCACTCTCACTGATGAGACATCTTTCTTGTTTGTTCAAACCATTCATTACGCAGCGGCTGCTGGACGAACCGTGCCGCTGGCTGGCGTATTTATCACCAGACTAGAGCGCACTCTTGCTGACAGTAGGCGATTGATGACCAGTTCTGGGCCCGAGAGGCTGAGGAAGCCTTAATACAATGTAAATGACGCCCATTTCCAATCTAGGCCGGTTCTCTCCTCACATCACATCACCTTAACCACATCATCTGCGTCTGTATGTGTGTTTGTACTTGTGAATGAGTATGCACAGTTGTGTAGTGTGCACACATAAAAAAAAATGTGGGAGGGAGTTTGGGCGCCGATACATTTGCGAGCATGTTTTGATCATGACCAATCATGACAGCTAATGAGAAGATGATAAGCAAGCCCAGGTGTTTAAGAGGGAGGGAAAAGATGATTCACTTGTATTACATGTTGTTATCCAGAGTAGGCACACACACACATACCGAAGCTTAGCTATGTATTTCTGTTCTTAGGACGTTGTGCACACTGTGCATTCCATTGTGCCTGTTTACACACACACATTCATAATTGCACACTCATACACACAGAGACACTCTGTCAGTGGTAGCCAAGGAAATGTCAGCACCTGGCAATCAAAAAATGTATTTCTGTGCGAGCATTATCATCTTTCCTTTGTTAATGATTTTAGCATATTAAAAGGGGCTACATACAGAAGTACAAATCAGATTAATCCGTCTCTGCACCCGGGACTCATTATTTGTCCAATCTCAGCCTTGTTTGTTATTAATTGAGCACATTCCTCGAACCATTTTTTCATCCCTCCTTTAATTAAAATAGACTACGTTTAGACAGACAATACCACGTGAAAGGACAAATCCTCCCCTCTGCTGATATGAAACCTCACTCATATCAGTTATTTCAGAAGTAAATGAGAACATAGTTCTTGCGCAATTGTTCTCGTTTCAAGTTCAAATTGAATTCAGTGAACAAAAGCCAGGGCTTCACCTGCTCTATGAAATGTGCAGAATGTATGCATGTGTTGTGATGCTAGAGGTGCTTTCCCTGAGGGGGGAAAATGTTTGTTAATGGAGCTTGAAACCACCTGAAAATAGAGGAGGATTTAAGTGTCAACCTTTAAAAGGAAAGTTGCGTGTTGTGATTTTCACGTGTCACGTCTGTGAGTATCTGTATGTGTCTCGTGTGGAGTTCTGTTTGCACATACTTGTGTGCACGCATGCTCTCTGTCTGCAGCGGCAGAATGAAACGCATAGTGTCTCATTTGTTTCGTTTGCGTGCGCTCCGACTCCTAATCTGGCCCTTAAAGACATCTGTCACCAGCGATCACTGTTGTTTTGTCATGCTTCATAGCAAGGCCCAGGGGGAGCAAGGCAGCCCAAGGTCTGCCATTTATATCAGCCCATGTTCTCTAGATTGGACCTGACACAAATAGTATCATTGCAGCCCTGGTCGGAGAATTACATTTTCAGGTAAAATTCTTGGCGAGGCTGTTGAGGGGGTTTCACAACATTCAGTTCTTTTCGCGTTAGTGTATATTCAGCTGCTCTCTATGAAAGAGCCACCACCAGGATATATGTCAGACATTCAAGGAAGGATAAATGCATTCACTACAAATCTGCGCCCACTCATTCTATTGCTTGGTATCATAAAAGGATCCTCAGACACCACAGAATCCGCGTTGGGTCTACTGGAAAGTCTCGTTTGTCAGACTCTCTGGTGCCTGTGTTTTTTGTGTTTGTTCTGCGCAAAGTGCATATGTTCAGTGAGTGGACTGTAGGTGAGGTGAGGTGGGAATGGGGAAGGGGGTTATCACAGTTGATAGATTTGACAAACTTGTTTGGCTAGCTCTGACAGACTTGTGCAGTGTGTGTGTGTGTGTGTGGGTGGATACGTACATACTGTGAATGTCTATACTGTGCAAGGGAGGGGCAGGGTGGGGTTACACAATGCAACAAGCACGGGAACATATTGAATACATACAGTAATAGCCAGCCGTGGAGCACGTGTTCCCTTTTCAGTGTTTCTGTCGGTGAAGCTGACACGCGTGAATATTTACGTTAATCTGGAAGTAATCGTTTCATTTCTCTCTCTTTGCTCCCGCAGCACCCGTATCCTTCTGAAGAGCAGAAGAAGCAGCTAGCCCAGGACACAGGTCTCACCATCTTACAAGTAAACAACTGGTGAGTCTAGATTCCTGCTTGTGCCGTCTCCACCGCCAGCATCCGGTTGCCTTTCATTTTATTCGAGCCTTTGCCCTCCTCCAAAAACCAACCAAGGCAACTAATGCTCCTAAAGTGTGAAAACCGTTTATGCACAGCCCTCCCTATCAAAAATAGCCGCACACAGAGGTGCACGCTTAGAGATACACACAGACAACCTTTGTAACGTTATTAAATTTAAGCTACTAGGATGTGCTGGTGTTACTGGCAAATGTTCTGTGGCTAAGTCAGTGGTCTTTGTGGTTTAATGCACATGTATTCAGTGGGATATATTTAAGGGTGAAAGGCAGAGATCATAAGCTACCCCTACAGCCACCCCACCCCTTCATCCAAAACCATACCTAGCAGCACCAGTGGTGCCCCCACAAAAGGCAAAACTGCCTTCCACCCCCTCCCCGTTTTACACAAGCTATATGGTGGATTAAGGTTTTGGTGGTCTGGCCAGCAGGGCCTTTGTAGATGGCTTAGCACATAACTGGGGGTGGTGGATTAAATAAAATGATCACAGAAGCAAAGAAATGATACAGGAATTACTTATCAAAATACTAGCCCAGGTTTTATCTGCAGCTTAATTTTGTTCAGTACATTCTCAGGGTGATGTTCAGATTAATTGAACTGACAGCTTCCTTTCAAAATTCCGGGAAGGTATTTGCACGGATTTCAGGTCTTACACAAACTTAATTATATGGAACCCCATTTTATCATTCTAATTCCATGTAGCGGGGGTTCTATTTACAAATGACAAGTCTGTGCCTTTTATTCACAGCTTTCCTTAATATATTTATCAAAGCGGGTTCATTTACAAAGTGCTCTATCTGTTGGGTACAGGCAGGCCGACATTAACGAAGCTTTTAGGTTTATCAGGCTCGCAGCCTGACAAGCCACCCGAGGGTCAATTGATTTTTTGGTTCCGTGATTCATTTTTTTCTCATTTTTCCTGGATCACAATGAGAAACATGCCTGGAGAATTAGCCTGGTTTGTTGGCCTTATCTATCAGCCCCCCCCTTCAATCCTGACATACTCTCTCTCTCTGTCTCTCTGTCTCTCTCGCCCTTTGCTTTATTTCCTTCTAGCCAAGGGAAGTCAAGCTACTTAAATTGGCCACAGGAACCACTGTTATCAGACTTTAATGCACCCTACAGTGTGGATAGCATTTCAATTACACCAGTAACCAAAGATTAGCCCCCGCTTGCCTGTTTCATGCCTCATGCCACCATTTCGGG
This sequence comes from Microctenopoma steveboyesi, assembly GCA_032359275.1. Taxonomy (NCBI): domain Eukaryota; kingdom Metazoa; phylum Chordata; class Actinopteri; order Anabantiformes; family Anabantidae; genus Microctenopoma; species Microctenopoma steveboyesi. Next base: position 6,852,852 of record JAUMHF010000014.1, on the reverse strand, counting down.
ACGCCGTGCACCTTACCTACAGGAGCAGAAAATTGAGTTGCCTTGCCTGTGTCATGGTGATTAATGCAGAAATAGGCTGCAAACCTGGGAGAAGAGAGAGCGAGTGAAATAGGCTGAGATAGATGGAAGAAGAGTCCCTGCCTTCTCAGAGGCCATAAAATCCAAACCCCGGCACCGAAACGCCTCAGATCCATTTATAAAGAGGTCCGAAAGAATCTCATCCTCCCGAACCCTGTTTCCACACACACACACACACACACACACACACACACACACACACACACGTAGGTGGTCATGCTGTGTATTAATGTTACACCAGCTCTGTTAACAAAAACACTGGGAATCGATTTCCACAAACAAAAGTTATTAGAGAGGCTTACACTGGTCTATCTCTGGTACATTCTGAGCATTGTCAACTTGTGGATGCTGCCTCAATATTCTGCAGAGGGAGAGGGAGAGTGAGAAAGACAGACAGAGAGAGAGAGAGGGGATGCTGATGTCCCACCTTCTTTCTCCCTGTAGTTCTTAACCAGGTGAGATAGTAACAGTTGTTTGTATTTTGGTTTCACTTGTTGGTTTCTGTTTCCTCTGGCTGTGTGAGATGGTCCACCCAGGATATGACAGAACTAATGCCATATTAAACTCCTGTTTTTATAGGCTCTTCAAATTCCTGGCTGCCCCCTTGCATTGTTCTGCAGTTCCCTTTGATGCACGGCCACGGCCACGTTACGGGGCAAAGAGAGGGAGAGGGAGAGACAGAGACAGAGGCAGGGAGAGACAGAGGCAGAGGATAAGTGGGGGGAAATGGAGGGGATGGTCGCCGTCTTTGGTTTCCAGACCTCTCCCTCAGGGAAAGGATGTGCTGAATCAGGGCTTTGTCCACCGGCACAATCGCAGCCCAGCAAGGGCACAAGGGTGCTCTGTGTGATGGTCAATAGACAGTGCATCTCGCTCTCTCTCCTTTTGCCCCATCACAACTCGCCGAGCGTTAGCCTCCAACAGACATCTCCTTTATGTTTACCTGCGGCTCACCTGTACGCACCGAAAACAGAAGCGATGGTGGGCCACCTTCAGCTGGTTTTGAGCAGTTTGTCCCGGGACACGCTGCGGTTGTATTTCTCGTCTGTGTCATTAGCCAACAGCCTCACCTGCTCGCAGCCCACACCCAATTAGTTGTGGGATGTTAATAAAGAGCGAAGGAAAAGGTTAAAGTCCACGGACTCGGTGTGCTGGTGTTGAGCAGATGGGGAAACAGACTCGTGGTTAATATTATCCCCTGTGTGTGTGTGTGTACACACATTAACTCACGGTGTACGTTATTACTTACTGGGTACTCTGCTCTCTCAGAAATCTTACTGTACGTGTGGTGAGCGTGTCAGGACACTTCTAGTTGACGTTTAGGTCGTGTGTTTGCTCTGCTTCCATTTGAGACAACTGGCGTCATGCTAACAGACCCGGGGAGTGGTCTGACATGTAATTGCATTTGTTTAAGATTGTGGGAAAAGGTGAGGGCCATGACACACATGACCTTCTGGGATAGTGAAGTAGGTGAAACGGCAGACTCCAATGTCTATAGAGGAGCATTTACAGTTTACAGTATCTAGCAGGTTATTTGCCTGTCTCAGCAGCTCCTGGTGTCCTGCTATCAGTCTGGGCTAAATGGGGCCTGACCGAATCCTTTCATGTCTCAGTGTCAGACCCAGCGTGATGTGCCCTCGCTCACTGCCATAAACACACACAGCAACTATCCTGCCGTTAGTTACCGCTGCAGTAACGCGCACACACACACACACACACACACACACACACACACACACACACACACACACAGGTATATAACCACATGCATGCAGGCCTATTATATGGGCTTGAGAGATGGTGCCGATGACAGATGACTGAGAGAAACGGCATCTAAAAAAAAAGGAAGGAAATTGTCCCCTCATTATTCCCTCATCTCACAGGCAGCCAGTTGGTCATTTCCATGGCAGAGAGAGAGCGGAGAGGCAGAGCAAGTCGAAGCGCGAATATGTCAGGTCTTGGCATCTATGATGACTGACTGCTGTGCCACTGGAGCACTAATAACAATAAAGAGGGCACGAAGCCACGCTCTATTTTTTACTTCTCTGCCTCCTCTCTACAGCTCGGGGGGGGGGAATACATGCGCAGACACACACACACGCACACACAAACAGGGGAGAGGCTCTAATTAGAGGCAGAAAGGAATACAATGAGTGAGTTATTAAGACACCAGGGCGGATCGCAGCCAACCTTTGCCCCCAGTCGGAGCACAGGTCACATGATAAGGGGAGGATATCCGCCAGGCGACGGCGCCAAACGTCCTGTGCCCACTGAAGAGATGAAACGGGCTCAGTCTCTGTAGCCATGCAGGGCAGGGCATGGCGCGCTGATTGATTTGTTTTATCTCTTATTTTGAAAATGCCTCTCACCATGAGGACAGACAATGATTATATTACCTATATATTATCTCCCATTTTCATTTTAGGTATTTAATCCTGTTAAAGTCCTTTGATTCAACAGAATCTCTGTGGTAGTAGGAGAGATTAAAAGGAAAAGAAAGGTTATCATCACCCATTACACTGATGTGCATTTCCACTCATAATCCAGATTCTACCACAGCATACACGATCCACTGAGTTCTACTGCTCTGTAGATCTCTTCACAGCATGTCCTCCAATCCCATTCATACCCTCTTCTCTCCCTCCATCGCTCCCTCCAGACTTCTCCGAGTTAAAATCGCCCAACAGAGGTGCATAGAAGCTGCACGGCAGGTTCACATGCTGGATTTTATGAACAGTGAAGCTCATTTGTTTGTAGTGTGTGAGAACAAGGAAGAAAAACCAAAGCCAAATTTGTTCCCCCACTTAGCAGAGCATTTTCCACCCTCGTTCTGTGTCCAGCGAGACACTTAGAAACATTATTTTTTATGATTTTTATGATCCCTTGGTTTGGCGGGCGAGCCCATTATGAAATGCAAAATAATAACTAATATTTTCCAAATGTAACATAAAGCTGTGAAACAGGCTGCGCCGCGTCTTTTAGGAAGACTTTTGAGGTCTCTTTCCTCTTCCCCACTCCATTTTACTGCCTCTTCCCGCTTCTCAGTGTCTTCCTCTCTGACACATTGGTGGGCTTGTTGACTGAAGTTGCTGGTTATCTGTCTAAGTTTGACCCAGATGGAAATGTCAGGCCTTTTTTTGGCTGCAACCAGGGACTCCCAGCAGTGGCCATCTTACGCCCCTAGCTTTCTAAATATACAGCTGGGGTGTGGAGAGGTTGTGGCAGCGTGTGTTTGTGTGCGTATCTCTCTCTCTCGTGCGTCTTTGTGTTCGCACATTAGTGTAGATGCACTTCTGACTGAGATCAGCGCGCTGCCAACACTCGCATCATGATCCCTCTCATTTAGGGACCGCTAATTGGCAGTTAATTAGCAGAATTGACTCTGTTGTCGGATCCCAAGTGCCAGCCCCCTACCAACACCCCCTACCCCCTAAGTTCATTTGATCTGGCTGCTTTCTGGATGCTGTAATAATAATCTTATCTGTTTTGGAGGGAAAAACACTTTTTCATTATTGGCTGAGTGAAGTAGAAGAGACTCCCTGTTGCAGTAGGTTTCATTTTGTTTTTCATTTTGTTCAGCAGTTGTTAAAGATCCAAATATCACAGTGCAATCGCAGACACATGCTTTACTCACAGGCAAAGCCATGGGAGTCTTAAACAGCTGATGCTAATGTGCACCACCGTGTTAATGTGTGCACTCGCAGTATATGTGCTGTGTGTGAGCACGTGAGCTCTGGCAAAATGCTCAGTGTGATTAACAGGGCCCACTCCCACTTTATCAGGCACTAGTGGAACATTGGGTCATGGCGTGGCGTGGACACCCACCGTGTTCAGAGCTGTCCAATGCCCACCTCCGTGCGTGTCTAAAGTTATGAAAAACAGGTATTGCTTTTACAAATTGGCACATCTTGCAAAAAAATTAATGCTTTTTTTTTCTTTTTACTTGTTTTCCCATTACAAGCTCAAGACTCTCCAAGGCTGTGGAATTCTCCCAGCAAAGAAGGCATGCAAGTTAAATGCAGCCAGACAAGGCAAGATAGAGAGGCAAGGAGCTGAAAGAGGCATTACAGAGAGAAGCATTAGAGAGAGATGGGAGGAGGGAGGTCTTTGTACTTCTCTGCTCCTTTTGGCTCTTTTATTCCTCAACGGCTTGGTTTTATTGGTGGGTCGTTTAATAACAAGGGCTCTGCGTTTGAAATGAAGTCGAGCTGCGTTTGCGTGGGCAAACCTCCTTTTTTTTATTTTAGGATGGTAATTTCTCTACTAGGGGTGAGAACCGGGGAGCGAGGAGGAGAAAGAGAATCCACTAGAGAGAGACATTTGGAGGAAGAGCACGAGGGTGAGAATGTGAGAGATTGAGAATTCAAGGAGAATACAAGGGAGGAAAGTAGGTTAATTTTATTTCATTTGCGGGAGGAGAAAGAACTTAAAAAGAAAAAAAGGTTGGTGATAGTGAGAAAGAAAGTGTAGGATGCTGTTTTCATGAACAAGCAGCTTAATGCACACAGGCAGCCACAGTAAGCCTGCCAGAATCTCCCTGTGCCTGAGGCCATCTGTGAGCAGAATAGCAATTTTATTACTTTGTCATTAAACCAATTTCACAGCAGTATTGTTTGTTAATGAGCAGCCGCAAACGAGCGAAGATGTCACATCCTAGAATAGCAGCAAGATTTGTGACCCCGGTTCTCCTCTGTCTCATTCTCCCAACCTGTACCTCATGCTTATTTATCCTCTGCTCTTTCCGTCAACTTACTCCCTCTCTGCCCTCCGCCCATCTTGCTCATCCCTCCCTCTCTCCCCCTGTTATAGGGGGTGCCCGGCTCATAAAAAGGGGAAACTGCTGAAAGATAAAATGCAAAGTCTATACAGTCAAGTCTCTGTTTATGAGCTTTCATTTGCCTGTAGAGCTCATTGGGACGAATGGTTTCTCCATGGACTTTCAGGGTGTGCAGCTGGAAAGCCTGGGATATTGGCATGTTATTTAGCTCTAAACCCTAACACGGGTGCCAATGCCAAGTGCCAAAACAAGGACTAGGCATCTGAATAGGTGCATAAGTCCCTTGGATTGTATGAAAGATGTCATGCATTTTTGTGATTTTCCAAAGTAGTTTGAAGCACCAGGCTTGAACACTGAATTTTAATGTATTTCCTTTGTATTGTACTGGCGCTTGTAAAGACAACTCTAAATTTAGGTCTGGTATTTGTTTGGAATTGTCTTGTTTTCAAAGGAAAAGCCATGTGCTTCAGCTGCTGCTGTGCTATATGTGTCTTTATGGATAGTCACTCTCTCGTGTTTTTGCTCTAGAGGTCAGTTGGCACAAATTCTTCGTGTGTTTGTGGCTTGTGACCAAAAGAGAGGCAGTGAGACAGACAGACAGAGGGGGGGAGAGGAGGGCGAGGGAAAGCGAGAGAGTTAGAGATTTGAACTGAGGCCCCAGAGGATCAGACAACCTGACAGAGTAGATTTGGAATAATGAGTTTTATCTGCTGAGGGAGATAGCCAGAGGAGCTGTGTGTTAGCCACAGGGTGGCTGCGATGTGTACCTTAGTGCTGGTGTGTTTTTGGATGGTTGGATGTTGTGTGTTTGTGCGCATGGTGTATGTGTTTGGAATGAGGGGTGTGGGGGACTAAAAAGGATAAAGGTGACCAGGTGTAACAGAATGGCCTTGAGGGTGTGTGTGCATGTGTGTGTGTGTGTGTGTGCTGGAGCCCGAGAAGACAGAACTCCTTCTTTAGCTGAGCTCTTTAAACCCTGTGAACCTCTACGAAGTATTTTCTCTCTGTCCAGGCATGCTCGTTCTCTCCGTCTTCCTCTAACTCCCTGTCTTTCTTTGCCTCCGTCTTTCACACTTTGCATTCTCCCTCTCCCTGTGTTTGGATATACAGTAAGAGCATGTAAATAAGCATCTGTCTGTTCCGGCTCTGCTTTGTTGGCGTGATGTCACAGTCACATTCCCTGACCTCCCCGCTCATTCCTTTAGGACCCACAACACCACAAGTGACTGTTGAATGTGACCTAATCCCATCCTTAACAGTCCAGTGTGTTACTCTTACCTGTTGTGTGCGCGCATATGTGGATTTTCTGTAGCTATGAATCACGGCCTGGCGCCCTCTGCGCCTTTGAGGTGCAGGCCAATAAGCCCATCATGGAAGACACTATAAATCAATATAGGCCTTTGTTTGTTTAAGCCATGCTGTGCCCTAGTTCAGGCCTGTTATGGATGAGATATCAGTAGAGTTGTGCCAGCAGAAAGGGGGAGGGATGATGAGAGGGAGGGAGTCACAAGCCCTCTCCACAAAAACAATCCCATCTTAATTGGAACATGGCCCAAAATCTTGCAGATATCAAACCTGGTAATTTGCAATTTGGGAGAGGTGGTTCAGCTTGCTGCCACATTCTCTGCAGGCTCACAGAAACGCACGCAGATGTACTTTGATGAAGTTATCAGAGGTAGCTGGAGGAATTAGCCACTATTAGCCCGCCCATAACATGCATAACAAGATGCAGAGATACAGAAGGAGAGCTGGAGAATGGAAGGGGGAGAACAATGAATCTAGGGCTCCTCTCTTTGCAGCCTTATGAATATTTATTCTGGCATTACTGATCATGATGTTTCAATTGGGGAATCTCTATGACCATGTGTGTTGGACCCCCCACCCCATCAGAACCCTATACCACCCACACTACCACCCAAGAGATGCATCATCTTATTCCTATACTAGACAGGTGGCTTTCTTCAGCAAAAGGAATGAAGTGAGAGCTGATGAGAGATAATAACTGAGATGATAGCATATGCAAACGCTAAGAGAGATTTTACTCAACCTATGGAATAGAGTGATAGATATTTATGGAGGAATATTTTTAGGAGTTGTATTGCCCTTATAGGAAGAGTCATTTATGGCAGTTCACATACTTAAATTCAAGAGCAATATTCTGTGGCTTCTGTGAAAGGCAGAAGTTGTTGTATTTGTTTCAGGCTTTCACATGTGAAGGAGGCCAGTTGAAGCTGCACTCAGTCAGGGGTAGGGCTGATCTGGGAGGCAATGGGCTAGCTTCAGGCCACCAGACACATCAGAGGCCCTGTGGTCTGCTCCACAGTGTCACTGCAGCTTCTGCCAGCAGTCCCTTCCACAAACAACAGCTATTTATATCCCCAGCCTGCTTTTTAGCCCTAAACCCAGCTTCTGACCGTGCCTGCACATGTGCATTTGTATGCCTCTGTGTTTGCACTAATGTATGTCAAAGCCCTGATGTGCAATTGAAGCTCAGATTAATTATTAAATAGGTAAGTCAGAGTCGAGCTGACGGCATTTGACCAATGTCTCTCACGGTCACTAATTTGTGCTAAACACAAACACACACACACACTTAGACACATTATTTAAACGTTCTTAGTGGAAGACTGGCTTACAAGCCAGAGACACAATGAGGGGAGATGGTAATATCCCAGTGGGAAGTCGCAAGGAGAGAGAATCCCTTTCACATAAAAAACACACACACAGAAACGGTCAAACCAACGCTGAGTTCTGTACTCCCATGTTGTGGAGTCACGGTGTGGTTAATACAACAGCGGTGAGAACAGAACAGAAGGATGATAGAACACAGGTAACTTCTGTGTTCAGCTTCCTGATGGTAAAAGTATGGGAGAAGTGTGTGTACATATACAGAACAGGCCTGTATGTATCCGAGCGTTCTATGTGTGTTGCATAAAGACATAACTGCCCCTGTTGGCATAAAGGGGGGAGAAGAGAGACGTTTGATATGAAGCAAAGGAAAAAGATTGGCCTTATTTCCTGCCTGGCTGCTGCAATGCAGACACTCGTATTGCCTAGACGATGCAGCCAATTGACACTCAATTTTGTTTGAAATATCACGCCTCTATCATGTCATTATCAGCTTCCCCTGGTAATCCACAAAGCCGCCCTGTTTGATATCTGACAATAAAGGGGAGTCACAGAGTCGCGGAATCTCTCACTCGATTACCGGAAGAGGGGGGGGGGGGATTGAGACTGAATAGGGAGCAGAAGACGATAGAGCGAGAGACAAAGAGAGGGTGAAAGAAATAGAGATGGAAAGATAGTGCAGGAGTGAAACACAGAGGCTAAAAAGTCACACATTTATATGATAGCAGTGAGAAGTGGATGGAGACGGAGATTATACCTGCCCTCCTCGCTGACACACACAAAGGAGCCCAACGGTCCTGGCACTGTGGGTAAATGGGAAGTCTGGGCAATGGGGGCACTCTTCCCAACTGAGAAAATGGGGTGATCTTGTAAGCACACCCTCTCATCTCAGGAGAGCTGATGGGTAGACCTGAGTAATGATGGTGCTTGATTCCTCCCTCCTTTTATTTTATTCAATTCCCCTGTCTCTTGAGCGTCTGTGTGTGCTCCAGCTTGCCAGCGTGCCTCTGCTCTGTTTCTTCCTGGTCCTGCATGAAAGCAGGAACCTCTCACCCACCCAAAAGGTAAGAAGCTGGCCGATGAGAAATGAGCGTTACCTCCCGGCGCTGATGACCTCTGTCGTGCGCCATGCGCCGGACACTTTGACGGAGGCTAATGCTGACACATGTTGAATGTTTTCAGATGCTTTTTTTTTCTTTAATCTGAAAACACAGTTGTTGGTCCCCTAAGAAAACAAGGCAGAGAATACCTTTTGTGCACCTATATAATAAGGTGTTGTGTCAAGGGAGGGGATGCAAGACTAAGAGAGGAGAGGTGTGGAAAACAAGGGAGGTGCGGATCAACTCTTTCCTTAATCTCCTGTCTGTGATATTCAAAAACAACCATATTAAATAGGTAAAAACATTCCAGGGCAGAGGCGCCAGCCTCTGAGGAAAGGAGGGCTAATGATGGGAAATATTACGGGACTCTCTGGGAGAAAGAGAAAGAAAGAGAAAGTAGAGACGATTCCACCCTCCCTCCTCGACATCGGAAAACTGGTAGAGCTAGGCAGGTTAGCCATGCCGGGTTGCTACAATAAGGTCTCTTTCATACAGGTGTGTTGACGCCTGGGGCAGGCTTGGCCTCGGTCCATTCCATTCACTCTGGCTGATTTGAACAATAACTATCATATCTCTAAGAAAGAAGGGAGGGTGAAGCGTCAAGAAGGAGATGCCTGAAAGCTGTGTCCGGGCCAAGAAAAACCCCCGCTGCCGTTGTCAGAGCTTGTTGATGTTGTAGGGAGGAAAAAAGTGGGCAAGGTTTTTTTAATCTCTCCCCCTCTGTAACCCCCACAATTTTCCCTCTTCTCTTCTCTCTCCCTACACTTCTGCATTGGATTCAGTGTTTTTGTGCTGCAGGACAGAGTGCGGTAAAGAGACAGGGGAACAAAGTGCTGCTGTGTGGAGCAGCAGCTGCTGCTCGCCAGATCAAAGGGGCAACAAGCGTGGTCTTCCTGGCCCAACGCTGCTCTGGAAGTGTTTGATGGACAGTCAACAGCTGGGGCCGCACAGCCCGCCATGTAGGGGTCAGGCTGCTGGACTGCAAGGCCCAAGGGTGACATGCCCTCACTGGACAGGGGGAAGAGGCAAAAAGTATTAGATGATGGGTAAATAGGTTGTTATTTGTACATGCTAGAGTTATTTCGGGGGTTATTATTATATATTTGAATCATTTAAAATATAGTTCTATAAACCAATTTCTCATAATACATTGGTAGTAGCTGAAGCCTTATTTTGAGGGTGAAATCATTACTAGCATAGCGTTACACTCCATGCTGCAGTGTTCCACCTCTTTGGCGCTGACAGAAAATCAGGTCGAGAAAAGGGAGACAGACACAGAGCAAGCATGCCGCAGTGCTATTGATTTATTTTAATTAGCTGCTCGTTAAATCGTGTCAGTTTGCAACACAAATATATAATTCTTTGTCTGATTTTCCACTCGAGTCTTAATGACTCGTACTCCCTGGGTTTCAGGGAGGAATGACTTCTGCAGCTAGACTGACAGAGCAATGCAAATGTTACTCATATAGGGCTGAGGGGGGGGTGCCACAAAAGGGCAATGAGTGGAGTAATAAAAAGGGAAAGAAAAACAGGTCAGTGAAAGTCCATGGAGGAGAGGTGAAACAGTCCCCCTTTGAGAGGCAGACAAAGGAGTGTGGAGGGGGGAATGGAAGCAGTGTAGATGAGGGAGAGAGAGACAGAGGTAAAACTATGTAAACACAGTGGCTGCCCTAAACGTGGGCCCTCACTGACGTTCCTAAAAAACGATCCTGCCTTGCTCCGCTTCACATCTGCAGTAAATCAAACACGTGGGTGAGGTAATGTTCGCCCAGCTTATGTCTCTCGACTCCTGTTTTAACTTAAAGGAGGGAATGAAGGATAGAAAAAGGGAAACACTGTCTCTGAAAGGATGAGCGTCAGGAAGTTTTCTTATTTCCACAGTAACTCTTTGTGTTTTACCTTTGTCAAAAAGCTTTTTTGTCCAGTTTTATGATAAATCCACAGGTGCTGTAGATTCAGTCTGATGGAGAGCTCTGCAGAAATGGTTACGGGGGGGAGGTTAGGACCCTTAGACTTGACTGAGCCAGTGTTGCCGACACTACAGTAGATCAGTGCTGAAGATCCAGTTTGCCCCACCAGACCATGACTACTTGCTTATACTAAGCTCACCCATCATGGGGTTCATTTGCATACACCTCCCAGTTAAAGGTCATAGAGGGTTTTTTTACTTTTTCCATTTAAAGGAAAGGGGAGTAAACTAAAGCCTTCCTCCTTTGATTCCAGTGAGTTGTGACTCAGTCGCTGGGGGTTTGGAATCTGTATTTCTGTCTGAAGCGGAAGTATGGAAGCAATGAGCGGTAATAGGAACCAGAAGACAGTCATGTTTGCTGTTTAGGGATTGACTTCAGCACCTTCTTGTTCAGATTGAAATTTGACTGACAAACAGAAACGTTGACGTATAAGTTGGCAAAATGGGCACGTGCAGGTCAACCACCAAGGCAATAAGCTGTCAACAATTTCTGGGTCACAATCTCAAAGCCGCTGGCTCCCTCTGCATGCGCCACAAGACTACATTTGGACTAGTTTGGTGCTCGTGTCTTGGAGAAGACTTGCTGAAGAATTATTACTTTAGTATTTCTCTTGTGTACCGCTCTGGCTCTGTCTAATCCTTTCATCACAAACTTGTCAAACAAGTGACCCCACTCCTGATTGGCTGAGTTCCCTCCAATTGCTGTGGTGATTGGAGCCAGCCAAGCAGCGAGACATACTTTGCTGTGTTGTCTAAGTCTTTCTTACTCTCTCTCTTGCCCTCTCTCTCTCTCTCTTGGCTGTGCTCCAGGGTAGGGTGGTTTGGCATTTGACAATTTCTCAGAGAAGGAATGCTGACAACAGGAGCAAGTTACCAGGTGTGGCCGCGAGTCAGTTAACCAGAAACAAGGCCTTTATGACAGAGTGAGATGAGGAAGCAAGAGAAAAATAGTAACTACAGGCACTGAGTCAGACAGGCTGGTTTGTTGTGATGCCATTGTCAAACCTCCAGTAACCTTCCATAACATTTGTCGACATATAAGGGTTAGGGTTAGGGTTCTCATAAAGTTACCTTTAACAAAAAAGGAGGACCACAGAGGCCCCCTGTAAGTCTCACTGAAACGGCACCGTCTGATGCCCCCTTAAATGTGCAAGCAGACATTAGTAACCAGGGATTCGGAGTTGATCTAGCCTAGCAGACACTCCGTGTCAGGGGAACTCCTGCTGTCTTGGCTCCAGCAAGTCCTATGTGTCTGTTATTTCCCTTTGCAACATGCACAACCACAACACTCAAAGCACTAGTAAATTTACCACTCTATATAATCAGGACGCTGGGTTATTAGATGCATACTGTGTCAGTGAGTACACAGGTGTTTGTATGCACGTGTCACTCAGGCCATCTCAGCAGGAAGTGCTACCGTATGCCAATTGGTAGTAGAGTGTGATGAGTTCACTGACATGCACATACAAACATACTGGCTGACATGTGCACACGTGTTCATATGCAGGCTGCAAAGCATGCTCAGCAGCACAGGTGCCGTTTTTTATGCAACTTGTTTAAGAGTTATAGGCTCGAATAAATTACTTGACCAAATTAAACAGTAGTGCGTGACTGCACCCCAGTCCACTTTGTCCTAAAGTCGAGCACACACATTCTGAACTGTATCCCAAGGAATGACCTCTACACGACCCTCTAACCTTCCCTTTAATTATTTGTTTGAAGACAGCATAGAGTTCCCATGCTGAGAGGTACCGTGGGCGAGTGTGTGTGTGTTGGTGTTTCTGTGCTCTAACATTGAGCAGAGGCAGGCCATAATAAGCTAGACCTCCAGATGTAGATAATAAAACATGGGCTTTGGGTTGGAGGTTTTTAGCTAGTGTCCCCTGTGAGCCTCCTGTGTTCTGGTTAACCTACAGACACACACTGACGGTGGTTGTGGTCATGTCCATGGTGTCGATGTGTGGATTTACGGCACACATGTATGTTTTAGCGAGTGGTTGGGAATTCTGAATCGCTGTGGTCAACCTCTGTGCCTCTCTCAGATCCTCGGGTCCTTAGATATATCCATCTATCTGTCTACCCAAGCTGATTCGCCTTCATCTCTGGAGGATTCCTAGTGGTGTTGTTCTGAGCATACACCATTAGCAGCTCACGGGTCGAGGGAAAACAGTGTTATCAGGCATGGCTCTGATAATCTCAATTGGCTTTACTCTGACTGATAAAAGGTGCTCTAAGGCCACGAGAGCGGCCCTTGGTCAACCCCCCCCAGTCTCTTCAGTCCAATGCTCCCAGTTACTGTGGCAACTTGTGTAGCGTACAAAAACAGATCCTTTGTGTGTGTGTGTGTGTGTGTGTGGGGGGGGGAGGGGGGGGGATGTGTGATATGTTGGTGGTTAACCAATATTAGATGTTGACAAGAAGCAGGTCCGTCTCAGGAGTGACTTGTAGGGAAAATATTTGATTATCCGTATGTTTATTTATACAATAATGAACTGCTTTCATAGTAAAAACAGCTATTTCAGTGAGAGCAAACACTCTGAGAGCTCAACATTTTGTTGTAGTGGTTATGTCATACATTTCCTGTAAGGAGAACATTGTTTCTTAAGGAACATTCAGACAAAAAGGAGATTTTAAAACCGCACTTTGATCATACAACATACTCTCACATGGGCAAATTTAGCACCTGGAAATGAACATTCCTAATATTATGTGTTTATGGTTATGTCCCAGAATAGGTAAGACTTCACATGGTTGTGATTTTGAGCCCCTTTGGTGCATTCGGAAAGAGAGAAAGCAAGACATGTATTTTGGCAGGCCTTGCACTCCGAGCATAAAGACGAAGTGCAATATAAGGAATGTCTTACTGTTTACTTGCTCAGCTGGTTTTAATGCTGGAAGTGTCATTCCCTCGTAAGCACTGCTGGCATTTCTCACAACATAGCTATCTAAGAGTGCTTTGTCCCCTTTGTTCTACCAAGAAATATGTTCACAGGTAATAAATCTTAAGCCCCAGTTGTCCTTTAAATCACAAGTCATGCATTAAAATCTTATAATTTCCAATCCAACACTCCAGTTCACGTACCCTACCTCACTTACTCCTCTTTCATTCTTTTTTAGTCTCATATGAATGTGTTTCATCTTTTTCTCTCAGGGGCCTGTAGCACCCCTGCGTACCTGCACTCTGGATGCCCTCTGGCAAATGAGCACCACATCCCTCTTTTGTCCTAACTGTGCATTTTGTATGTTTAACCATGTCACTGTGTGCTGGCCAGATTACAGGCGTTTAAATTCATTGGAGAAGGTAAGGGCAGGTATCAGGGCTTCATGGGGGATTAGGAGCCTAAATTGGTTCCAGCTCTCCCTTCCTTCTAATGACCAGTCCTTTAGCCGTACTGATGGTGCCGTGGCCTGTATGTTAGAAGAGGGCGGTGGAGTCTTTTTTTTTGGGGGGGGGGGGGACTAGCATAGGACTGCATGCTGGACAGCTCCAGTGTGATTTGAAACCTCTCTTTAATATAAACCACATGGTAGTACCTGTAGTGCTAAGTCCACATTACATTTTTAGTATGTGAAAGTAAATGAGAGAAAGACAGAGAGAGCAAGATGGTTAAAGGAGTAAGAAGGTGAGAAAGGTAGGGGTCTTGCATGTCTTAGAGTGTCCAACTTACATGTGACACATCCCAAGGCCTCTCATTTCAGGTTAAAAAGGTTGCCACTGGCTGGCAGTCACCTCTGGCTGACCTCTGGCTCTGCACTGGAAAAGCCACAGGACCATGGGCGACTGGGAAGGCTTTGTGGAGCTGCACTTATTCGCTGCTGTGGTGGTGATAAAACTTCAGACAGCCTAATTGATGGGCTCACTGACATAACAATACCTTGTAAAAGCACGGCGTGGCCTATGCCTGGTCCTCATTTCTAGACAGCTGGAAGGGGAGCAGAATCCCCTACAATGCAGCCAGAGAAGGGGTCCCACAGAGGGGAACGGTGAAGGTGGGGGTGGTGTAGAGGGGAGTATTGAAAGGAACCATTTGTATCCTGCACTTTGCTAACTTAAAGCATACTTTTAAATTCCGAGGACTGACAAGGCTGCAGAAATAGTCTTGTTTTGGAGAAAGCACTGACAGGATAACGTACACTACACAAATAAAGGTTGGTGTGTGCTATGTGCAACCAGAGGAGCAGCTAAGACAGACGGAAGAAGAGCAGGAGAAAGGGATGTGCCACGATGACGGTTCTCCTGTGCTCAAGCTGCACTTAATACTTGAGGAATGTCTCCCTCGTGCCCATAGCAACCAAACATAATCAAAAGCTTTATTAAAAGAGGGGGGAATAGATCATAAGGAACATTAAAAGTATCCCTCACTGGGTTCCCAAGTCAGCGCACAATTGCTCTTTTGTTTGTTGCCGTTTTGTTGTGAGCGCCTCTCTCAAGGACTCGGTGGCTAATGTTGCCATTAAGTCATGCAAAACTGTTTTGTCTTTGTAGTTGCCCGTGATGAATCTTTCAGTGTGTGTGAATGCAGGGTGATTTAACGTTTGTTTTTCTCTTCTCTCTTTTCTTTCTGTCTGCCAGGTTCATTAATGCCAGGAGAAGAATAGTACAGCCCATGATTGACCAGTCGAATCGAGCAGGTAAGGAGATAAATCCATAAAAGAACAACCCAGCCAGCATACAGTAGGGTACTGCTTCTCCTCCTGTATTTCCTCAGCATGAAGACACCCCGTCCTGATTCTTTACTGGCATGCACATCATGCCTGAAGCACAGATTTTTTTTTAAAGGGCTGCCTTACATATACTCTCCCCAAAATTGCCTCCTCTTCCTCTCCCTCCCCTTCATCTCCTTTTCCATTTTCTCAATGAGATGTGTTCCGCAGTGGTATGGGCCTTTTGCTGATTGACTCTAATTGGAGATTTCCCAGTCTAAGTGGAGAGAGAGGTATATTAGCACTCTCTCTGTGAATTACTAATTGGACTCAAGAGGAGAGCCTGAAATGCTAGCAGCGTTTCATGAGTTATCTCCTTTTTTTAACCCATAAGACCGTTTTGTTTTTCAGCGTTAGGGGTTGTGACGTGTTTTTACTTCATCCCTTAAGAATCGCTGTTCTGAGTTTTTACCTTAAATAATCATTCAGCACTTTTTCAATTTCATGACTATATGCTATATAGTCAAATTTCCTGTTTAACAGTACTAAAAGGAATATTTTCAGTCATGAAAACTGCCCTTAGGAGGGAGAATGAGTTTTACATGATGCTTTCATTGTGATTTCATTTAACATCTATGCAGAGAGAGATTTTAATTTCTTTCCAACACATTATGGAAAAACTTCGTAGCATTAATTGATAAGACATGAATTTTTCATACGTGTCGTGGTCAGATTATAAAATGCAAAAACCTAAGTAGTAAACATGCCTGCGTGATCCCGTGGAATGATTCAGTCACCCTAAGCTTCATTGACTATGGCATTACCGAAAAGAAGCCAAGTAATTTGTCTCAGGGAGGGAAAAGCTGTTTTTGTTGATTAGCAAGCTCCCTGATTTGAAAAGGTCTCTACACACCGGGGTGGAGATTGTTCAAACGAACATGAGCCGTGATTAAAATTAGATGCACTTCCAAATGTGGGCGGCTCTTTCTACAGTTATAGCGCTTTTGTGTGGGATATTTGACAGCATCCAGCCAGTGTGTGCCAATCAACAATCTCTACAAAAATAGCATGACTAAGAGCTCTTCCTAATCTTTACGAATTACAGATTATCCAAGATAATACAGTTTGATTACTGGAATGCATTGTTTTCTACGGCCTCCCAAAACCATTAGTTCATTAGGTCTTATAATAAACAAAATCAGATAAAGCTGAGCGAATTAATTTAGCTCTATCGCGACGGATAATCGGATAAATCATTTACAGTATTGAATGATTTGGCAGGTATAGGATTATCTGCACGTTAGGCATCTACAGGACTGACTGGATGAACGGCCTGGCAGAAATTCTTCTCATCCTGTCAAACTGCATGCTTTCTTTTCTCACCTAGAGAACAATGTTTCTCCTGTGAGCGAGGTTTTGAATGACACTGGACGTGTGTGTGCATGTGTGTGCGTGTGTTTGCGTGCACGAGGACCTGCCGTATGCGCGTTTGCATGCCGCGCGTCACTCAGTGCGGTCCACAAACATGAGCACAATGTCTTACAGTATGTTTGGGCTGGAGCTGGGACAATTGCTGATTGTCTGGTGTGTTTTCTCTTCTTCTCCCCTTCCCTCCTTTTTCATGTCCACGTTTTGACTACAATCAGGTTTTCTTCTTGATCCTTCAGTGAGCCAAGGAGCAGCATACAGTCCAGAGGGCCAGCCAATGGGCAGCTTCGTGCTGGACGGTCAGCAACACATGGGGATCCGACCAGCCGGTAAGCCTGTCGGCCGCTTTTCTCGCCGTCATGCCTTCTTTGCTAGACACCAGTGTTGTTCTCAGATTCAGCAGAGATGATCAGAACTGATCCCTTTGTGTGCATGCAATCCAGTCCCCAGAGCACGGAGCAGGTCCCCAAGTCAAGCACGTCAACCTAATTCTAACAAATGCTAAACAACCACAGAATCACCTCTTTAGAGATCCTCTCACCATTCCCAGACAGTCTGCTGCATGTCTCGCTTGTTCTTTTTCTAATCTAATGCATATGGGAAATCCCTCACAATATGTGGAATGCAATGTGGAATAAAAACATAACACTTCTTCACATCTCCTTCTTCGTCTCTTGTCATTTCACATCTACGGCTATCCAACTTCACCTTCTCTATTAGTGGGTCTCCTCTGACCTCGCTGTGATTCATACTCTCGCTGACCCTTTTCTGGCGTTTATCTCTTCTTTCTAGGGCCTATGAGTGGAATGGGGATGAATATGGGCATGGATGGGCAATGGCACTACATGTAACCTCCATCTTGTAAAGCAAAAGAAAAAGGGGGAAGTAAGTACTGGGCTCTTTTCCATTTCTTTGACCCTGTAGGTCTGTGGGGTTTCTTTTTTCAGCTCTATGCCATCTTACCCTGACCAGCAAACTCTACTCCCTGACATCAACAACTGTGTGCTTGCATGCAGAGATGTTTGGGTGGGATGCTTCAGGGCAAACAGGGGTGGTCAGAGGGATGCATTGAACACTTGGGAAAAATGGGCGACTGTCTTGGGACAGACGGGGCTCAACTTGTGGCGCCAGACAACGGGAACAACAACAGAAAAAGGAGGGGAAGAAACAACCTGGCATGGCATGCAGAAATTTATTTATCACAACAGCACCATCACTCTCCCCATCCTGGACAGCCAATGCAAATGTTGGACATTTAGGGAAAAAATAACATCTCCTGGGGAAGGGGCTGACGGGGAGAAATTAAGCAGGCTCCAGTGAAGCGATAAAGAAGGAGAAGTGAAACTGTCCTCCGAGTGACATAAATCTGTCTGGGAAAGGATTGATGCCCAAATTATCTTATATGCAAAGACGGGAACACTGCAGTACATTACAGTCCCTGAGCGAGATATACGGGCCATGGGTAACACGGCCGATCCTTCACTGGGGGTTTGGGTTGAGCTGTGTGAAGGGAGGAATGAGCGTGGGGGGGCTGCATGTTTTGATTATTTTTTACTGGAGGGAGACGATTTAAGGGGGGGGGGGGTCTCTCTGACTAGCCTGACCTAAGACTCACAAACAAGAGCAGGGAGACATTGAGATAAATTTATAAGGGTGTAGACACAAGCATGGCTGCCTCTAAAAGGAGGGGATCTCTTTCACACACACAGATACAGCCCCTCTGTGTCACTGTCTTCTTGGCTTCCTCGCTCTCTCTTTCACACACACACACACACACACACAATCTCTATACGGCTAAATGGCAGCAGCTTGATTAAGCTGGTCATTCTGCCTCCTGCTAGTGCCACAGTGCTGACATTTGAAAAATCAAGACATATCACATCCCAAAGGCAGCAGGGCAGAAGAGATTTTATTTAACACCTAAACTCCCTTGCCCAATGAGGCACAATATAATAACACTTACCTTGATTAAAAGAACCCTTTATATGGAAATGGAGGCTGGATTTTCCAAGGGGTCACACTAGCAATTCTGCCGACAGAGATCATTTCACCCCTCTAGCCCTGGCTTCCCCTCGCTCTCTTCCTCCGCTTCCCTCTGTCTCTCACTCGTTTCCTCTATCCCCTTCTGTCTTTGCTAATGGCAGCAGAAAAAAGGAAAAATCAGGAAGCAATGTTCCCTAAAACAGCCACACAGAGACAACATTTGCTCAGGTTGGCTAATTCTTAATATAGGGCTATATAATTTTGAGACTATTTAATTATGCAACATACTTTATGCTTCATGACCAATTACATTAATAGCTTAATACAGAGGAATATTATCCTCTCTTGATTTGATTACACAGCCACACAATATGGTATATTTGGTACTTAATTATGGCCAGCCAGTGAGCAGGACCACTGTGCCATAACACACGTGCACAGCCAGCCGAGGAGGCAGGCGTGCGGTGATGGGGAGAGAGAGAGAGAGAGAGAGGCCCAGTCTGTCCTCAGTTATTGTCTTCAGATGGTTTTACCACTCTTGTTAATAAAGGGGAGGGGGGTCTCAGATCTACTTAACAGAATGACTGCAGCTTACAAGACTGGAGATTACCAGCTTACAGTGTCAAAAACATCTGCTGGGCCTTTTACCAGGGGCTGCTCTAGGTTATGTGGAGGTGAGGGCACCTATCATAACCCTGAATGATTTATTTATTTTAGTGAGGTTTTAAGAGACCCGCTCTGACAAACATGTGCATTTCAAATGAACTGACGTGGAAATGGAGTATTAGAAAATTGCACAGCTTTCCACCAATGAGACCGGTCATTAATCTTGGCCTTTGCTGTCTCTCTTTTCCTCTCTCCTTTCTGTCCTCCTCCTTTTCCCCTCACCGGGGCCCTCCAGTGTAATTTCTTAATTGCAATGTACTAAGGTGCAGGAATGCAGAGAGTTAGCAGGCCTAGTGACCTTGCAGTGACCTCTCCCCTCCTATTACAGCTTCTAATCCCCCAGGGGTTCACATTACAAAGCAGGCCAGCACAGACCCAATCCCAGAACCAGGCCCCCTGGCTCCAGCAGGACCCCCTGCTCTCACTTGTCTTTCCCTAAGGTCCAAGCCTCTAGACCAGCCATGTTCCTATACTCCAGGCCCAGGCTCCAGGAACAACCCCCCACATCTTACTTTTTTCTTTCTGATTACAACAAACAGCTGTGTGAAAAGCTAAACAGTGGCACTGCTGAGCCAGCTCCGTGACCTGGGTCCTGTCACAGTATGAGACATGCCAGCATGCTGAGGGCTCCACATTTAAAGTGGAGTCCACCTTCAGGGACATCAACATACTCCACCTCCTTTTCCTTTCCTTTCTTTTCTACTTCCTTTTATCTTTGTTTTCCCGTCTTGCTGCTGTTTCCTAATCTTTTCTCATTTAGCTCCGAAATCCCCACCAAAAAAACTGTACTTTGTTTTTCTTAAAACGCTTCCATTCGGGGGTGGGACCATGCCTTTAATACCAGCTGTGTTGCTGATACAGCAGAGTCCTAAAATATTTAATAACTTCTTTAAGGGATTCTAAATCAAATATGTTCACAGAAGCGTGTCCCCGTGAGAGGATGCCTGTTCAGCGTGTCACTGAAGTCAGCAGGGGAATTGACTGTTCCACTTGTAACAGTATTAGCACTTCTCCGCATCAATATGGCAGGTTGTTTTTCCTCACATCCTGCAGGACAACAGTGTCTCTGGATGACTGAGGATCGTTTTACAACCGGAGACCTGACCACAGCGCTACTGGGCATTGTAAAGCACTCGCCATAACCTAAAATAAGCCGGTGTAATAATGTCTCTCTTTACATGTAGGAGCTAAAGGTTGCTGTAGTCACAGTTGCGGTGTCATAAAAGCCGCTCCGGCTCTTTGTTGCTGGAGTTCTGTTCAAATCGAATTAAGGCCTCTTAATGAAGAAAGGTCATGTGGAAGCTACAGTGAGGAAATAGTTTTATTGACTGGCTTTCTCCCTTTCTCTCACACTCTTAGGTCTGCCAGGCGCGCCAGGGGAGTACGTACCTCAGAGCGGTCCTATGGGCATGAGCATGGCCCCACCCACTTACAACCCTCATCAGATGACCTCGCACCCCTCCCAGCTTCGTCATGGACCCCCGCTCCACGCGTATCTTCCCAATCACCCTCACGCCCACCACCCTCACCACGCCATGCTGATGCACGGAGGACCCTCGTCGCACCCAGGAATGACCATGTCTGCACAGAGACCCCCTTTGCTCACTCCCATTGACCCAAGTACTGGAGGACAAGGCCTGGACATCCATGCCCAATAGTATAAGGGAACTTTGCTACCACAACAACAGCAGCTACTACAAGAAAACAATAAAAAAAAGAAAACAGCAGCCCACAATAAATCCTATTTTGAAGCTATTTTTAAGAATAAATAGTGAACCCTTTTGACCAGAATTTGACACTAAAGAAACAGAATTCCAGATGAGCTGTGATGATTTTTTTTTACTTGTCAATTTTGTTACTTTCATCCAAGCGGAGGACCAAGCTGACAAGAACACTTAGTAAAGTCTTGGGCTTTTGGTATAGAGCAACAGAGGATGTTTTGACGTACAGTACATTTGTGCAAAGAACGGACTGATGCACATGCTCGAAAAACACACACACACACACACACACACACACACACACACATTGTTTCGCACACTCACTCCTACATCGTCATAAACACGTCGAGTACACTTTCACGTGACACTCTGGAAGATTTAAAAAAGAAACAACGGAAAGACTCCAAGAGTTATAACTACTGTAGTATAAAAAGTATAGACAAGTTAAAACTTGTGCATTTTTTTGTTGATCACATGGTTTATGTTTCCTGAGCTAGTTTTAGAATTAAAGGTTAACATTTTCTCTCTCACACTGTGTGTGCTCCTTCCTGGAGGAGAAACTGTCTCGCAGCACAGCGAGCACTTAAAAAAAAAAAACAACAAAAACAAAAAAAACAATAAGAAGATGGAACATCTCAAAAAGGCTCCAAACCATAGAGGGCAATCGGGTCGTGTCCCCCATAAGAACAGGGCATGATGGGAAAAGGCTGCTAAATGACACCGGATCTCTCCAGAAGATTCAGTTTGAACATTTGTCATGCCCCTCTTTTTTTGGTTCATGAATGAATGTTGCCCTGTAGGTTTTAAAGGAAAAAAAAGTTCTTTGTTTGAATTGCCCAAGCACTGGATTGTGTTGGTTTTATACATTTTTATTTTAATATTATTTTATTTTTTGTACCCTTGGACTCTCATTGGTAAGAGCCTATTGAAGGAAGCTTAATAGTGGAAAAGCAACATCCTGCGCCGCTTCTTCACCTGCGGATCAACACACTTGCCATATGGACAATACCGACACAAACGTTGATTCTGAGGCACTGGAGAAGCATTTGATGGTTGATGCACCAAAAAACCTAAAACTTAAAAAAAAAAAAAAACTAAAAAAAAAACAACTTAAATTATGAACTCATGCTTTTGGGGGTAAAAGCTGAGAGAATATTGTAACAAACTTCGTACAGAGTTCAGTCTATTAATTGTTTCATGTTAGATATTCTATGTGTTTACCTCAATTGAAAAAGAATGTTTTTGCTAGTTTCAGATCTGCTGTGGCATTGATATTGTATGTCCATGAATTCCTTCCTTTTTCAGCACGTGTTCCTCACTAGATGATAAGATGCCGTCTCCCTTAAGCTTTGTCAAAAATACATTAAATACTTGTATGAGGACTGTGACGTAATGTTTAAAAGGTGTTCAGTCACAAATGCTGTAATAAATATTTCATTTTTGATTTTTGTTAGATTTTTGTGTGATTAACTGTGTTACAACCTGTTAATATTCGTGTTCTCTTTTAAATATTAATAAGATTAATATTATCATGAAATAATTGTTTTAGTACGATGTTTCATGACAAAATGTTCTTTTTAAAAATCTTCTTGAATTAAGAGTTACCTTTCCAATTTTCCCTGTTTGCAATAGCTTGTTTTTGACAGACTATTTATTTGGTTATTGAATACCCTCATAAAATGACAATAACAAATTATGGGTGAAATAACTTGCTAGTGTAATTTAATTAATCCTAAAAATGTGTCCTCCAAATTAAAAAACAAACAAACCTTGAATTCAAATGAAGGGGACAAATTACACAGCAAATTTACCACCGAACCATTTTAGTTTTAGATGAATACACAAACTATCAGCATGAAGTGGTGGTAAATAGAATCACATCAGGTAGGCTCTGGCCTTCAGGTCTAAAACGTCAGAGCCAACGGATGAATAAAAATAAAATAAATGAAACTTTCTCAGTAACACTTTTAGGTTTCTTAACAAGCTCCCACGTTTGGTGAGTAAATTCTGCACAACAAAACGTGGATTAAATCATATTTTTAATATTTCTGCCCGTGTGAGAAAGTAGGCTGATATTAACTCTGACAGAGAGTAGTTACAGTGCAGACAGATTCACCCTTCACTGTGTCCCTGGCGTTCAAACAATAGAGCTCGGATTTGTCCCCAGTGCGTTTGCTCCTATAGTGAGAACCAGTGCTGGGCCCCTTCCGCGACTGATCTGTTGCCTTCTGCCGTTTTGCAGCGCCGCCTGTCGGTCGCACCTGGCACCCCTATTCAGGAGTCAGAGGGGGACTTTGATAGGCTATTTCCTCCCTCTCTGCTCTATCTCTCTGCCCGTGTTTGCCCGCGGCCATCCCAGTCATAGCCTTAAACCACAAATGACAACATCGCTGCGGCTGAAATATTTTTTGTCCAACACAAAGACGTTAAAACTTCTACTGAGTGTTTTTATTTTAATTTATACTAGGAACACGACCGATCATAAACCTGTGAATGACATAAGAAAAGGATGCCATGGTAATAATAATAATCCTAATTATTATTATTATTATAGAGTGCTGGGGGATTTTATTATTCTTCCCTGCACTAAAGGATTCGCCTGGTTGGGAATTTCGTGGCCTTGTTTTTTTAATAATAATAATAATCTACAATCGTAGATTATTATTATTAATTCTCATGGTTTATTTTTTCTCCAAACACAGATTTGTTTAGCTATGGTCTGTTCATTTGTTTATTTATTCTCTCTCTTAAAAAGAATAAATCCACACATTTCTGTAATTGAAGTCACTTTAAACACTAAATATCTTAGATCCTACGGCACGGAAAAAAAAAATCTCTTTACATGTAAAACCTCATTCGTTTAATTTAAGCTTGGTTTTTCCTTTCGGTCTTCCAGCCTGCTTTAGGATTTTATTTGGTTTATTTTCGATCATTTGCTGTAGATGTTTATTTTTGTTTTTTATTTCCGATGCTCTAGTTCGTGTCTGTAGAATTTGTTGCCCCTCTCATAGAGCCGGGAAGGGCTGGTAGGCCTTAACCAGATTTTTTATTGGTCAGGTTAATGATACAGCTTGTTTTTTCTGACTGACTTGGTAAAAGCTATGACTCCTTTTTTGTTTTTTAGTGCTCTATTATTCTGTGGAGAAAACGGAAGGAAGAAGTTTTGCGTGGTGATTATCAGATGAAAAAGAGAGAAAACGTGAGGATTACTGTGGATGGAGAGGATTTTAATATTAATAGTCGCCCCCCCACCCCGCCCCTCCGCCTCCTTCCCTCCCTCCCTCCCTCCCTCCCTTCTTCTCCATCTCCCTCCTCTTCCCCCCTCTTCCCCGATGAGACAGAAGGTAGATTGCCTCTGCTGCTTTCCTTTTGCCGATTCGGTGTGACAGGGATGATGGATGATCCAGCCGAGCTAAACAACTCCTCCCCTTCATCTCCTCCCTGTCAAAGCCAGTCCGGGCTGCTGCTGCAGGAATAAAATAAGGAATATATTCCCTCTGCACTGCTGCACAATGCAGCCCCTTCCTCTGGAAGACACTCACTTCGCCCGTGCAACAATATTAAAAGTCCACACACACACTTTTCTGTGTGTGTGTGTTACAGAGGCAACATGTTAATAATACTTATGTTACAGGCTCTCTTTTTGTTCCCTGGCGAGGAGGCGTGCAGCTCTGATCTGAGAGAAAAGACTGCAAATATTTTTAGATACACACGTGTATCTGCTGGCAGCGACGCAGAAATGCATAAAAAAAGTTTTGCTTCCTCTTTGTTTTTCTTTCAAATTGCTGATTTGGATAGTGGTCATAAAAATGGACTCACACGCAGGGGCTGAGTGTCCTTCGCTTTGCAGCTGGCTCTCCCTAAAAATGTCTGGCTCTGGGGGACAGTTTTTAGGTTTTCTATATGTGTGTGTGTGTGTGTGTGTGTGTGTGTGTGTGTGTGCGTGCGCGCGCTGCCCTCCTTTTTTTTCAACATTTCAGCAGTTTTCTCTCTTCTTGCCATAAGGTGTTTCTATGACTACGTTATGTAGGCCTGTGTGAGCGGGTCAGAGGCGGGGGTCCCTGGGAGAAAAGGGCCGCATTTGGCTGATCATTTATCAATGTCAACCGCATAATGATTCTCCCTGCAGTCCCTCTATTGATGAGGATAATTACATTAGCTCAGAGTGACTGATCAATAAAGCCTAGGGAAAATGGTTTATTATAGCGCCACCGAAAAGGATTTCTGGAAGAAGGGACTGGCTCCTTAAAAAAAGAAAATAAAAGACAGGGTCGAGTTGCGCAATCATACCTCTGCAAACATAATCGAGTGAGACACAACTTCAGCTGGAATCTGGAAATGATGCGATTTCACCTCGTAACGGTTCTTTTTTTCGGTGTTTTTCTTTTCTTTTCTCCTTTGTTGCTTTTTGTTTGCAGTGAAGCCTTTAATTTCTTTTTTTTTCTCCAGTCAAAACGCACATGCGTTCGGTTTTTCTCTTATTGAACTAGTAGGAGTCTGAAGGTTTACACAAGCTGATAGTCTGAAGTCAAATAGAGTTAAGCTGCAAGAAGCCACATAAATCCATGTCTTTGTGGGAGTTTTTTCCTAATAGCATAATAATAATCAAACTTACAACCTATTGACTGCCAACCACCGCGCAGCTAGTTAAGGTATTATTTCACTTCTTCTTATTATAGTTGATTCATAAAAAAAATTGAAAGTGGTCTGAGGGGCAATGGATAAAATTAAGAGTGAACACTAAGTTTGTCTTTTTTGTCCATGTAGCAAACATAGCCCAGCGACATAAGCAAAACAGTCCAAAAGAAATGGCCAGTGAGAGGATTTCCTCTCCCTCTTTCTGCCTTTCTCCCTGCGCGCGCGCACGCTGTCTCTCTATCGCGCGCGCGCGCGCGCGTGTGTGTTCTTTAATTGTCAACAACTTATCCCCTGCAGGAATGTTGCAAACTCTTTCGCCTTAATTCTCCGCGGTGCTCCGCGCCAGCTCCCATTTACCGCTGATGAACGTGTCTGCAGGAGACAGCTCCATTATCTATTTATCATTTATGATAGTATTTCCTCAGACAATGGAGGCAGAAGCGCGTCTGCAGATAGTTCAACCGATGGCTCGTCGCTGCCCTTTTCCAACGCGCAGCCTATTCATTCGATGGCATTTTTGAAATATAGTAAGAAGCATATTAAAAATTAACAAAAAGAGAAATATTCACAAAATGTGAACAATTCTGCTTCAAATGAAACGTGGTGGTTTCTTCTGTTCCTTTTAGTGTTTAAAAATGCTTCATTTTGGAAGGAATGTGTATTAAACGTTTCAGACTGGTCGGGGGAAACAAAATATAGTTGCAGGGCGAATCTTAAGGAATGAACTATGGGTGATATTCAGGACTTTGCGCTTGGCCGCTACCAGATGAATTAGAAGCGATTTCTTTCACACTTCAGCGGTGCTTGTCTTCTTAAAAATGAGTGTCAGTTGCGGGGGCGCGC
>JAUMHF010000014.1:6728878-6819482 GCA_032359275.1 Microctenopoma steveboyesi | reverse complement strand
CCCCCCCCCCCCCCCCCCCCCCCCCCCCCCCCCCCCCCCCCCCCCCCCCCCCCCCCCCCCCCCCCCCCCCCCGCCAGAGGAAGCCATGGCCGCCTGGCGACCCCACAGTGACCCACTGGCCTCCTCATGGAGGGATCAAGGCCTAGGTGGAAGCTGGCTGCGGGTTAGAGGTTTAAGGGTAACAAATCAAGCAACACTCAAGTGCTATTTAACCTACCCCCTGCATACCATATCTCTCTGTGAGCGGTGCATGACTGTGCAGAACAAACATAGAAACACTTATATATATTCTGTGTGGGGGAGTTCTCTTCAGAAACAGAAGCAAAGTGGATCATGCACATAACTTTCTACCTATGAAGCCACTGTAGTATCGGAAAAGGTCTTAACTGTGTATCAATAGTATAGGAATATTCCCCTTATATTACAATATATACAACTCCATAAAGTGGTGGTGGGTTCTTCAACCTTTCCCTTTCTTTCCACCTATTGGTTTGTGTGTATTGGAGAAAACGACAGGACAGGGACCCCCTATACATAGTCCATATCTTCCTCTAAAAGCATCACTCAACTTTATGTTCACTTCTGGTTGCCCCAGCCTGACTGTGATTCTTCAGTTAGTGTCTACTCATAAAAGGTAGAAAGGGCTGTAAAGATGTGCAACAGATAACTGCTGAATAGTCACACACCTTTACATAGAAGTCAGGTGTTCCTAGGTACCTACCGGCACTTACGCAGATTCATAAATAATAATTCATTATCAAAATGCATTTATTACAGATAAACAGTTAAAAGTTGAACTGTGTAACAGGAAGTTTAAGCATTTTAGGACGTTTGTCGGTGTGAAATGTGGGATAAAACAAAATAATGACTTCAATATTACAATCTACACACTTGTCAGTGCTCTCATGAACGTGATACAGACATAATTTGGGTTTCGTATGACTGTGGTCTCTTGCTGAACACATGATCTATTACCATGTGTGATATAATATTAATCTACTTCTCCTGTTAGTCTGTGACGCTAACCCACCTTACAATATACATTTAATAAATTAACAACTTTGTGATGAGTGCTGAAACTATGTGTTGCTCAATCAATTAGTCAGAACATCGAGTGTAAAATAACGAGCTGATGATATTTGTTTGGGGGAAACAGATAATCTGAAGCAGGGCTTATACAGTATGTGAGGACTTAATCAATTCCTCTTATAAATCATACATGTATGTAAACATGCTAACTTAATATACTTTAGATTTTAGTTTTGTTAGGTGGAAAATGGTGAAAGACCATTGAATTTGTGTTTCGTGTCAATTTTGTCATTCATTTTTTTTCACATTCATCAATGATGAAAAACAAATTGCAGCTTACGTAACACTAGTATTATGTGACCATCACTATATTTACCACCATTCGAACAGGTCAAAGCGAACGACAGAAGTACCTGTTGTATATATAACAATCTAAATAATTCCCATTGAACACGTGTATAATACTTGTGTTATGAACCCTTGCTTTAAACCACAGATTTTTTTAATGAGAAGTGAGAAAGGTCACAGCGCGGTCATCTTTTATCAGAAATGATCCCGTTTACCCCCTGGGAGTGTGACTGTGAGGGCACTGAGTGACGCAGGTGAGAGACAGGCGTCCACCCAGCCCCCGGACTGTACCTCCTTTATCTGCCTATGGAGCGAAGAAGGAAAAAAGTGACAAAGGCCAGGGCTTTGGGTGTGATAAGGAAGGGCCTTATGTCCTGCCCTGGCTTTCCACTGCAAGGGGCCATCCAGGGGCCAGGAGCTGACCACCAGCAATGGCGAGTTCAAACACAGGTATGAATCTGACCCCGTCCTGGCAGACCTACAGAGTCCTGGTGTATATTTACATGTGACAACTTTAGGGCAGTGAAACAGAGGCAGAGACAGACAGAGACAGAAGGTCAGGTGAAGTTCACGACAGTTGTCTCACACTACAGGAAAACCAAATTGTTTCCGGATCTAGGTCTTCCCTTCCCACCTTCTGGTCTTTCTCTTTTTTTCCTTCCATTCATCCTCCCATCTTTCCTTTTTTGTCTTTTTGTTCCACTTCTCATCTTCTCACACTCTTTGTCTATATTCTGGCTCTTGTGGCAGTCGGTCCTGCTGGGAGGCATGGCACAAAGTAACAATGTCTGTAGGGAAGGAGTGTTTGAGGAGGATGCCTCTGTCTCTCTGGCAGTCCAGCTCTCCTATGAAACCGTACCAGTAAATCACAAGGCCTGGACCAAACCTGCAACAGAAAACAACAGGGTGTTTGTTATGTGTTAGTTACACTGCTGTTATTGAGTTGAACATTTGAGAGATGCTGACTCTGGTTTTGGAAGGTAAAACAAAAAAGACGAAGGATAAGTTTGTGACGAGACAGAAAGATGGGACACCAGCAAATACATGACAGATAAGGCTGCTTAGGTAGTTTTCTTTGATCACAATCCAGGAAACCTGTGCTGAATCAAACAAAAAAGCTGCCAGAGAGATTAAGATCTTTCTGACAGGGTGATACACACTCGATCGCATTACAATGGCAGTGAAATAACAATAATCTGTGAAATAACAAAGCTCTACACCATGGCCTCCGGATCCTGTCATCGGAAGCCTTTGGCACATAGCAGAGCACACAGAGTTCAACACAGAGTCTGAGACTTAAACACACTGCATCTGGTGGTTAATGTTCGCCAGTTCAACAGTGTCCAGCTGTTTCATTCAAAATCACTTTGAAAGCCAATGCAACTTTGCCTTAGTTGGCGAGCACAGCAGTTCCTAAGAACTATAAATAATGACTTCCCAGGCAACAGAGAAGTCAAGTTCAGACTATTTAAATATAAGGTGTTATTTTCTTCCTCTCATCCCTTTGTTTTCTTATCTTATCTACTATTTTTGTCTCCTGCAGGCACTGTAGCTACTGTACACCTGAAGACCTGCTGCAAAGTGCAGAAACAATTGAAGTGCTGCTTTACTGGGAACGTGCAATGTTATTTTACTAGGTCTTCTCACAAAAGCAATAAATCATGTTTTAAGCTATTTATTATACCCCGAAGAGCCACCGGTGGCCCCTCTGTGCCTCATATAGATCATAACCATTCTTTGAACATTAGCTGCCATGCATAAAGAAATGTCACAGTTGAACCCTGAATGGAGAGCACCTCAGCTGCCACATGCAGAACCAGATTCAGGGAACCAACAGTGATCTGGTCTCAGACATTCTATCCTCAGACAGTTAACAATGTTGTGGGGCCTCTCGAGACCTAGACAGGAAGCTAGTCAAAGAGCAGTAGAAGTTCAGCTCCAAGGTACATAAAACCTTGAACCTGTAATCAATCATTTCATTTTAAAAATACTGACTTGAACGCCCTATGGTGTTATTTTAATAATGGTTATGGAAATCTTTAGTCTTTGTGCAGTCATTTTATTAATACCTAGACATCTGACCTTACGACTTCAGCAGGCTATTTTAACCACATAAATTCTAAATGCTACCACAAGAATCAGATGTTTCGACGTTGTCAGCTATATGTACTTATGTACTATATTGTGCAGACTGGGCCTTGAGGCAGTGCATGTTCTACACACACACATGCACCAGAATATGTGACTATACATGCACATAGCCCTCCCTCCCAGAAGATCTTGCAGCAGTACATGCTTCTGCGCCCCATCCTTGCATTCTGCATTTCAGAGTGCGTGATTTACGGTGCTATCTATGAACAAACAGGCCAAAGCTAACAGCCCTGGAGAAAGCTCACAGATGCACACTGAAAGTTCACTCCGATGTCATACACATAGCTTAGCCTCTCAGAGCTGCAGAGCCGAAAACTCTCATCTTTTCCATGGTTCACTGCTGCACATGGTCGTCATCTCTTAATATGGAAATGTTATGGAAACAAAACCTAAACATTTACATTAGATGACTTTGGAAAAGGGGTTAGGCTCTTCTTTTATTCGGCCGCTATCCTGTATGTATTTCCTGTGCTCTGGACGGGGAGGTGAGGCTGAAAAGGGAAGAAAAGAGAGAGGCCCGCTTTGCTCAAAGTGGAAAGAGGCAACCTTCTGGAAAGGTTAAAACTGTACATCAACAGATAAGGCAGCGGCATACGATACATCATGTCCTGGGTCTGTCAGGGGAGGCCGAGCACAAATTGAAACAAGCAAAATTATAAACACAGGGGAGCCATGTCACCACGGCCCTACCATACCGTAAAGAAAATAAATGGACTTTGAATCCCACTCAGAATTAATACAAGTCAATACTATGGGGACCATGAGGTAAAAATGTGAGACTGGGAACAGAAACAACACTGAGGGGGGAGGGAGTGGTCTAAGAAGGGGCTAAGACTGAGTCTGATGGCTACAGTATGAGATTCATAAGAAAAAGTTCCAGGCAACATCCAGACACTGCAGAAAGCGATTTTAGATAGGAAATACAGTTTATGTTAATACACACGTGTTACTATTCAGTCAATATGTGTTTGTGTGTTATAAGAAAAGTTCAGCGTGAATTTGATGGCAAATTACAGTATATTATGTGGGCTGGCGTGTGCTTATTACGCACAGCATCAGTGTCAGCTATCTTCCAATAAACGCCTCACTATCTTTGCTGGTGAAATTGTTTGTGAAACGTAGCTAATTTCAGCAGTAGGGGCCGTTTGACGAGACTGGGCGTGGATGGCGACTGCCAGCCATGCCTTCGTTAGTGTTAATGAGCGGGGCGCGTTCGGAGCAGGTGCCGAGCAGCTTACAACAGGAACTTAATGAGAGCAACCCTTGAATGGAGAAGAGAGAGTGTTATTAGTGTCAACGAGTCGAGCATCACACGGAGCTAAAAACAGAACGCAATCTCTGCATCTCCAACGCAGAAACCCACACACGCAAAGAGCGCTGGTGGAAAGATGACGCGCACGTTCCACATAAATAAAGCGAAGTACACGCTGTAACCCAGAAATGAAAACTTGCTTTTTTTGATTTAATTTTTTGCACGTCTCATTTTCAGAGACGTCTGAGATTGCTGGAGGTCAGACAACTCCCAATTCCCAGAAACAACCTTCCGAGTTTCTGAGTTGAACATTCCTACCAAAACGCACAGATCAAGGTTAATGTGATCTGCCATGTTTGGTGAGGAAAAGCTTTAGTAAAACTTGGGTCCGGGCCCTTCTGCCAAACCACATTACACGACATGATGAATTATCAATAAAATCAAGACAAATTTACGCTGGACTTTAAAACACCCTCACTTCATTCTACATACCGCACAGACCCATTTTAAACAAATGCCGCAGCAATGATTTAGACTGCCTAAGCTTCTACCTGAGGGTGAACTCTATGTCTCCGCAGTCTCCCCACAAAGACTCCTTTGTTTTCAGCATCCATACATCAGGTCACAAGGTAGGGCCACTAGAGGACTGCCAAACATTAGTGTGTCTTTTTTTCTGCTGCCTGAAATGAAGTTATGGAACCTGCTCAACTTCTTTTAAGACCGAGAGCGCCGAGAGTCGTCAGGGTAAGAGGCCTAGAAGAATAAATGTCTGTGTGGGAGACAAAAGAAATGTGTACATAGCAAAAGGCAGAAAGGCTAGTTCTTCTGAGGCCAGTCTCTGCCGTAAGTGTGTATTTACAGCTCGGGTAATGATTATCTGATGTGTTTGGATGTGTGGTGGTCCAGGAGAGGACAGTGACAAAGGACCCGGCAGGTGATGTTGCACTGAAGTGCACTGTACATCAAGCTCGTGTTATTTTAAGGTGTTACAGTAGCTGTTTGTAGAAAGTCAGACAGTGTAATGATGAAGACAGTCCTAATAAGACATGTTTCTTCTCGACTGGGATATTTAAAAGCTGACTCTGACTGGAGGGCTGTCCTTGAACACAGGGGTAAACATACATCCTACTGTCCATAAATCACAAGAGTTGAACCGATGACTTAACCTCCAACAGACAAGTCATTAACATCCCCAGAGTTAAGAATAGAACATGAATTTTTCTTTCTTTCTATCTCCCTGTTTGTGTTTACGAGCAGCGGAAAATTCTGTTCGATAGATATGCAAAACACAAATACAGGGAGCTGCTAAATGAGTCAGACAAACTTACACCAGCATTATAATTAGATGGAACAGAGGGCAATAAAAATAAAACATCTTCCACCAGGTGTAATTCTCCCAGACGGTTTTATGTTATCTGTCAGCGGGGTATGGAAATGAAACGTGACGCCGACGTGGTTCATCTTCGTCTCTACTGAAGGCAGAGAGAGTGTTTTAGGTGCATGTAGCAGGATGGAAGCGTGTGTAGCTGTAGCGTTCGCTTTAACATAGAGATGTAGTGGAGTAATATGTTAGTACGGCAGGTGTGGGAGGTCAGGTTGAGTCCATGTGTTGTATGATGCACTAGTGGCTAATTTACACTTACTGATGCAAGATAGTAATATCACCAGAGAGACTAGAGGATTCCATTGCGTTATCTGGTAACTATAGCAACCACTGTAACCTCTGCGACTGGACACGCACACAGCTTCCCGACCACACATGTAGTCAACCTTTGGCTCAAGAACCCTATGATACCCTTTAGGATATGACATCTTTATCTCTGCAAGAGCACGTGGAAGCTGTGCTGGCTGAAACACGGCGACACGTTCTATACTTCTTCACACACAAATCCCATGCAACAATTTAAATTACATTTAAATTCAAATCAGATCATACGCAGATTTGTATACATACCACACAACTGTCATTACAAAAAGAATCCAACTGTGATGACAATGATCCACTGTTTAAACAAGCATACTTTATAAATACCAAATTTTTGAAAGTTGTGAAATGGTAAAGTTTTATTTGACTTTTTTCTCAATTAGAAAATATACAAAGTTGACATTTATTTTAAGAATTTTATTTTTAAACTGGAGCGATCTCTTAGACCATTACTGCAGCACAGGTCCCTGCAGTCCTTATCACTCACCAACAAATTATCACTTGCTCATGCCTCCTATCGCCTCTGTCACCTTCTCACATTAACCTAAATCTTATCATCCTAAACACACAGAACCCGACAGACTCCATATCACTCAGCTGATTGATACCTCGACTAACACGTGATTATGTGACTATGTTAATAAGCATCAGGCTTTTTATTTATTGTTGGTATGGTAACAAGACACAGAAAACACTGCCCCGCACACCATTCGGTTCTGGTTAGGATCTGTTTGTAACATATCAGGCTTCCCAAAACATCCTGCAGCCAAGTCTCGATCAATGTTTGGAACTAGTTAGGTCCCGTAACTGAGCATGCCGCCCACCACATCAGAAACATATATCTGAGGGACAAGTGTGCTTTGTGTGTGTAATGTGTCCTGGTCCCCCTCTCAGATCTATGGCGTCACGGTCGAACACACTTGGACACAATCTGGTCTGCTTTAGATGTGGAGGGAAACCAAACGAGGTGTGGTCTGGCTTTGGCTTTGTCTGCTTAGCGTTAAAGTGTTGGTCCAAACAACACCAGGGACACTGCATACGACAAAACAATCTACTGACGACAGCTCTGTAATGACACCAGAACAATCACATTAGGTTAGACTGGGGTTCTGGACTCATTTGCATTTACATCATTCACAGACAGAAAACAGCTTTTGCTGGAATAATTTAATAACAGCAATGATCTGTTTGTCTTTTTCTCCG
Organism: Microctenopoma steveboyesi; assembly: GCA_032359275.1. Classification (NCBI taxonomy): domain Eukaryota; kingdom Metazoa; phylum Chordata; class Actinopteri; order Anabantiformes; family Anabantidae; genus Microctenopoma; species Microctenopoma steveboyesi. The sequence continues at coordinate 6,811,794 of JAUMHF010000014.1, read as the reverse complement.
TCTGCGTAAGGGTTACCATTCAAATACAGCTGACCTGATCCCTTCTCAGATATTGGAGCCCCATCCTCTATAATGACTCTATATATCAATAAAATAGCTTTGACTGCTTCACTTAGAGCACACTAAGTGGGTATTCATTAACACTTGATGCTGATATTATTAAATTCTATTATGGCAAATGGTGTCTTCAGTGCAGCTACTGTACTGAAGTCATACAATGGCAATAATAGTGTCTGTGTCCGTGTGTGTAAATACATTGTATATACGCATACCTCAGTGTAACCAAAGGTCTATTTAGTTAGTAGAAAATTTAAAATAAGAAAAAAATGTCTCTGAGGCCAATTAATCCCCAAAAGACAAAGCCTGGCCACAGTGTTAATTTGGAGACCCGTCCAGGGAGAGTCCCTCTGGCCTTTGATGAGTCTCTACTTTTATAAGTTATCTTCGGAGACAGGGGAGAAGGCTGGGAACCTGTACAGACAAAGAGGACCACAGCGTCAGGGGGATACATGCTCCTTTAACCTGTTATTGTGAACTCCCAGCAGCCGTGGCCGATAATTGCCACCTGTCTCTGGGGAAACGCAGTCAAGGCAGGCAGAGGGACGGCCAGTTAGCTTCTGTTACTGCTCCTCGCCCTGTGCAGCTCCAGTCTTAATCCTACCCTTAACCCTGGTGGCTAATGTGTTTTCAATTTAGGATGATCCCCCCCACTACAGGCACGGCCCTAATCAACAACAGTTTGTACTGTAACCCTATCTGCCCTCGCTAGGGCAGCGTCAGCTTGACCGGGCGCCTGCAAACCTGATGTGTCCAGCGAAAGAACAGTGTTACGTGTGTATGGATGATACTGTGTTTATACATAAGGTCACAGGATGTGTGCCTGATAATGTGGCTGTTTGTCTCTCACATATGCTATTGAAACGTAAAAATAAACATCCCACAAACGCAATCAACAAAGAGCAACATTCTCGCGCAATCAAGTTGCACATGCCGCCACGGATGACTTATACGTTAATGTATAAAAGACAATCAAGTTCCCTTTTCTGTTTTTAAACATACTTTTGTAACAGCTGACATTACTGAAGGCAGAAAAAGCGCTAAAACCAACCACATACATGAAGAAACGTGGAAGATAAACTCTTTACGCATTTCGCACGTTCTTTACCTCACTACTAATTGCTCGTGATTTTTCAAAATGACTTTCCATTCTAACAAACGACACGATCCACTGGAGTTTTCTCTTCGTCACACTTATATAAGTCTAATGTCTTAAATTCTGCTGCCACTTCAGTAAAAGCTGAAGCAAATGTTAAGCATGGAAAAGCAGGTGTTGTTGTGCATGGGCCTCCTGGCCTTTCCATCCATGTGTACTCCCTGCCCCAAAATTAGAGTGTGACCTCTAATGTCTCCCTGGGAGAAAAAGAAGCCTGGCTTTTGTCCAAGTCAGCACCTTTGGAAGTGCAGTCGTGTTACCACCACTAAATCAACATGTCAGCACCTGGCCCAGTGAACTTCTTCAGCCAGACTCCACTGCTTACAGCTACCCCACACACCTAATGAACTGGTGTGAATGCTAAAATGGAGAAGAAAAAAAAAGGAGACATGAAGAGAAAAAGTCAAATAAGATATTTCTTTTTTAGGTGTTGCATGCAACATTTGCAGTTCACCAATATGATTAGAATCCACAGACCCAGAAAGACTTATTAGTTATTAGTGCTGTTACTTAAACAGTGAGCTGCTTTCACAGACCAGTCAGCGCCGGGTTTTAAGGTATCCTGGCCATCAACCTTGGCCTCAGAGTCCAAAATGGAACTGTTGCAGTTTGGGGGGGCGAGTTGGAGACGGACTCAGGCGAAGGCCCAAAGAAAGCCGTGTGCTTACTCGGCAGTCTGTTTACATTCCTGAGGGTAATTTTAGCCCCTCGGGGGGAGCAGAGCAGAGGGGCCGACATGTCGTTGGGGCTTGTCAGTGGTCGACGGGTCAGCCGGCGAAGTGGCGGCACCCGAACATGTGGGTGGTACGTAAAAACACACACTTACACACAGAGAAACGATCTCCAGCAGCCAGACCACGGGAACGGTTACCTGTGTTTGCGTCCCTCTTTTACCATCTTTCACATACTATCAATCAATGGTGACTGATGAGAACAGCACAGGGAAAACTATGCAAGTGTGGGGGTAGTCTCGCTAATGGGCCAACCACAGAGTACCATTGGCTTTGGACAACATAGGATATCCCCAGTGTTTTTATTGATGATCTGGGGTGCAAATCTAATTTCATTGTAGTTTTTAAAAATTTGCAGTGCAAACAAAGCAATAATCCAGGCTTAAGAGTAGCTGAGGGCTCCTGTTCGCGTGTTGGGATTTGCCTTTTTTATTACTCCCAGCCCAGGGTGTCCCTTCAAAAGGGCAAGAAAGCAAAATATCCATGTGTGTTTGCAGTGTGAGCGTGTGAGTGAATGTGTACGAGTGAAGAAGACAGAAAAGCAGAGAGAGGGAGGCAGAGAGAGACCCAGAGCTTATCGAAACTAATTAGGCGAGGGATCAGGATAGAAGTTAAATACTGAGCTACGTGTAATGAAAGAAGCAGAGTGGGGGACATCTAGGGGTCAGGCCCACACCAAACAGTGGTCCTCCGGCAATCTGGTATTGATTTTCACTCATTTGGGGATTGTGGGGGCCGCCATAGAGAGAGACAGAGAGACGGGAATAGGCAGCAGGGCAAAGTCTAAGGGTCTCATGAGTTGTCAACTTGACAGTTCAACTCCTTTTGGAGAAGAACAAACAAACCGAGGGATCTCCTGGGCTAACGGCGTTTATCGGTCATAGCGATGACACTGCAAAGCCCCACACAATGCCCACACAAGAGAGCAGAGTGGAGAGGAAAGGGAGGTGGGGTGGGTTGAAACAGATATGCAGAGGCACATTCCTTCAGCCTAAGAAGATAGGACTGCGCTCTGTTTAAGGTCTGGCAACCCTGATCCATGAACATCTCCGAGAAATCCAATAACTAGACTACGTTTCCAAGGTAACAGTTACACTTAAAGACAGATAAAGATGTTTTCACTTTGTTTCACAAATGTCACAGATATGCAAATGAGGGAGTAAGAAAAAGGGTTTGAGTGGATCTGATGAAGTACGGGTGACCGTATAGTCCACACAGATGTCAGCGCTCCTCTCCTGCCACTCCATCTGTGAAGGCCGTCACCCCCAGCAACTTCCCTCTCATGTCCTTAAAGACTCGAAGACCCTTTCACTTTTTCCCTCAGACTGCCTCATCGCTGTCACGTTGCCAAAGGGGACTCCATTAGCCTGGCTATGCACATAGCCCCCCAACACTCACTTACACTTAACACGCTCGCACACACGCAGAGGGAGGCTGAGATGCGCAGCTATGGCTGTCCAGATCAAATTAGAGTGGCCCCTATTGTCCCCATTACAGCCTGGGAATGCTCCATCATGACGGATGCTACGGGGTCCCTCACTTGTCAGAAGTTGTCAGACAGATAGGGAGTCTGGATACACACAGCTGACAGGTAATCTTAATGTCTTCAATTAGCCCAATTAGGCCTGTCATAAACAATTCGATAAGTGCTCGACCAACACAAACAGATAAACGCATGCACAGGCGCACACACTCGCACAGCAAGGTCTGTGGGGTATTAATGAGAAGGGTAATGGGTATATCAGCAGACGGTTGACTTGTCTTTTGTTTCAAGGAGGGGTGTGTCCCCGTTCCATGCTCTCAGCTGTGCACTGCTGGCTGCTACCTGGTCAGTTCAAATTGTACTATCTCCTTTCATTAGCGCATCGCTGGCTGAGAATCTGAAAGGCCGTGACAAAATTCATTTGAGACGGAGTGGGAGCAGATTGCCTGAAGCAGGTGTTATAAAGAAGATAAAACAAAAGCAGCACCTCTGTGTGTGTGTGTGTGTGTGTGTATTTTCTCTCTGTGTGCATGTCTGTGGCAGTTTTTTCCCGGTCTTCACATTGTATTTTTTTCCTTGCCATGGTAAATGGGTAATGACATAAAATAAAAAAAAAAAAAAACACAGAACAGAAACGTATCGGCCCAGTGCACACTTGGAGCATTTACAAAGCTGTGGTGAAATCTAAATATTGTTTCTAGCGTGACTAAATAGGCCAACACCTTTCTCTGCAGAAAATGTGCGATAGCCAACATTGTTTGGTTTGGTCTTTCCTTTACAATATCTTATCACGAAGCACTGGTGACACCCACACTACATCATCAGCTTTTGTCATCTAACCGTTTCTTTAAATTCATCTGTTTGCATTCGCTATCGCGCTCCTTTTCTACAGTTACACAGGACACGTTTCAGGAACCGTGAAGCACAAGCTAATGTTTAAAACCGAGATTCCACAGTTTGCAAACACAAGACACGAAAAAAGTTTGCATCAATATTTGAACAAGAACTTCACATCAAGACGGCCTTGATCTCATGTACCGAGGCCTTGAAATGCCCCACATCAAGCAAAAACGCTGACAGTTTCAATGTAGCGCTTATACAGTAGTCTCTGGGCATTCAGGGCAATGTTGTACAAAGGCAAAAAAAAAGAACAAAATACAATCAACACAGAAGAATTCAGTGAAATCCAAGGCAATGTGCTGAATAGTGAAATCCCAAGACACATTTTAATTCGAGTCGTCAAAGTGGTACGCGCAGACAAACCAGCTGCTATCAGCAAGATCTGCGATGGACCTGTAACTCTACTTCTGATCTTTACCTCAAGTGACAGCTGGAATGCCATCTGAGGAAAAAACACAGAAGGAACGAAAGAAAGAGAAAAGCCGTCACCAGGAAAGTTGTAATAGGAAATTGCTCTTGGCAACTATTTGTTCAAGCACCAGATTTTTTTTCGTCTTTATGCCAACCCAGGGAGCCCCCATTGGAAAACAGGGCAGGTCCCCCTAATGAGTAATCTATTTCAAAGCAGTCGTGTCTGGGCATGACAGTTTACTGAGAGGCTTGAAGAACTGGTAATTACCAGTGTTACAGGGCAATTAATGCATATTACACTGCAGCACTCATGGTGGTGACTGTCAGCTCCCCAATAAAAATGAGCACTCTTCAGCTAAAGGGTGACATTAATTGGGCCCTTAATGACTATGCAGAGGAACCAAGCCAAATAGGAACAAAACAGGGGACTTGCTCTGACTCCAGCAAGGGGCTGGAAATTGGACTAAAAATGAGATTAATTGCTGTTTAGAAAAAAAGAAGGGAAAAATGTGGTGAGGGGAAGGGGGGAGAAAGAGGTTGGAATTATAGGGTGCAGAGAGCAAGAGCTGCTCATATGGATGACAATTCAATTAATTATTTTATACTGTATTTTCTATACCTTAAGGAGCGCAGACATGCCTCAGGCTTTTACAGGGCTTTGTCTTGTATGTTTCTTACTGCATCAACAGCTACGTTTCCCAAATCGCCCACACAGTATCATGGTGCACGCATTCAATATAATGAATACATCTAAAATAAAGAATCTTCCCCACGTTAAGAAGAAATATATATATAGCTGTGGTGAATGTAAAGGATATCGGGTGGTTAGGTTTTCCATTATTTGAAAAGGAGAGCAATCGTCTTAAGAAGCATGTATTCAGAGTTTCTGGGTTACACACTCTCCTGTGAAGCCTAAGGCCTTAAGTATGTCTTTCCACTTAAAACAATCCATAAAAACATTAAGCAAAGCTTTCATTAAAAGTAGATCTGCCAAATTGCAGGCCTCCCACCCCCGGAAACCCTGGTTTAGAAGGAGATCAAGGATGTGGTGTGTATGGATGAAGTAATTCTGATCAATGTTGCTAAAGCTAGACACGTACTGAACCGCACCTGAATATGCAAACCCCGAATCAGAAAAATATCAGCATGCAAAACATGCCATCATTTGCATACATTTTTGATTTTGGATTTCCTTGCTATTTAAATATGCAGTTAGAAATAGTCCAGCGCTGCCTCTTGCGCTGTCACGCTGCACACTCACACTGTCATTGGTCCTGATAGAACTCTTCTGCTTCAAAGGGAGCTTTGCAGTGAAGAAGAGAATGAGCAAATATTTGAATTGCAAAAACACATCATCTTCAGAGGGGAAAAAAATTCAAGACAACTTCCTAGAGTTAAAGACACCCCACACCCCCAGCAAGCAAACCCTCTGCACACAGCACAAAAAAAGTCAACATATTCATAGCGTGAGCACTCTCCTCACTAATTTACCATATCCAAATTTGTGCAATGGGATATGACACATTTTAGAGGGGATTGCTGGGGAAAAAACTTTAATTTGAAGAGAGAACCATAAAATGTTTAAGCTGCCCCTGTATTTAGCTGAAATCCACCACACAAATCCAGGTTCTCAGACAACCTGACATCGGTTTGATTACAGACCGAGGTGTAATTAGCTACTTAAGTTATCATCTGCAAGGTTGGAGCGAGCAGCACCACCACCCTTGCAAGCTATTTCAGCATTACTAAGGCTAAACCTTTAAACTCTACACAAGCACCTTTTCCCTCCAGATTCAGCACAGTGTGTTTACATCCATTTCCGTGTAATCACCGCAGGAGAATCTCTAACAGTTTCCAACTTTTCCAGGACTTAGTGAAAAAAACATGCTATAAATAATCTTCATGACAAATCAATATAATGACTCACAGCATACTTGAAAGTACACTCTCCCTAGTTTGATGCCAGTTCAAACAGAACATTTAGGCCAAAAGTTACAAGTCTGGCCACGGAGGCCATGAACAACATTAACAGCAATAAATACTCATCTTCAAATATCTGAAAAAAATGCCCCTGCAAAAGGGGAAAACACGTCTCCTGTGTTTATGATTGTAAATTTATTTACCGCAGACTCAGAACTGACCTAAATTTTAAATTGGGGAAAAAAGTGAGCATTTCAAATACATGTCTAGGACACATGAAGAATTACTGTAAACAATATAAAATTAAGTGTGGAGCTACTGTTGGTGGGGAAAAAATCCACATTGTATAAAGAGGTCACAACTTAAAATGTAGGACAAATATCTGTGGGTTAAATTCAGCAATAAGAGGATAACTAAAATTTGCCTTAATACCCTGTTTTAAAATTGAAATATTTAAAATGACATCTAAACATTATACTGAATGCTCAGTTCTGGTAATGTAATAACGGTTAGCATTTCCCAGAGCCTCTCAATACACTAGTCCACATCACAGTCCAACCCTCGTGCGGCCTCTAATCACTGTGCGCCGCCTACTTACGTGTAGACAGCTTGGAGACAGGTATGAGAAGAAATCTAACCTGAATGATGGATAGCTTTACTACACAATGACCTCTGTCACTGAGTTCTTGCCCTAAATCAATGCTGATGATAAGGGCCCTGTGCCAGCGCTCACCTTGGTATGTTCACCAACAGGCCTTATCTATGGCAGGAGGAAGTATGAGTAATAACTAAAGACAAGCCACAACAAAACCACGAAACCTACCTTGTCAAACATAATTTACGATGTATATCCCTCTGACCCCTCCCTCTGCTGCTGTTAAAACAGTAATTGGACTGTGTTTGGAAGATTAGCCTGGTATAGGTTGGTGGGAGAGTTTGAAGATCATTTTGGTGCACGCGCAGTACACATATTTTTAAGGAGACAGAGGACTGACGTACACGACTACTACAGATAGGTAAAACGCACACTAATTGAAATAAATGCAAATAACTGCTTAAATTTCAGCACTACACAAAGGGCAAAGGGCAAAACTTTCAGTAATGCATACAAGGAGAGGTTGGAGGTTGAAGCTGGGAGGAGGGTTGACAGGAAGTTGAAGAAAATCCTTTATGAAGATTACAGCACTGAGTACCTTTCAGTAGTTTTTCATTTGATTGTGTGTGTGACATAGAAAGAGACAGAGAGAGCACAGCAAGAGTGTGAGCATGCTTCCAGGCACTCGTCAAAACGGAGAGAGAGACCAAACATGACATCAAATGTTGCAATTAGCTGACCCCTTTCTCTTCTCCTCAGTTTGAAAAGCCCTGCCTTAAAAACCATGATTAAAATATGTTTGCTTTCTCATTCAAAATGACATTTGACAAGGTTAGTGATATTTCAACTAACTGCAAAAACATTCTTGTGGCGTAATCCTTTTTTTTCTATCACTTTGCAGGGGCGCAGGTAACCTCAGAGTGAGTTTCCCATGAACTCAGCTGTATAATGTGAAAACAAAACGTCTGGGAGAGAAAAAAAGGAAAGTGGTTCAAAGTTTTACTCAAGAGTGTTTTGTTTCACCCAGGCAGCTGAAGCTAAATGTTTTGCGATCATTATTCAGAGAATCTATCCCTTTTTCTAATTCAAACCACAAAGAATATTTAAACCCAAGCCAGTAGTCTTTTTTTCTAACCACGAGCTCCGTCCTTAGCAGTGACTCACAGGCCTGAAGACTGTCAGCAGCTCCGTGGATAGAGTTCCTCAAACTGCTAAACCCCCTCATCACCAAATTAGCAGAGGTGTAGTCTGTAGTTCAACGGTCTGACCAGCGTAATGTAAAAAGTAAAGTAGGATGTCATTTCATGGCTCATGATTTTTTGGAAGAATATATTACCGTCGCATTGCCGTTTTGGAATCAGTGATGAAAGGAGGAAAAAAAAGTGGGACAAAATGTTAGCAAAGTTGAAAAAGATTTGTCAGCGTGCAGTGCTGACAAAACAAGCTGAAGATACGCAACGTATAAAGCAAGGGATCAGAAATGGTCAGGCTAAAACTCCGTGTAAACTTAATAGTTTTCACATCCGTTCTAGTCGCGGGAGAAGAGAATGTGACGTGTTGGGCCGGACAGTAAGCCAGCCCGGGCTTAGCTGCAGCTGTGCTCAAATTGAAGTGGCACTTTCTATCAGAGGCCTTTCAACAGACAGCTCTATTCTGCCCTTTCACTTGTAACCTTCCTGACACACAGATACCCCTTACAAAATATAAGAGTGGTCATTTAAAACACACAGCCACCATTGAAGAGACAGCCTCTGGATTTACCGCGAGGGGGGAAAATGCACGCTGCAATTGTGCCAGCTGATAGAGATACTATCACTCAAAATGAGAAATACATTTCTCAGACATCTCTGTGGCGGCTGTTCAAACAGGGCGGCTCAAAGCCCCAAACTCTGCACAGAGTTTATATTTCACTTGTTCGAGAAGCATTGCTCTATTATCTTGCATCAGTCAAAGGAGGAGGATTGGGTATCATTTGTTTCAAACTCCCACCTATGATGAAACGTTACATCGACAACAGACAGAGTTGGAATTTGGGTCATATCATTACCTTAATAACTCTTTGACACCAAGGTTTGGTTTATGGTTCTTTAAAATACATAAAGCAAAAACATATAAGCATCATTACATGACTGACAAGTATTAACAGTCATATTGCGCACACATTTATTACTAAGAGGTCTTAATAGGGTTCAGTGGCCAAATGCATGTTTCATATCATTTACAGACCCGACAGAGGTTGCAGGGACATATCTGTTGAAATGGTAGATCCTGAACACTAACCTACAAATTTGTTGAGCAAAATCAAAAGGTCAGGATTTGGACACAGGCTCCTCATGTGTCTTTGATTACACACCCCACTAAGGGATAGGCAGGCAGAGATGTTTAAGCTATCAGGCAATCATGCCACGGAGAGACGTGAAACTCAAACCAGAGACGGGAGAGGGAGAGGGCGGCCCGGCAACAAAGATGGGGGAAGAGAGTCCTGAACCTCTTTAACAAATGCCAGGCCAACGAGCAATGACTCAGAAGTGCTTGTATCTTTTTCATTGCTTCTGGCAGAACAAAATGAAGCAACAGCGCTCGTGAAAAGAAATCATTTCTCACCCGATATTGAAATGCAGTCACTTGTAGCACCACATACCAGCAATTTGTAGGGTGAGGTCATACGGTTAAGAATATTTTTTTTTTTACAAATCAACTAAATGGGACAACTAAACCTTTAATTGACGAGTGCAGATTCAAAAACGCCAAACATGCCTTTGATGCCATTAACTATAGAAACTGAATCTTTTTGTTACGTAAAATCTTCTTCCAGAATTCACCGAATTGTTTTGTCAGTGTAACTCACCAGGATCTTAAAGGTCAATTTAAGCAACACATGTACTCTTTTGTCTGGAATTACACTTCTGCTTGTGATATATTTCCTCCTGTTTACCACCGCTTCGCTGATGGCCATTCATTTCTCGTTAGGAATTACATGACTGGGAAAAGATGTTAGAGAAAGAGCTCTGAAAGCGAAACAAAAAGCTGAAATTAAGAAGAAAAACAAGCATGTGTGGTTTAAAAAAAGGTTATGTGAGGGACAGACGGCCTATAAAAAGAACTCTACTGTCTAGGTTATCTATGAGGAACCACTTATCACAAGCAACCAGCTCTACACAGAGACGGATAGGCTTTCACAAACCATGAGTACCAGTGCAGTATCAGGTACACACAGAGCTGCTCTTTTTGTACACAAGGACAGAATTATGAAGCATTGTTTCCTTGGTTGTCATTTGGTAAAAATATTCTATTTGTTTTTGGTCATAAATTTAAAGAGTGTTTATTGCTTTTGTGTCCAGAAATACACAAGGCAATGCAGCACCAACATATAAAGTAAAGCTAAGATAAACCGGCTTCCAGAAACCATAAATTTGTATGGTTGTATGTAAACGACCACAGATTTAAGTAGCAAAATAACTCTTAAAAGGTTTAATTAAGCAACTCAACTTAACAAAATCAATAAAAATAATAACCTAAATACATTCTAATCACCCCCCAAAATTTCTTAAACACTTAATTTTTAAAAAATTTAAGAAATGTGATCACATGCCCAGAACTAAAATATGCACGTCTATTCATGTGAAAAAGCCCTCGTTCTCCATACTTAATTCTTCTCAAAACAATGACAGGGACACATTGAATGGTGGAAAAACAAAAGACCAAATTTTTCTTTTAATTCTTCACTGCTATTCTTGTTTTCATTTATTTCCTCTGACATGCCATGGGAATCACGGTTCAGTGCTCTCCTGAGGCCTTGGGAGGATCCTGGAGGAATCATCTACTGAGTCCTGGCCTTCTTCACGCCCTCAACAGTGGGGTTAAGACACTATTAAACCTTTTAGTTGGGCAGCATTAAAATGCTTGAGACTTTAACAGTCCCAAAGCGTCTACTGAGCTTAAATGTATGTGTATATGTGGAGAGGCTATTTTGATTAAAATCCTCATAATGACAAGTTAATTACCTTAAACCTCTATGACCAATTGAACACAAAAGCAAAACCTTTGTATCATAACAGATGCCAGTATAATTCTCACCTTATTTCCATTTATCTCAGTGTTCAGATTTCCATCACGTATTATGCACAATTTCAATTTAAATATAAAACTGTGAGGGATACCTGAATGTGTTTTAGTGATTAGGAAAACTCTCCTGACTGACTTTTACAAAAATCTCCTTTTCTAATTATTGCCCACTACATTGTGTGTTCTTGACAAATGCTGCTGACGTCTTCCTGGATTGAAAGCCAGAGGGTCACTTTAGAGGAGAAAGGCAGCGTGACTGAGAAAATGAGGGGAGGAAAAGTGTGTCTGCAAGTCTGATGACATACATCGTGAAAGCTGACAAAAAAATGTACATTCATCTTTTAAAAATTGCATAGCAAAACAGGAATTCATGGAGTCGACATGTTTGCACCCCATTTTACTTGAGGCTTTCTTCTCCATCTCACAGTGTCACAAGCAAACAGAAAGACAGGAGGAGGGATACATATCGCTGGGGTGCCGCTTTCTGTCCTGCTCCTCGTTTACGCACGCACAGCGGCCGTGTCAAAGCTACTCTCACACTCAATGCTAAATGACAAATTTAGATAATGCACACATACAACCTTACAAAAATAAATAGGAGATATGGAGGCTTAACCAGAGCTAAATCCCGAGGCTGCTAGAGACCTGAGAGTGCGGATTACAGCCCAGACACCTTAAACAATGCCCCCAAATGTGCATCCTTAAAAGCATGAAATCCTTGAAGCATCAGAGCTGACTTGTCATTTGCCATTAATATTCCAAGTTTCTTGTGCAGCATTGCACTGCGTGATGATGTGCCCTAAAACAAATACTTGCAAAGACCTAAAGAAACCACTATTGTGGATAGCTATTTTTCTAGCCATGGAATATTCTACGAGAGGATGCGATAACAAAGGGAACAATAAAAAAGGCCACGTTCCTGCAGTGCATGAGGTATCCATAGCTATAAATAAGAGGAAAGCAATGTCGGAGACACTTGTGCATTAAGAGGAAAACTGCTATTTGTGCTCAAAACAAAAAACAAAATAGGAAATGTAGATTCACGTAAAATTTTCCATGTATGTTAAGTATTACTCACAACTATAAACCTCCAAAACCTTGTATCCTGAAGACATACCTCATTAACATCACAACTATATAAGCCGTACCCGCTCTACACAGAGAAGTATCTATTCAGATATTACACATGTGACTTCTTATGTTGCATCTATATGATAATAGCAACTAAATTCCTTTTTAAAGGCCACTGCACCATTGATTTTTTTCCCCCATTGTTGTGGACATATCAGACAGAAAACTGAACTAAAACGTTGCAGAGCACAGGTCTCGGAAGTGTCACATTGTCACCCCAGAAGCACCAGTACTTGTCCTGGGGGACGGCCCTGTAATGTCCAGCCTCATTGGATCAGCAGCAGCCACGGCCTATGGGCACCCTCTCCCAGGTGACATCCCTTATCTGCTCTGACTCTATGATGGCCCTGCTACTTCTACTGAGGCTTACATTAGTCATTTACTATAACTGCAGCAAACGGGCACACACCTGCCTATTTCCAGTCAAACACATTTGGGTGTAGACTATATACGAATGTAAATCTTAGCACATATCTTTATTTTTATGAAGCACTCATAGACAAACAATCTGCATGTGTAGGCATCATGAGATGATCTTAATATGGGATGTCTACAACACATGGTGTCATTACACTCCACTAATTAAGCATTCCTGTCGTCACTTCTTTGGAAAGTTCAACAAAAAAATGATAGACATGTCTATTAAAACAGGACGGCAATGCACAATATCTTGAATCAAAAAATTAATTTGATGTTGCAAATGGATTGACGTTCGGAGAGTGTTACAGAATTGCAAGTGCAATTTCAGCCGTAAAATCTACAGCATACAGTTCCAGATATAATTGGAAAAAGTTCACAAAGAACTCAACATGTCTAATTGCAGCTGTGTCAACTAATATAAAACATCACATAAATCAGATTTCTGTCTATTCATTAGCCCATGTGTCAGCTAGCAGATTAGTGATGTTGTATGAACAGTCTGAGTGAGAGTCTTCAGAGTTATGACTTTCTGATTAATTGTAGTTTTGCCTCCATTATGTGCGTCAAGAAAGTGTTACAACAAAGGACAGGCACTAATCTCATTCGTGCAAACAATGTGAACGAAAATCAAAATGCACTATCGGAGCATAAGAATCTTCTGCTGGTAATTACAGGAGGTCATAAATATCCACATCACAACTGGCCGTGACTTTTGTATTATTAGTAAAAACAAAAGAGCCAGATGAAACACAATGTGTGTGTGTGTGTGTATTCAGGTTTAACAAATTTGAAAATGGTCAAGCCATATGATGTACAATGGCGAATTCAAAAGTCTTAACCCCCATTTCATGCGTGGAGAAATGAGGCATACTGTCACATTATAATGCTATAAATCATTTTGGTGGATGGCTGACAGCTTTTTATCAGATCTAACCTTTTCAAGCCTCCATTAGGAGTGCTAACATTTCCAACTCTGACAAATTTGCAGTTTACGAATCTCACAGCTGATTTACTCTGGGTGGGGGTGCACTGGTGTTCATGCTCATTTCCACACAGGCTGTTCAATGCGTTGTGTTGGGTGGAAAGGGGAAGGATAATGAGAATAGACTCAATCTACTTAATCTCTGTACATTTACCTCCCCCATTTACTGTTGCGTAGTTTTGTTATCGAAAAGTTATTTTGAGGTAAACTGTATAGTCTTTCCTTTTTATTCTTTAATTAAGAACTGATCATTTAAGAGACACACAGATCCCTTAATATCTGACAACCTAATAATAACCAGACTTGCTCAGAGCTGAGATGCGGTCAGAAATAAAAAATCCAGGATACAAAAGACAAACATCGTATCCGTTGAAGAGCCGCATTTACAACGGCCACAATCTACAACATTGGTCTATGGTCCCAAACCTAATCATTTCTGGATTTTGGCTAACCCACAATAATTCAAGCGCACAAAGACTAATGAACTCAGCACATACATGTCTTTATCTGAATACATTCTTGATAAAGTATGTGATTTGCCAAGTATTTAGAAAAACACAAGACAAGAACTTTAGTTGCTGCCTGGTGATATATGGGAGGAACTTTGCCAACCATAATTGATTTAAGTACACCATAATCAGGATGGGGCAGTTGGTGGTACCACACAAGGGTCCATATTTCATTACATGCTGTGTTTAACCTTACCCACTTCTCCTAAAACACACAAGAGGCTCATTATGTGTTTAATATTCACCAGCAGGTGAATAATTTTTATGCAACTCTGATAGTTGGGCGAGATGGATAACTCAATTATCTGAACATCCGTCAGAGCAGAGGGCTCTCTGGCTCTGGAACGCCACCAGCTAAGATTGATGGCTGGAAGACACCAATAGCTGCTGCTTCGCCATCTCATCCAGGCACTGGGCCTGAACGCGACACATGATTCTACTGAAGACCGTTTTTCTCTTCTTTTTTTTCCTCCCCTTTTCTTTTTTCTATGGAGCATTGTAGGTGAAGCGTCATTACCCCTCACTCCACTGAAGAGAGGTTCATTATGAGGTTAGTGTGTTGGCAAGACTATTGTTTAGATGATAAATGCAGTTGGTGAGGGCTTTGGAAGGAAAATTAGTTATGTTCTTTTCCTTCTACGAAAACATGTTGCCATTGCAGTGCTTGGGGGCAAAGCAAGAACAATTAACACAAGCAATGGGTGAAGCAGCTCAGTTAAAGCAAAGAGGGAATTCATGAAAAATAAGCAAATCACTGGAAACGTCAGTCAGGGACAATGAAGTAATTACAATCACTGCTGTATGATTCAGAGGGCGGTCAAAATAAAACCCACTGAAATCTTTGGTGTCAAGCACTCAAATCTGATTTGAGGAATGGGCCAACATCCTGAACATCAGCCCTTCAGGGTCCATGTCATGAAGTGAAATCAACGCCTAAAAAAGGAGGATAACGCCACCCCATGACCCTCTTGTCCCCCGTTTCTTAAATGGATTATGTTTGTGTGACAACAAAGCGTTGACCCTAAATTCACCGTCGCCTTTTTACAAATCCACAACCAGGCACATGTGCACACACACTTGAACTTAACAGACATTAACACATACGATCTAACAATAAGAGAAAGATGAGGCACATTCGAAAATGTCAGCAGTAAATGTCAATTAAAAATTACAGGGTGCTGGGAAAAAGTAGGGTAGGGACAATTTCTCTTTTTTGACACAACCATGTTTATCTGACCAGGCTCCCGGTTGACATGATGGGATCGACTTTGTCAGGTCCTTAATAAACTGGGACAAGACCGTCTCAGTGAATATGAATGAAAGACACCCGTAGGCAAATTTGTAAGGCTCAGAGTAACCTTAAGCATCGAATGAAACTGTCAGTATTCTGATATGTTGACCTACTCTAAACTAATACCACAGGTTCCAGGGGAAGATCAAAGACTGATCTGAACCAAGAAAGGACAGAGTAATAATGCTAATTAAAATAGCACTTTCACATTATTTTAAGTTTTACAGACTGAGACAGCACGCAATATTTTCTCCACTATTCAAGATAAAAAGGACACATTTTATTTCACCAGCTTTCTTAGAGACATTTAATGAGGCTTAACAATGATGGTAGCCACCAAAGATTTACACTTCATTAAATATGCAGCTTAGAAACGTTGTGTTATGTACAAAATGTAAAACATTTGCTGAGTATGAACGTCTGTGATGGAAAAACAACAGAAGTTTAGTTTTAGTTTGGGAAACATTAAGAACCATACCAGACAGAGATGGAGGGAGTCCGGCTGTGCATGAGGCCTGGGTCTGTCAGCTGGCCGTTACGCCTGAGACAAAACTGGGCGATACTGAGGCAAATGAAGACAATGTGGGCAACTTTTCAACTTGGGGCATGCATCCCTGTGCTGAGGGAGGGAGGGATGGAAGATCATGTGTGACCGACACCAACTGTTCTGTCTGTGTGTGCCCCAACACATGACTTCAGCTTGAATTCAAACCTATATAATAAGCTTGTATACTTTCATATCCACTTACAATATGAATTTAAAATTCAAGCTGGAGGAGTGACTGTATAAAACCATTTAAAGCTCCAGACTACCTGTTTTCATTTCTAGCATTACACACATTACTGTCCTCACAGAAACTGACCACAACAAACCTGTTTCCGTTCTTATTGTATGACAAAAGATGCAACAAATAAATTGCCCATTTCCCAGCTTTGCTTCAAAAACAGTACATGTAACAGTGGAAAACAATCAAGTTCCCAGGCAGGCCATTCAGGTAGTAAAAGGTTCCAGTGACATATCTTATGGCCTATGCCAGGGAGGAAGTGGTTAGCGTTGTTACACAGAGATATGAGTTGCTCAGATAATACTCAGAAAAACTGATTGTGGTTTGTAGAAAGAAGAAGTTGAAAACAATACACACACTGAGAATCTGGTAGCTGCAGCATTATGTGTTTCATTCAGATAAAGCAAATGGAGTTAAGGCGGGAAATACAAAGATGGGACTTGCCTGTTCCAGTAACTCCAGAACTGTTCGTTGAGATACGTGCGATGACTGTGATCATCTCCAAATGAGGCTTTGCTCTCTATCCAGTGTACAATGTGTCCCTCCACGGCTTTTCATGAACAGAAACAGACAGCAACCAAAGCCAGATGAAGGGACGACTGACATTTTATTGTTTCTAATTCAGGAGTCAGCTAATTCATATAAGCTGTGACATCTGTAAAGTAAATACTAACCAACTGGAACCTCCAGGATGATATCAGGTGTTTTGTCATAGCCCATAGCTCTGAGTTGGTTTTCATCTGTAGGAGATAAAATGTAGAATATTAACATGTGACTATTACACTGCAATATGTCTTATAATAACTTCTGTTAGGTAATCAGCCAACAGTAGGCATCAGTCACAGGCTACTGACCAAACCACATTCACCAGGGTACTGGTAATAAAACCCCTCAATGTTAGCAAAGCAGAAGAAATAACAGAATCATATATTCACTGACACGTATACGCTGTCATTGTACAAAACCTGTAAAGCCCAGTTGGAGAGCTGCTCTCCAGTTTGCAGTTTGGCAGCGCTTCATAAAATATACAGCAAGAGCACAAGGTTGGCATTATAGTCTCCATGAGCCTGACCCCTGCCTGCAAAGGCTACAGCCATTGTCCTTGACTTCTGGTGCGCTTTGGCCATTATCCCCACAACACCTGATTTCTCCATTAAATCTCAGGCTGACCAGGTCATTCAGTTCCAGGAACCAGCCTCTTTGTCTCCAGCCAAGCCCAACTAATGAGGCATGAAAGGGAATTGAGGAGAGATGGAGGGTGGAGGTGACAGTGGTGGTGAGGAGGTAGCATCAGAGAAGGATGGAGAAAGAGAGCCGAGCGAGGTCAGCGAGGCTGCCAGAGTCCTGCAGAGGGACATTCTGGGTGGGGTAATGTGGGTGTAAATGTGTGCATGGTAGGAGAAGGGCCTCTATTCACTTCTACTGGGCTGTTGACATTGTCATGTGGCTCTGATCGTCTTTTTACATCACCTTTGATTAAAATTAATGGGCCATCCCTGCTGTTCGGTAGCTTATTTCCAATCCATTTATCAGATGGGGTGAGACTGCCCCAGTGGCTCTAGTGCCCCCCGAACACTGACAGTTTTAGAACAGTACTCTGTACAGTCCTAAAAAAAAGGTCAGCACTCCAGGTCGATATAAATGATATGGTCTTAATGACAAAGGGAATGACTTCTATCCTTCATCACTCATCTGACCTAGGGGATGGGAATGACGGGAAGAAAGGGGGAGTGAGGGTTAAAAATTTCAGTTTCACAATTTCACACCTGAACACTAATTTCATTTAATAATAATGGGACAAGACAACGGTATTAAGAGCGGCAATTATACAGCAATCTTCTTAATGCTTTCCATTTTCCACTTTTGAAGCTTCTGTTCTTAACATATCAATTGTAGGTTGCGGTATAAACGTCCAAGAATATCTGATAACAACTCCAAATCAATGGGAGATAACATGCACAGCATCACCTTCATGCCCAATGTGTCTTTAAAAATGTGTTCAGCAGATCGAGCGATGGCTCACCAAGAAAGGAAAGGTTCCTCTCCTTCAGTTTGTCACGGAGCAGCACCTCATGCTCTTGTCCAATAGCGCTGAGAATAGAGAGTGAAGGATTCCAACAGACAGTGCAACAACAGCAGTGTTTGATACGTCTGCAGAAAGATTTTACAAATGTAGGTAGAATGTGAACCTCACAAAGGTTCGGTGATACAAGCTCAGTTGTGCTTGTGTTTAACAGAATCTGCATTCCCCCTCTAATGACTTACTATGTAAAGTAACAGCCATTTATCCTCATGCAAACTTGAGGCATGAGCACAATAAAAGTTGGAGTCAACCTTAATCAGCTTTCACAGCAAATCTCCAAAGTGCATTAACAAAATGAGAAAGACAAAACGAATACCAACATGGCAAAATGCATAGAGCACAAGGACTAGTTGCTCACTAATTCCTCTAAAATCTGTGTAGAAAAATGCTTTTAGAATAAATGCCATTTTGCATTAGGATGTGTGATGTCACAGAAAGCCTAGGCATACATGTAGCTAGAGGAGTTCTTAGGTTATTTTAGGTGTAACAAACGCCAACCACGCAAAACGGCTTTTAATTAACACATGCATCAACAGCTATTCTTCCTCTCAAGTGTGGCTGAGTTCTTTGAAAACCCATAGTTGCGGGGCGGATATCATTAACTCCTCGTGAAAGAGCAACTCAGTCTAAGTTGACAGTGGCGTGATGTCTGCCAAAGAAAGGTGAAAGGGAGACGTGGAAGGAGGGTAGGATGGGACAAGGTTGAATGGATATGAACAGAGCAACTCACCCCCACCACACGCATGAAAGTTGGGAAAGACACAATAACATACAGACCTACACGTCGTACACTCATTCAAACAAGTCGCCTCCCCCAGAAATTGCAGTCTGCTACCCAGCTGCAAACTCCCCAGTTTAGCCTGCACTGAACTGCACACAATTGTGTGCTATAGTCAAGGCGAAGCCCCTACTAGAGAAGTCGGGAGTATTAGCTGAGCAAAGAAACAGAGGCCAAACAATGAGAACAAGTATGGCCAGGTTATAAATAGATAAAATAAAACAGATTAAGCGTCCAAGATAGACATGGATGCCCTGAATGCAACGCAACATGCTGCTAAACAAAGTAGAAATTATGGCTTTTGTGTTATTAACATCAAGTAACAAATTATCTAGATGAAAAAAATACCAAACAAAAGAACAAATCAACTACTTTGAAATGTATCTATCTATTTGGGATCATATAATGTTGGATCTGATTCACTGCATGCACATGGAGATGCATTTAGATCAACAGATTCTCTCCTCCTCCTAATCCTCTTCCCTCCATCGCCGTCCAGCCGCTGTATCGTGATAGTGGGATGGCAGGCAGGATGAAACACTTCCTCTGTGAAGCAGAACTTTTATGTCAGGTGAGGCTAGACACATCTCATCCCTTTCAATAGCTCCTCGTCAATTTCAGACTTAAAATTTTATGGGATAGGATACTGTTTGATGCAGTCTACCAGCGGTCCATAACAGCAGTCATTTATAGCGCACTGGGAAAAAAAAGAAAGAGGGAAAAAAATGTTATGGTGAGAGAAAAGGGTGGGTGGGTGAGTGAAAAGGAGGTGAGGGAAGGAAACCCACACAGTTCTGGGAAATGAGAAAACACACGAGATGCTGGCAGATTAGCAGGCATGAGTGGCGCTTCTTGTGTGACCTTATCACCAAATATGAGTGGCTAATGATACTGTCAGTCTGATGCTACATTTAAAAACTCACTTTGCATGCGCAGTAGTAGATTCGCTGCATACAAGGTAACCATATCAAATTAAAAATAAAAATCTGGTTCAAATAATTATGATTGAATGTTAAATTTAAAGGTAAATCCACTTACTTGGTATACGTTGTTGGCCAAAACTTGGTCTGGAATTAACGACGGCTCCTTCAGCATGCTGTTGAGGACCGTTTTTGAGGCTAACAAGAGGAAAAGATATGAAATGGAAATGCAAAAATGACATATTATGCAAATTACATCAAACATCATATTTTATCCAATGTCTTGCAAATGTATACAAACATCGCATTGATGCAAAAGAAAACAAAGAAAATATAGAGGAAATACAGGCTTGACGTACAGTAATTCACCATGCCACTGTCAGTGCCGTATTTCTACATTAGTCAATCAGATGACTGCTTGGTGTCTACACAGATTTTCTACAGATAAATGTTTCAGTCCAGAGCACAGGAGCCCATGTAGTTTATCTATGTTACGAACACTGACTATTCTACATTCCTCATCCCCATTCTTGCTCTACTAACATTATAAATCAGAAAGGAAAGCCGGCTGGATTAATTTGCCGGTACCGCAACAGCAAAAAAATTCCTTAAATCATTCCTTAAAAAGATTTGGATTAAATGGATTGTATCATTGTGTGACAAAATGGTTGAGGCGCGCCATTTTCATGATATACACACACACACACACACACGTTCCTGACAGACTTTCAGCATTAGGAATTATTCTGTACACACTTCAGGCATGGATGGTGCCTGTACCAACAATGCACATCCAAGCTCCCGTAGAAGGGGTTGCACAGCGTATGACACTTAGGAGAAAAGATTTATATAATCAAACAAAAAGGAAGTAAAAATCCCAAATGGAAACGGATCAACGGAAAACGCCTGCGGTCAGCATTTGCAAACGCTAACGATTCGCTTTCTATTAAATGAATTCCATTAATAGAGGGGCAATTAGAGAAACATCCAAGACCCTTAGGACCCTTCTTTTCCATGCTGCATTTTTTTCCCATGCCACACTCTTTGAGAAAACTATCAGAGGGAGAACAAACGGTGATGTGATCCCTCATCTACCTTATGATAAAATGAAGAGGGAGGAGGGTAGGTGAAGAACAAAGCCCATTCAGCACTCCCTCCCCTCTTTCTGTATCTTCTTTGCCTCCATCTTTCTTCGCCACCTCTGTTTTGTTTCCATACATCTTCTCGTTTCCAGTCTCTTGCAGCCACAGTAGCCCCCCAGCCCACCCCATAACCCCGCGCTGCCTTTTAGAGCTGCAAGGCACAGGGATGTGCTTTATTTTTTTTGCTCATTTTTCTCAGAGATTGGTACCTTCACACGCAGATCCATACCATGCTCCTGTGCAGTGCGGGTGGTGGTGAAGAAAGAGGGTTATATTTTCCCCTTGAGTTAGGACACGTCATGACAAATGATAATGGATAATCAATAAAGCAGGAAATATGAGGCAGCAAACTTTATGAAGCCAGGAGACATATTACTCCCCAACAACACTGGTTTCCCTTAACAAAGTCACTACTCGACTGTGCCTAATAATCTGAAGGAAAATCAAAGGACCCGCAACCACATCAGCAATATTGGCAACTTATTCCACTTTAATGGCATTTTGATTGATTTTTTTCCTCTTCCTAATGGTCGTTTTATAGATTTGACGGTGCTTCTGCAAAACAGTAGTGTGTAATAAAGCTCCTCGAAGGCAAACAGTAGCCATTAAAGCTCTTGTCTTACTAGGGTTCATAATTGGAGGTTGACCACCACCACATTTTGGTGTCTCACATAACACATACAAAAACACCCTTACAGGACTTGACCTATCTTTCTCCCTCATCTCTCCACTCTGTTGATATTTTGGTAGCTGTTCAATTTGAGTGATAGGATCCATTTCCCCTTCCCTGATTGAGCAATGGGGTTAAAAATAGCTATAAAGCGGTGACCTTGGCGCTGACATTGTGGAATTTCAGCTAAGCACTGACCTGATGAAAATGGAAGGCCAGGCTGCTAATAAATCAGGATGCTTTTAAAATGAGTTTACCCTAATGCTCATTCATCATGAGCTGTAATGCCATTTGCAGGACCAGGATTTGCTGCTGTGCACAAACACAGCAGTAAATAACAACAGGGCCCTTGCATCCCTCGCATCATTGCAGCCTCCAACATCAGCATACATTTATTAAAGGCGCCCCCGCCTTTCACGGCAGCACTCCTCTATGACATCCTGAGCTACTCTCTGCCACATTATTTACACACACACACACACACACACACAGAGGCTCCCACAGACAAACACATGCAGGAAAATAAAAATATCTAAGGTTCACCAGAAACAGAGAACAAAGCCCTGCAGCACAACTTTGCACATTGTAAACATTCACCAAATTTACTGTAATTGTCCCATGTTGGTATAAATTCTGACAAAGGCAACGTATCACACCGTCAACATCTCAACAAAAAGAATAGGGAAGAGGAGAATAATAGATGTGAAATGCTACGCCTCCATTGGGATTTACTAAAGAAAACAACTGGTGCAAACAAATCACAAGCCTGTTTTCATATGCAATTCCAAAACAAGATAAACTACGTACTGTAGAGCAAGGTAACAGCAACATAACCTCCGCTTGATTTCTCATTGCTCACTTGTATCATTCGTAACTACTCTTCCTTTCTCCACTAGGGTGAAAAAGTCATTATCTCCAACACAAAAAAATGTTGAGAAACCTCATTAGATAGCAACATTTGTTGAGGGAGGACTGTAATAAACAATAACGGATGACGATTCTTATTGCCCCTGACACTGATGAGCTCCTCTGCAAGTTTGTTTATTAATTAAAAAACACACACACACACACTTCTTTCCACGAGTGCGGGGGCGCCTACACATTTCCTCTACATGCCCCCCCCCACACCCCCTTTCACTCACACCATGCACAAGCCATTGAGCTGTGTAGGGGCACTCGTTCATCAAACTTCATGGAGCAAGGGAGAGACAGGTCCTGATAATGTGCGCCGCTAAAGCTGATTTTCCATGATGAATCTCGGAGCATATAAATTGGCTAATATCTGAAAACATTTACAGATACTAGAGGAATTGACTACTTGTGGGACATGATGGATGAGGCGCTTCGACGCTGGCCGACAGCTCTGCAAATCTCTGCAGCTGCCTAAAGCCCTCATTTGATTTTCCAATTTACTCCTTTTAAATTTATCCTACACTATTGAAAAAAAAACTGAAGATGGGAAAGAGAGGGTGAGAGAGAGAGAGAGAGAGAGAGGAGGAAGAAGAAAAAAATGTTTTCCTTTTTTAAAGCTATCTGTGGTGGTGTGTAGGTGTTGATGATACGAGGTGGAATCTCCTGTGCAGGAGGAGCCCAGTCCCTGAAGAGGTTACTGGGGCAGAACTGATCTGCTTCCACCTGATTCTCCCTGATAGCAGTGAGATGAGACTCTACCTTTCTCGGCGAGTGTGTGTGTGGCAGTTGTAAAAGTAGACCTGGGGATGCTTTGCTATGGATAGTGGCTTCCTAGGTCAGGCCATTAGACTAGGGCAGAGGCTGACTGGAGCTTCTCTGCTGAAAAGGAGTAATTAGTATACTTGTCAAGTGAAGTACCACGCTGCTGCTTACCTCCCTTGGACCCCCCCTTTGCATGTATACACACACACACATAAAAAAAACTCCTGCTGCCTTTGCCTTCTTGCTTCCTTCCTTGTTGGTAATGAAGTGGCCTTGCTCTCATTATTTGAAAAAAAAAAAAAAAAAGGCTGCATACGCACACCAGCTCTGCCACAGTGGAGAGGTGAGAGGGAGAAGAGAGGAGCACTTGAACACAAGTTAGGAAGAACCATAACAATCATAGTGGATACCGAGTTAAGATTTTACAGGATAGAACATAATACAATATCAGTTATCAACATGTCTGATCTGCAAAACATTGAAGCTATTACGAATTGTGTCAAGGAACTAAAAGATCACAGTAGACGCTAACATTCTCACAGCGTTAACATCAAACATAGGACATTTATAACCTTGCATACAAGGCTTCTGTAAAGGAATGTGACAATAAATCTTAAAGGCTGTCGAATCACATAGTTACACAACATGGAGTAGCAATCTAATCTGGAGCTGGGCCTTGGGAAAATGGAAAAGGTCAAATAGCTAGCAAAATTGCCTCCTCAAAAAAGTATGTCTAAATCTAGAGACATATCAACTCCTGTATAAAGGAGGAATAGAGAGAAAGATGAAGAGATAGCAGGAAGGGGGACACAAAGAGCAGGAGCTCCCCCAATGTGCCTGCTGGTTACTTCTAAGGTATCTATCGGCAAAGAGCCGGAATGACGATATGACCATTTAAAGTATATTGTGCGGAATGTATGAATCGGTCGTGATGAAGTTTATAATGTGTGTCCGAGGTCAGTCCTATAAATACAACTCATTTGCTGCTGTAAGCATTTCAAAATAAAGTATAGTGAACTACTTGCATTTTTCTGACCATCAGGAAAACACAGTTTCAATTGAATGTAATTAGGAATTTATTACTGTTACTACACAGTATACTCTATACTTTAACAAAGATAAAATATTTTTTAGCATTACTCTATAAAGATAAACAACTGTTAAAGGATGATATGGTTTACACTGAAGCTGTATCAACCTCAGATTGCTGAGTATTTCCTAAAGACCATCTCTTGTACCTGTATAGTGCAGCCTTAAGTGACCTGCAAATAGTTGATTTAAACAGTTTAAAAGTGCACATGTGACCTTTCCTCCCCTAATGCTAATTTTGTTTTCATGAGACATGGAGCATTATGGATGTTGATATCCTATTCAATACGTGATAAAACTGCTTTGAATGTATTGATTTATTTACAAGCGCCACCAGATATTCTTTCACCCTGCTTGACTTATGCTCTCTCCAATACCTTTGCTGCAAGGAGAGGGGGAGGCAGCTTGTCTGTGGTGTCGTCATGTATGGTGGTGATGCGTGTAGCTAGTGAAGGAGGGATGCGAGGGAAGGAGGGGGGGGGGGGCGACAACAAGAAGCGAACAAAACAAAACAAGGAAGGGACAGAAAACAATTTAAAACTCTTTATTGATCCTGCAGTAGTGATTGTACATATATTCCACCCTCCCAAAGGCCCCATTCCTGTGTCTCTTAAATGCAAAGGGAAAGAGAAGGGGAATTAAAAAAAACAATGGTGCTGGGCAAAGGCAAGCTACTCACCCAGTTGGGGGTAATGTCCCTTATATAGAAGTCTATTGATCTTTGCAGTGCGCCTGCCTGCCCTCCCTCTGGACACTCAAATACACACACACGCACACTGGAGCAAAGTCGTGGGCTGATGGGGGGGGGGCATGACAGATATGCCTGCCAATAGCACTGAACCAACCTGTTAGCTAATAGCCAACAAAGACAATTATCCTTGTATTGTTTCATAATGGAAACACATTACTAAAGTCTAATATACACACAGGCAGCAATTCATTTACAAAAGGTCAGGTCATGATGAGGCTGCAAAGAAGCTTTGTCAATACAGAAGTCACCATCCTAACCACTGACTTTACAGCTGGCAACAGTGGTATGCTATAATCATCATAAAAATATGCCATATTTATTTTCTATTAGCCACAATAGTAGATATTAACCTGATCTCAGTACTATGCCAAAAAAAGCATCCTAGTTTCTTCAAGACTATGACGTTACTGGATAGCCTAGTGCTGCGTGGTTAGCAAAGTGTTTTGAAATTAAACAGTGATCATTCAAGTAGTTTTATGTGCGACGAATCTATTCTGAGCAATAATAAAGCAGGTTTTTTACTGTATGGAGATGGAGGGCTCCAGTGTGCTGTCATCTGAGACTGAGTTCCTCTCCTGGATGAATGCCGTGTTCTACAAGCTGCTCAGACGAGTATTTTGACAGGCAGTGGATAACGGTGGGTCCAAAGCAATCAAATCTTTGACTTTGACAAATGACCGTGCTGTGGCGAAGTTGAAAATAACACACATCCACTTTAATCTCCTTCTTGATTAAATAGGAAGCACGTCGTTTGACATCATGTGATTTACTCTTTATGCACTGCCTACTGCGCGCACAGACACACCGAGAATCCTCTGGATAGGCCTACTGAAATTATACGAAACCATTTGTGCATGTGGTACTGGGAGTCCATATTAAGAAAGAAATATCACAAACAAAAAGTGTATCTAGAAAATGTTCTAGAAACTGTGCAAAACAGATTTGCAGAAAATTATGCAAGAAATTTCTAGCCTTGACAGAAAAACCCTAAACAGAATGTGCACTGTTTCTGGACAATCTCCTTGACTCATGTTTATTAAAAACACGTTGTCCAACACTGTGCCCATCCTTTCCACCTGGTTGAATGGTACTGACACACTTTTCCTCAACTCAATTTCCTAGTGCAACCCAGTAGAGAAGGAAGAAAAAGGGGGATGATAAAGGAAGAGAGTGGATAGATGCATTGGGGGATGAAGGAAGGTAAAGGAGAAAATCAGGGGCGTTATAAATAACACTGATGAGGTGAGCTAGCATTGATCCACACTGCAGTTGAGAGGTGGGTGGTCCTCCCAGTGCTTAATTGCTAGTCATGTGCCCTGGGATGCAGCCTCAACTGAATGGTCTGCTTCTCATTAGGCTTGGACAGGCTGAAAATACAGCAGCTAGAGCTGGAATTGGAACTCAAACAGAAGGAGATTCAAAAGACAAAGTGCTACAATTAAGACTGATGGGAAGAATGATAGAAAGGACAGAGTGGGAAATGGAAAAAGTGTTACTCACGCATTCCACCCTCCAGGTCCTGAAGAAACCTTTCCAGGATGATACGAGCCATCAGTGCAGGAGACAGATCCACCTTTACAAAGATTGAACAAAAAAAAGAGAATTAGCTCTAATAAAAACCAGACTATGGTGTCAGTGGGGAGTTAATACAGCTTCAAAAAACGGTTACAATGGAATTGTTATTCTTCTCTGGAGAATTGCTTTATTTGCAAAACCTTCAGACCAAGTTCCCCATATCCATTTAGAAATATGGTTTATACTTCAAAGACCCTAAGAATTATGGGACTAAAATTACAGGCAGTCTGCCTTCAGCTGATGTCACATAAATAATAACGATTGTGGCTCTAAATGATATTATTGCATTTCTAAACCTTGACCTAACTTTTGACAATCCATGTGCAAATTGTTCTTTGAAAGCATGGCTTTGCAATAACTTTTGCCACAGGAACAAGAAATTGTCCACTGCGCAACCAGGCTCCCGGAGTGAATTGGCTTCACCTGTGTCAAGCAGACAACTATTGTCTCTCATCTTGCATGAAAAAGCAGCATACACTATGCCCAGGCTAGAGACAATAGAGAGCTTTAATCATAGAATGATCACCTAGGCAAAATTGAAGAAACCAACCAGGAGACACCAGAGGGACTATTGAAATGCTGTGCCTAAAAGGAAGAATGGAACCTATGGCTGAAGCACTCTTTGAACGCGGAGGCACCACGAGAGGTGTGCTGTGCTTTTATTGGAGTGCAGGGAAGAGCCTTGACAGGTAAGGGAGCACTAATGATACTCAAAATGTCCGCCTGACCTTTCACAAAATCCTTATACTAATATTCCCTGCTCATTAGTGTTATCATACTATGCACCAAAACACCAACAGCTATTTTCAATGCCAGACTAATGTGCCAATTTAGTTTAATTAACAGCCATCATAAAATGTAGAGATGCATGAATATGCTTTTAAGAGAAAACCATGTGCATGGACCAAAATTATTTTCTCAACCGTAGCATTTCACCTTTGTGACAATATATACGGTGCAAATGAGAAGATACGTTAAACTGAATTTAACAATCTCTTCAGTACGGATGGAATTAAAACATTGCTCTAAGACTTTCCCAGTCCTTCCTAGCCAGTTCATTATGAAACAACATACTTGCAGCCAAAGATCATTTTTTTTCTCTTATTAGCATAATTGGAGACCAAACGTGAATTTGCCCCGAGCCTGTAGTGAGAATGTTGTGTTTCATCTTCTCTCTGATGCTTCATGATAACACTGGGAGCAGAGAGGCCTCTGTGTAAAAGTAGCATTTGTTAACATCTCCGTAATACTGTCCTAAGAAGGCAGCGTGTAAAAAAGGCCAAACACGTCTATAATAATTAAAGGTTGAGCACAGAGTTTATATCTTCATCAGGATATCTGATAAGGAGTCAGACTAAGCGTTTGCAGCCTGCAGCTAGTTCTCCTCCCTCTCTCTAAACCTCCTCGTTTTCTCTTTGTGCCTGCTCTGCATTCACACATTTGGATAACTAGAGATCAGATTCCTGGTAACCTGCACTGGGGCTGACACATGAAAAATGGCAACATTACCGATGCTGGCCCAGACTGAATAAGGATCACCTGATTAGTTCAGGTACTTGCGTCTGCCTAATTTTCATATTAATCATGAGTCTCTAGTCTCAAGTCAGAGCACCTCATGAGTTTAACATGTGACTAAGATTCACACAGCCTTGATTTCTGGTTAAAATAATTATTGTTCAGTAAAACTGAGATTTTATAAGCTCTGAAAGCTAATGGGTGTCACATACTGTAGAGCATAACTGCACCTGTTCTTTAGCCAGATTGTTTAGTTAATCTTTACAGAGAGCTCCGCATAAAGCATCCAAAAAAACAATTGTCAAATTTAGAATACTCATTCCTTCGAAAAAATAGACCCATGAATATGTTTCATCATTGTTAATCATTCCCTTCTGTTGGAGATATATTGTCTCATAAAGGGATGAAACTACATCAATTAGCAGTCTGGGAGACCACGAGTGCTTGGTTTAAATGTTAAGTAGCATATTAAAATGACAGTTAAATGGTTCATAGACAGTTATCTCTGAAGTGAATTTAATCCTCTGGAGTAGAAAAAAGATGTGTCAATTGAACGGAAAATGAATAATGGTAGTTAGCTTTGACGTCCCACTGATGCTTACGAACTACTACGATTCTAGATGAAGAAACAGTGAAATCTCATCACCCGACGTAAGCACTTTCGAATGTGCATTTTAATGTTCTAAAAGGTTACACCTCCCATTCTAGCAAACAAAATATGAGGAACCCACAAGATTAACAATGTAGTCAAATGTAAATTAAACTAAATAATTAATAAATACAAGACAGACTGGCATAAGCATTTGAAACTAGATTGGAACTGTTGGTTGATTTTTTTTTTCCTTCTTCTACCCTAATGAAAATGACTTACAGGCTTGGTGCAAAGTGTAAAATACACCATTGGTCATCGATCACATTGATTTTTACTAATGTGAAAAGAAAAGAATATCATGTTGTGAATATTTTAAGTGGTCACCACTAAATAACTTGGATTTAAGTTAACATATATTTATAGGTATAAATAGATTTAGCAGATCAACCAGTGCATGTACCAGAGTATAAATCCTACATTGACCTTCTAAAGTAAACAACTGATGGGGTGAAGAGAACTAAAGACCCTGCCCTCACCTGTCCGCAGTTTGCCGCAAGCAAAATTATGTAATTGGAAAATGACATAATAAAACACACAAAAAAGCATTTTCACATCTGCTTAATGGAGGTGAGAGCCAATTACATTAAATAATTGATAATAGAGCGGACCATTTTACCAATTTTCATAATCACTAACAGACAAGGAAGAAAATCAAAAAGTGCTGCAAATGTGTATGTATCCATTTATAGAAAAAAGTAAACATCAGTGGAGGAGGAAAAAACCTAAAGGTTATGCTATTACCTCATTGGCCAACTCCAACAGAACGGGAGCAGTGGGATGTGCCTTGGCTTCACTCAGATACCTTTAATATAACAAAGAACAACAGCAGTAAAATAAAAGAATAATATGGCCACAAACGCAGACAGAAGGGTAGAGGGGAGTGGACCAGGCTAGCCAAGACATGCTAATGTCCCTGATGACTTTGCCCTAGGTGGCATATGGCAGGCTTGGTGCGGTTAAAACAGCACTGCTTGAAGGGCTTCAAATTTCCTTGAAGCCAGACAGCATGTGATAGTTAGTTAACCCCATACCGCCCAAAAAGCCTTTTTTCCCTCGCCAGCTGAAGCGATGCTCCCCTCAGATCTTACCCAGATCATCTCTGAGGTTTGTTGTTGTAAGTGGATTAGAAGTGCATTATCCAGCCATGTTTTCCCCAGAACAATACCCTAATAAGTTAGATAGAGGCTAATTGCAATATGCAAAGAGACCACCCGTACCCCCCCCCACCTCCCACAGACTGTTTAGCTTTTTTCAGTTTATCTGGATTCATTAAATTACAGATAATAATCCCATCATAAGCCTGCGTAAGGCAAGCGTCCACAGGGCGGTTATATATACAGCACATGTTTTCTGCTTTCCATCTGACAGAGAGAACAGAGCTTAGACTCAGCAGGTGCAAGTAGAAGTCTCAAATTAATCCTAAGGGTGATGATTTGTTTTGGTGGACCATCTAATCGCAACTGACTTGAGCAAGTCCTGTCCACAGTCAGCCATGTTGTCGCAGACATAGAAAACACACAGCATCATAAACTGTGGTACCTTTGGTAGTGGCTTTCTATAACGTCCGGTGCATGGTGTCTAGAGATTGTCCTTTTGGTCCGTTTCTGTCAAACAGAAAAAAACATGTTTTATTATAAGAATACCATTAACAAAAATGAATAATTTCCTTTATCATTTATTTACTACATTTATTTGTTTAGTTCATATAAATAACATGCACATATACTCAGGTTTGGTTCTTCATTTATTCCCTAATGTATATGAACAAGTGTGAGAGATCCCGGGTCGCAGTAATTTCATTTTAATAAGTTTCCTAGTGGTCAAAGTATGTCAAGCGAACCTTGTTCAACCTCCCCATCCCCCTGTATTCCCTTCACTCAAATCTTGTATTCATTCCCCCTTTTCGATCAAACAATGACCCTATTCCACACCCTGACATTTCCATGCAATTGAATTGCCATCTTTGGAGAGAAGAAGGTGAGCAGTGGATAAAAGAGGAAGAGCACTGGTTAAAAAACAACTTATTTAAAAAAATACTACACAAAAAAATGTAATTCCACAGAGACAGGCAGTGTGACTGACACCTGTCAGAGGGATGATAAATGACTCCATTTTCTGCCTGTGCAGCCTTCTGCCACTGGCGGCAGTGGCCATTTATCATCATCCGCTGTCAGCCGTGGAAAGCAGCAGTGACAGTGCGAGTCAGCAAACATTTAGCACACGCAGTCGCACTACACGGGGAAATTATTATTGTCAGAATAATAATGGTTTAGCATAATTTATTACAGGTCCACCAAATAAGCAGGGGCTAGATGTTATTAGACAGATGGATGGGAAGGCTTGGCAGACATCCACTGAGGCTCAGGCAGGCAAGGGCCCTCAACGTGAACATGAGGAGGAGGAGGGGTTCGATGTGGGGGTGGGGGTGGTGGAGGGTTTGAAATAAACAGGAGTATGGTGGGGGGCATCCTCCAAACCAATCAGAGAGCTGGCAGTTCAATTACAAAGAAATAAAGGGACATTCATCATTCAATTAGGCACCTGTCAGGGCTCACAAAGGAAGAAAACTTCTAACCTGGTACTCCAGGGAGAAGATGCTCAGAAGAGTGGACTGCGAGTGACTGCAACAAATAAAAGAAGGACAAAGTTAATTACCAGAGTGCATTGCACAGAGACAAAGGGAGAGGGGGAGCGTCAGAGCGGGCCCAGCTGCCCTGTAATCTAAAAGAACATGAAAACAAGTGTGGCAAAGTTGTTCCAGATGAACACCTCTGACAAAGGATTTCTGCCATGATACTGTGGGGGTGTGAGAAAGCGGGAAGTTGTGTGCGGTATGAGAAAAGCCCGTTTTTAGTCAATTTCCTCCATCAAACAAGTATGAAGTATGAATTTTGAAATTGAAATCGTTAATTAAAGCACAGGTTTTCCTGTCATAAAAAGCAGACAAAGGCCACAGCACTTTCAATTGCTAAATCCAGTCAGAAAGGAATGAGTGTCATGTAAATAATTGGTAGGATTCAAAACATGATATTCGCTGTCACTGACACTCCCTAGTTCTGCAGATGTAATTTTGAAATGGGGTGACCACTGCAAACATTGTGTTTGTGTGGGTGCTCTAGCAATACAGTACATGGATAGAAGAAACTTTTTCTGCTTCACTGACAGTGCTGGCATATGGGCTGTTCTGGATTCCTCCCACTGCAACTGATGGGCTTTGAAAATGGAAACTTTCACCGCAGGAAGCTGGGACTCCCGGGAGTCGGTCAATTCCACGGGTTGCCATAAGCTACATTCATCTCCAGCTCCAGTCAATGTCAAACACCTGGAAAACAGGCAGCTTTGACGGCATTCACAGCCCCTTCAATGTCCCTCCCCCAAGCCCCACTGATTCCTTGGCGTTAAAGATATTAAAATCAATGACATAAGTGGTTGGTACGTACTGTACCTCCACTTTGCATATCAACAAAAACATGAACACACTACAAGCATGCAGACGTATAGCAACTACTCTCTAGTACTACTACTCAACTAGTCTCTAGGAGTTCTGTCTCCATATACCACTTTCAGTACACTTGATTGTTAAATTTAATGGACTTTTCATTACAAGTCACCTGAGAAAAGTATGCAAATTCTGATGAGAAGCTGAAGCTTCCATTGTGCATTGAAATATTCCATACAGGTCTTCAATGGCAATTATTATAAACCATGAAATAACCATGTCACGTGTTAGCAAAGCCGAATGAATCTAAAACATTGATTTCTGTGAATTCTTTGTCTGTCAGCACGCCTTAACAAAAACATTTCAACCACTGTACGGTTTTAGCAGTTTATAATAGCTTATCCCAAGAAAGACGTCTTCTTGGGGTCCCTAGATGCCAGATTTTAAAACAGTTTCACTGCTGTGACTTGAGATAGATAGATGATCAAACACAAAGTAACAGTTGAAAAGAAAGAGGGACCAAATGTTGGAAAAAGAGGATAAAAAAAAACACTGTTGTCTCAGTATTAATTTACAATGATGTTTGGGGACGAAGGGGCCACTGCAATTAAGTGGGCCATTAAATGGTCAACTGTCAACATGTGGACACTTAAGGGAGGAAAAAAATGTCTTCCACACTTCAACCTTGCACCTGAGCATTTCAACAACATTACAGGCTTATTGTTGGCATGGGACCATCACGATCTCCCTGCTGCAACAGACATCTGTTACATTTTAAATGGATTACTCTCTATAATGAGCATGATTACTACTTAATTGCTAAATCTATACCCCGTTAACTTTAAAGGAGAATAAACTACTCCTAATATCTGAGAAAACATATCTCTTTCAAAAATGCTAAGAACTTCTGGGACTTTTGTTTTTCTTTCCTACCTCAATCAACTTTTGCTGACATTAAAACTGGGAAAAAGCTGCACAACTGCGGAAGATACCTAAGTTTAAATATTGTGAGATTTTAAGAAGAAAAAAAAGGGGCAACGGTAAAGAGATGAGAGCACACACATGGATCTAACCCAAGAGTTTCTGCAATTTATAGAGTCTGACAAATTTTACACTGGGCTCATATTGTATAATTCCCATCCCTTCCGATTTAACACATATTAAAAGTAAGTTATTGCAGGCTTTACATTAATGTATATCCAACCTGTGGTCTCCTGGGCCCTGTATGCTATTGCTTTTCATGCTAAAATATTGAGCCAAGTGCATTCTTACAATGGGGATCTGATCTGCCTGCTGAACAGTAGCAATACAATTTCAGTGCGATACATCCAGCTCCATTCCTCATAACACCAACACGAGGGATTGAGTTCCAGCTCAGGGGTTATAAAAAAACGGATATAAAAGACGATGCTGCAGCGACTGTAAACCTAGACTGATTAGTCTAGGTTTCCTTTTAACCTTAATCAAAGCTAATGATGAGCATTTCATTTGGTCGTCTTTATGCCATGAAGTTGAAAGCAGGAAAAATATGGAACCATATAGTAAAAGCTTCAGTCCTTTTCCAGATATCTTCATTGGTAATGCGAAAGAAGCCACAGAAAAAAAACTGACTAAATTATTTGAATGCGGCCTGGTAGCAGAGTGGTTAAGGCAGAGGGTTCGATTCCCAGCTGAGGCACCGGCCCATCCCCCCCATACCAGGTGTGTCCCTGAGCGAGACTGAGCGAGTGGCTGCTCACTGCTCCCCCCACGGGGTGATGGGTCAAATGCAGAGAACAAATTTCATTGTAACATGTAAAGTGTATCAATGACAATAAAGCAGATTCTTCTTCTTTTTCATTAAAATAAAAAAAAAAAATCAGCTAATGTTTTCCTGGAGTAAATCTTAAAACAATTATTAAGAGAACTGCCTCTGTGTATATACAAATATAGATTATAAAAGAAAAATTATTACTTTATTAATCCCCTTGGGGAAATTCTTAAAAAAATCAACACAGAGAAACATTGAGATCAGTCACTAGCCTACTTCCATAAATGATTACATATTTTGATTATATTTTATAAATTAGTGTGGGGTTTAGTTTATTTATTATAGCAAACAAAGATCACATTTGAAAATTAATTTCACAGGAAATATGTGACATTGCAGTGCATCTTTACATTGACCTTTACGTTGGGGAAAAAAGATAAAAATCCCTTCCTTTTGGATATAATTTAGAACATGGGGAAACAGAAGGTTGGGAGACAGAAGACTGGTTAGGGAATCATTCACTCTTAACCTAATTACCCTTCCTTTCAATATAAGACAGAGCTTTAATATGCACTGGCACCCAAAATAGTAAAGCAGCAGATTAAATTAAAAACAATTAGGGACTTTTACTTTGTCACCGAGCTGGTATGCCTGTCTGGACAGTGCTTTAGGCTCTATTCGGCTAGTCTATCCACTGGTTCAAAGTTTGAGTGCTGAATTACCTTAGACTGTATCATAAGCATACAGAGAAAATAGTGCAGAAACAAATTCTAGAAATACAATCAAATCAACCTAATCCTAAAAATTCAAGCTATCAATTATGTGTGAGGAACTTCCAATTTACAAATAATTAATAATAAACAATAGCTGTAATTTAGGTAATGAAAGCCACCTGGCTAATGGCATTGGTATCATATGCTGCGACAGTACTTACCATTTGGTGGATCTGCATGCAGAGAGCGTTGCATGGTGTGACTCTTCAGGGCATGGAATTGAGGCATAGCACATATTTTTACTAATGGCGTTTAAGCTATTTCGAAATTATTTACAAGTGAAATAATTTCCTAGTTTTAATAATGTATTATATTGTTGTCAACACCCATATTACTTCAACTATTGGCGAATGCTTTCCTAGCATTAAAGTTAGAACTTATATCTCATCTAAGAACTTGCTGACAATAATATATTAAGCATTTACTTTCCTATAGATCAATATTTTATAAAGTAAAAAACAGCTGAATGTGGGTTTACCACTCTGTATATGCAAATGCTGCTAATTACACATGCTGATAGGCAAAATGCTAACATCTGTTTCTCAGCTAAGCCTACCATCATCAGCAGCGAAACAAATGCGCAAGAAAAAAACTTAAAGGGTTTAATGTATAAATGTGATATATTTTGACAGGAGATAGAAACAAACACAAGTCCCAGTGTGTCATGCAGCTTCAAACAAATACTTGCACAATGAGCACACATGTTTACAGTTCAAATCAATCTGACTACTTTCCTGCAAAACTGCTCTAAACCTGCCCTATATTTCAATCAATACGACTATATATCTATTTAAAGTAGTTGTAGAAATGTATCATTAGCATTTTTATCGTATGTTATTATTGTAAAATATCATTAGTTCGCCTTTAAAGTATATCAAATCAAGATTCATTATCTTGTTTGCATTATTGCATTCCTGAGTAAACAAACAAATTACAAAAAGCCTGACTAAGAGTGCACCCCAATCCCACTGTCTACTCCAGAAGAACCTGCAGGGGACTGTGACTAGAAATGGCTTCAACAGAGACATAACGGGGAATTGCACCGCCTACTATTGCCCTAAAAGATGAGAAATACGACACTTACCAAGGCCCCTTTACTTTATTACAATCTTTAAAATCTCTGTCTGTTGATCTTCCCTGAGATGTCAGAACAGTTCTAATGGTTGCAAAAAGAGTGGGAAAGATCCCACGATCAGCCCACTAATTGTGATTCCTCCTGAAAGCTTGGAATCTTCATGCTCTTACTGTTACGGTGCGTTTCCATTGTTGTGTAATTAGTGTCATTGTACGTTTCTGCAAACCCTTGTGGAAAATTGAAAATGAGGTCCATGTTATCCGTCAAGTGGCGAGTGTCCACTGGTCTGGCAAAGAAACACATTACACTGACCAATTGCCTTGTCCCCCAAGTGTGCCTGGGAAACTTGCATCATTCTGGGCAATTTGTTTCATTCTTTGGTTGCAATTGATCCTAGTATGCAAAGACAACCTGGGGCAACACACTCTACCGTTGCTGCCCTGCTGAACTGTGGTACGCTACGCCGTAGTTTTCTCTGTGTCTGTACGTATGGCTTTGGGGACTGAGCAACAACCAATTTTTCCATCATTCTTATGAATTCCGTGTTTTAAATTATATTCATATTTATATCGCATTCCAAAAAATCATAGGGCTCTACAACTACAACTTACAATAAAGCAGGTTTATGCGTCAATGAAATTAAAATGCAGGGTTCAGAGAGCAGGGTGACTTTTTCACCTTTATTATTCAATAATCTCTCCATAACCTTTGCCCAAATTTACACAAAATCTATGTATTTTAAGCACCTATCTGAACAAATGTTTGCTATACAGCAGTTAATTCAGCTATCTTTGCTTGTTATGTCTGTTTCAAAGCTTTGTTGGATGCACCAGTATCTGTAAAGTCATCAAACTGCGGCGCTAACCGCAGCAGCTGCTGTGCCTCATTCTGTAAACACAAAGGGCAGTTTACCCCATATTTTAAATATCTAATGTTTTACAGCACGACTTACACTTAGCACGTCTTGGGTCAGGGTCATTTGCCAGCTTAAATCTGTATTTAAGAGAAGGTCACGCATTTTTAAAGCTGCATTTTCCTGGCAGAACAGGTTTGCAAGTTGCTATAAGCAACTCGCCAACGTTGCTTTACATGGATGAACACGTGCGAAGGTAGTTGGGTGGGGGCTGGCAAATTGCTTCACATACACAACTGGAAGACCACAATAGACAGACTTCTGTACTTTATTATATTTGGTTATGTAGATTTATCTACAATGTCATAACCTAACCAAAAACTTTAAACAAATAATATCAATTATATATATTTTTTTTTTTCCATGGCCAGAAAACTGCATTACCATTACTTTTCAGGTTTTCCTGACAGTGTGAACCCAGAATGTGTCCACTAATAGTAACATCTCATTCTGCCTAGCAATCCAATGCCCACTGTATTTAACCTTTGCAGTAGTGTCCCTTATAATCAGTATAAGACTCCACTTACTTGAACAATGGGCTGCTTACCTCAGTGTTTTTGCTCCAGTGAGCTGAAAATGCTTTACAATCTATACACTGTGCTTTGACAACGTCCCTACGATATGAAGAGGAAGTAGTTATTCCTGTGCTTCCTAATCAAGTAATTGATTGCATCTATTATTCATGAACTCTTTAGCCTGACATGAAGTTGTAAACTCAGCACAGCCTCTCCTCTTTCTACACCTCTCATCTCTGCTTACACTTCATTCATCCTTTCACCCAATGCTCATCTAGCCACATAAAGCTGTGGAATTAGTTTGCCAGCCTCTCAGCCTTCAAGGGTTGTACCCCTAAGCCCTAGCTGCCAGTTTGCGTTTTGTTCAATATGGGCAGCCAGAAGTGAGAGGCTGTGCACTGGAGGCCATTGGGGCTGCCCCCACAGGCTCTGGACCAGATCAGTCTCTGGGTAATGTCCTTGCCACTTCCAGGCTACAAAATAGCAGCAGAATTCTACATTCACAACAGCGCAACTCTAATACCACAGAGACATCAGTGAAAATAACAGTTAAATCTAGAAACGACCCCAGTGGCACCGTGATCCCCCTCAACTTATCAAAGGCATATTTACCTTTTCAAAACATTGACCTAGCTGAGCTTTGGTATAGAATTTTAAACAGAACATAAATGTGTGAATTTTCAAGTGACAAAGTGGGCTAACATAACACTCAACTTATCTTATGAGATAACTTTTAAAATATTATTTTACTACACTATTCAGAATCAAAAAAAACTTTGCTTATATCAAGACTGCAGTCAAACCAATTAAAACAAATAAATAAATAAATTTTATTTGTCACATACATATACGCAGTGAAATGTGTTCCTCTGCATTTAACCCATCCTCCGGGGGAAGCAGTGGGCAGCTACAGGCCGCGCCCGATCCTGCGACCGTCTGCATCCCAGCCTCATGCCTTAACCCACTGAGCTACCAGGCCACCACAAGGCACTGGTCTTCATTTTACTCTAAGAAAAATCTTTTTGTGACATGCAGAACTGTAATTCCAAAAGACTGAGCTAAGCTAAAGCTAAATAAAGCTAAGTAAATTTTAAAAAAGTAAATTGATTCCAAAAATCTTTCCCCCATGTCCTACACTGTAAAAAAATAAAAATGACTTTTATTTAGAAAAAACATTACTATTATAACATGTCCTATGTTGAGTTCCTGAGCTATAAAGTTAAACTAATTGCATAAAGAGCTTACCCCTTTAATGCGTCGTGCCTGTTACTAAATCCTTAGGTTTAACCAGCATGTTAAAAAAGAGAGAACACTACAGGCACAATAAATAATCAATGAGCAAGTCCCTAAGCTCCGTCCTGAGCTGAGATATTACC
This sequence comes from Microctenopoma steveboyesi, assembly GCA_032359275.1. Lineage (NCBI taxonomy): Eukaryota > Metazoa > Chordata > Actinopteri > Anabantiformes > Anabantidae > Microctenopoma > Microctenopoma steveboyesi. The sequence goes on along the minus strand of JAUMHF010000014.1, from coordinate 6,772,668 downwards.
ATCAAAAACAAAGTGTCTGTAGCCAAGAAATCACCATATCAATGGCACATGCCACAACAACTCTGCCCCTCGCTTTCCTTCCAAAGATCATGCTAGATAAACCCCAAATAACAGAGAAATTAACAAATGCTTGACATTTGCTCAACATCCATTATTCTGACACTTCTTCAGAATTTCAAAAGGCTGAACGCATGCTTAATCAACATTCATATTCCCAGCGCGAGCCCCAGCACCATATTGCAGCCCGCCTCAGTGCTGATGAAAACGGCACATTAGGGCCCGATTTGAAAAACGTTCAGGGACTCCTCACCAGGGAACTGTGTGTATGTCAGCGTGTGACTGTGTAAGTGTGAGAGTAAAAGAGAGAGAGGGAAAGACACTGGTTGTGTTTAGAAGGGAAGGATGCTTCACACTTTACTTTTTAAATATTTTAAAAAAACAGCCTCTTTCTGCACACACTGATAATTTCATGATTGTTAAAACCATATGAGGAGTGGGCTGAATGGTTTTTTAAAGAGGGGGAGGTAATCATTACAGCCAAATTCATTCATAATACAGCCCAGAAGGGCACAGAGGACTCGTTCCCTCCCTCTTTCTCTGGCCCTCCTAACACAGACTCTCTCTTGGGACAAAGGGTGGAAGGACTGGAGTCCCTTGTAGACCCAAGGGAAGTCAAGCAAGGCCTCAGAGAGCAGCCCATCATTTCCAATTCTAATATATGGCAAGAGAAGGACCTGATGGGACCAATGTCACATTTTTCCCCACACCGACCTGCAATGAGCCCTCCCACCCCTCTTCGCTCCCAAGCCACAGTCTCGATAGTAGACAGGACACCAAGAGGAGGGCAGGGAAGAGGGGGCAAGAATGGGGGTTGATATTTGCATGTCCCTCTATTGTGAACGGGGGTAAAAAGTGACAGCACCGTGTCCAATTCTTTTTCCCCCAGAGCAGCTCGGACCCGGTAAGAGAGGCCAGGCTGACAGATGACTCCCAACATCTGTGTTATGCAGCCGTTACAGATGAGAGACTCCACATCACAATCTCTCTCTATCTGTCTATAGAACCCTCCCTCTCTCCTCCCACTACTCATACTCGTAGTACAACAGAGAGACTGACAGACCCTCCGTGCAAATTACCTCGCAATGGTCTATAATAGTCATATTGTTCAAAGTTTAAATTTTCCTCCCTTTGTGTGGCAAATCAAAGGCAATGATTATAATGCATTTGTACTCAATACAGCATCTGAAGATAATAGCTTATCCTGTTGATCTACATCACTACAACTAAAACTTTAGTTTTTATTTTAAAAAATTCCAAAAAAGCCTGTGATTAAATTCCATATGAGGATATTTCTAAATAGTTTTTACTGAAAATGACTTTAAATAATCAAATTGATGTTAAATGTAATGTATAAATTTGTTGTCTTTACATCAGTCCTTGTTTCTTTATTATATTTTATATATTATATTAATTTATAAAGAACTATTATCTAGTCTTAAATATCCTAGGTAGCTCTGATGCCAAGTAGTACCTGTGCAAAATGTTTACAGTATATATATTAGACAGATATGAAACTAGAAATAATATTAAAACATGATGAGTGTTTATATTATCAATAATAATATGAATAAATAAAATAGGAGGAATGTTCACATGCCTATCATACCCTCCACCACACAGACTAGTTGACAGCGAAAGCAAAAGCACCTACAGTTCCCTTGAAAATGTTGGCATCATTTGGAAATCACCCATTATGATGCGAAATGATTTTATATCCTGATACCTATCTGGATGGGCTACTAGATAGAAAATCTCTCTGACTATTGCAGCCCATCCAGTCTTTTGCCCAGTACAGGGCTGTCCACAACAAGCCCCTTCTCCTTTCCAGCTCCCCCTCACCTCACCCCTGCCAGCGCCAGCCTGGCCAATATTTACGCAGTGGCAGGGCTCCCACACAGTCCGAGGGGACAGGAGGGGTGAGGGGCGGGGGTGGCTGACTGCCGTGCCTGAGCGCATGCTAAGAGATGATGGATGGCCTAGTCGATATGTTATGTCTTAAGAGCCTGATTTCCTGCCAGTCCAATCACTAACCTTCCAGAGCCCAGCTCAGCTGATTGGACAACCAGAATAATTTCGCAGGCTGTGAAAACACCGCTGCCGTGCCTGTCTGTCAGGCCCAGTGACGAGACTCAGGGATTTTAAAGAGCAAGGGCCTCCCCGAGATTGGTCATGGTGAATGAAATAATAACAATAACCAGCAAGACTAAACAGAAGAGCCAGCACCTTCAGAAGAGCGATCGTGCAGAATTATTAGAATGAAAATGGTTCTGTTTTTCTTTAATTACTACAAAGACAGTTTGGATTAAGAGACCAAAAGGGGAAAGACAATTCAAAATAAACATGAAAAGGACCTCCTGTTGTTGTACTCAAACATACATGGTATTGGGTGTACTTTCTACACATGACATATTCTGTAAAATGCTGACATGGAGAATAAAGGCAAGCTCAAGCTGTGTCCTTTAGGGACCAGATACCTTCTTCTAGATTCGTATTTAGGGGACAATGGAAGTAGGAAGCTCCAAATACAGCCGACTTTGTAAGTGACCTAGACAGGATCAGCCATGGTGTCCCTGTGGCCTTGGGGGATTAGACATGTTACGTTCAATAAAGTGAGGGCCCTCAGTGTCAAGGAGAAAAGCAAACACAACCATTAACCCTTTTTCTTCGATTTCTGGATGTGCAGCCAGAGCATGGCGAAATGCTGGCCAATGGCGTGGTGGAAGCCTGTACAGGGAACTGTGTGCAATTACTTAGTGATCACAACAAGGGAATTAAATGGAAACACAAATGTTTAACAACAAAGGGATGAACAGACTTATGAGTATTACTCTGATGTGTGTGAAATAGCTCTAATTATATAAACGTGTGTTATTTTGTATATTCTGGAATATATTCATCAATTCATGACAATACAAAGAGATTTTCATCTGCGGCAGCTTGATGTTTCCCCGTTGAACATACACATACCTACACTAAGTATTACCTTAAAGAATAATCAGAAGCATTACAGTCCAGGGCACAGGTACTTACTTCGAAAACCGTTCCTTTAACATCTTCATGCACTGACGGGTGGGTCTCAGTTGTTCAGTCCATCTCACAATCTCTCTGTATTCAACTCGGGACAGTTTCATCTTCCTTCAATAAGCTGCCGTATGTATCTATACAAACAGGTAATTGTTTAATGAACACATGATTTTTAAGGTTGTCTGTCTGACAGCTGTCAGAAACAGCTGCGCCTCCCCTGCTAAACAAACTTAGCTTAATGTTTTGGCTAACGCGACTCGCTGAAGCCCACGGTGACATAAAACATGTTTTCTAATCTCCGAAAGATTACTGTATGCCTGTGTATGCATCCTATCACCAAACAATACGTTTAAAGTGATAATTAACACACAACACGATTGTTTACCATGTACTCCTGTTGCCTGTGGACAATTCTCCGGCAGCTGCTTCCCGCTAGGAAGTTGAAGTTCTGACCTTTGTGTGAGCAGCGTTGTGATTGGCTGATTTTCCCAAAGAGATGAGTATAGTAGCAGTTGATTGGGGGGTTGGCATCCAGGGGGCGGTGTCCAGCTAGAATCAGCTGCTCACTGCATCTCCGAAAGGTCTGTTCATTCTCATCAGCTGCAAGCGGTACGTAGAAAGGCAGGTACTAGAGATGCATAGAAACGGATCCTGTCAGACTTCTCTGAACTTCATAAACTGCGCGTTAAAACCTTTGAGACAGGGCGAGACACAGTGGGGGAAAAAGGCACAGTGAATGGGAGAGAGGAGGCAGCGTCTTTCAGGTTGTTGATGCAGTACAGTTGGCTCTAACAGGAGCCGCTCACTACAGGTAGACGTGTCATCGGATTTATAGCTTTTAACGGTGGATTTATTTATTTTTTGGATATTTAGCACTTATTCGGGATGACAGCAGAGACATGAAACAGCAAATACTGAATGGTCCTATAGCCTATGCTTGAATCACTTCCATGCTGTTTAACATATGTAGCCAACAGTATAAATACCCTCTACAATACTGTAGAGGGTATTCTTTCACATATCTGGTGGTTTATTCAAGCTTATATGTTGGAATGCCCCCTGGGAGAATGGTCATAGCCTTCCTTAATTATTTCCAAAAATGTCTTCGACCATCCAGCAATGGGGCCCCAGAATCATCAACACCTTTCCCTCTCTAGTGAAGGTGGTGGTTTATTTAAATAAATAAATGGTACCCAGGGTGATGATAGCCTATAACATACTGTAGAGGACCATAGGAGAAACAAAATATTGCTCTTTAAACCCCAAACTGCTTGGATTTTGAGAAACAGAAACATCCAACAGTTCATTAATAATTAATGTTAATAGTTGTTTTGTTTTGTATTATTTCTGAACTACGTGATTGTCTCTATCTGGAGGAATCTTTAGGACCTAATTTGTCAAATATGTCCCTTGAGATCAGTATAATTTTACAATGGCATTACTGTGTAATTAGTCTCTGAACAGTGCTAAACCTTGGTCTACCCTAATAGATTTTCTGTTTATCTTCTCCCATTGCATACAATTGCATGGAATTCTCAGAGCCATTTTTATTTATTTTTTTATTTTATTTGTGCAGGGTACTATTTTATCCTGCATTTCCAATGAAATTAAAAGCATAGGTGAACGTATTTTATTATTTTAAAAGTGATTTTGCCACCGAAATCGCAGATCAGTTGGGCATTACTGTGTCCAGCCAGGAGGATGACTTCAAGTAATTCTATGGAGTCAAGCTTTCTTTTTGACAACAACATTGCTGGTTTCCTTCTTTGTGGGTGAACAATGCATTAGTGAGACTCTATCTGACCTGTGGTGCATCAGAAAATAGAGCTCTTTGTTGTTGGGCAGTGTAGTATGATGTCTGTGATGAGCTGAGGTCTCAGGCTGTGTGTTCACCGGTACAGTCCCTGGGTCTAAAAGGGCTCAGCACTCTGTGGTGGCTACAAAAGGGAGCTGTGTAGTGGGATTGGTATGGCCAGATAAGATCAGGGCCTCTGAGGAAGTCTGGTCTGATTGCTACAAAGGGCTGAGGTCAGGGGCAGGAGGAGCAGTTTACTCATCGAGGTATCAGAGGATCGGGGTTTGGTGGGGAGCCGCTTGTGTAATAGGTATAAAAGGATCAGTGTAATGCGGCGGTATAAAAAGATAAAAATCACAGAAAGGGTTGGAAGGCTGTGTACTGTAATGGCTCCAAAAGCTGGGAGATCAGAGATTTTTTCTGTGCGTAGGTGCATGCCTTATGTGTGTGTGTACTTTATGCACCGCGTGTGTGCGCACACCCTTACACTTAATCAGTTTACGTCTGTGTGCATCTTTGATGGCTGTAAGAGCCACATTCAGCTGTGATGAGCACTAAAAGAGAGAGTAAGGAGATGTAGGGGATACACGGAACGGATGCAGGAGAGAGATGAATGCTTTGGTGCCGCATGTAAACAGGGCAGTGGTACACACCGTGCCGTTAACCAGCTGTGAAGCCTGCTCACAGTGGGAGATGAATTTACAAAGGATGTCTCCCTCTGATATCCAGGAGATGCTCCACTGCTCTCAGCACACTATTGTAGTGCTAAGCACCGTGCCACTAATGGCACTTATATACCTTAATGCCTGGAAAACATTTACATTTTGCTTGCAGCATACTGTATAGAGAATGTGCATGACTGTGGAGGGTTAAAAGTGTGTGTGTATGGGAGACATTGTTTTATATTGGAAAGATCTTGAGTCAAATCTTGATTTGTTAGGTTATGTAATTTCCTTTACTTATCACACAGTTTAAGGAAATTGCAAGCCTTCCCGTGTCTTGTGCATCAGTCCCTCCCTACCATATCCAGTGATATTACTCACCATACAAGAGCATTTTTTACACTAGACTGTCAGCATTGCTCTCATAATCTCTTTGTTTTTCCATTTGTGAAGTCAGTGACTTCACTTCTCTGCACCACAGAATTGCTCTCCAATCTTCAGGGAGCCTGGGATCTCAGCTCTAAAAATCACAGTTTAACCATGAGGCAAGCCATAACCAGGAAATGCCTGTAGTATTAGCAAGGTATCGGATTCATGCATTGCTCCTGAACAGCATGACTGCCCCTGAAAATCTCACATCCATATTTTACATCACGGGAGACAAGACACATGTTTTTCACCCCAGCTTTCAAAGCTGTTTCTTCTATTTATTTTATTGTCCCTTAATGAATTTAATTAGATGACATGTAATTAAATGCAATCCTGCCTACACCCAAAATACACACATGCACATGCAAACAGACATGCAAACATTTAGCTGCAAACTGAAAAAAAAACATGGGTGATGTTAAAAATTTTAATGAATTAATAGGAGATTGATAATATTTTGTGATTGTATTTCATTCTAAACGGCTGCATGCAGAAACAAAGGCTGCAGCCTAGGCTCATTAATCATTGTCAATGGATTTGCCCGGGTGTAATTTGCATGACCGAGGTGGCTGCACATGCTGCCATTCGGCCTAGGTTGCCGGATCTGCCTCGATTTGACCAGACTGTTAATGCTGTGTCAATCAAGAATAACCCAATAACAGTATGACAGAGGAAGATGGAAAAAAAACATTTTTACCTCATTACCCAACACTCCTTGCCGTCCTTCTCTTCCCCTGTCTGCCAAACTTCTTATTTTAGTCAGCACTAATTACATGGGCCAAATGGAAAATGGAACCAGTCAGTGGCATTTATAACTAAAATATAAAGTCATATTTTTAAAGATTTTTTCAATACTTTTATTATTTATTATTTCTATATCAATATTTTCCATCATAAGAATGCACTTTTTGTGTATGGTAATGTCATCTAAGTATTTTAATTATACACAAAATAGAAATCTAGCCTTTTTTTTTGGTAATTTGAGAAAATTAATCACTTTTAGGTATAAAGGAAACTTTTGTGGTTTGTCTTTATTTTTGTCAGTCACAGTTGAAGCCTCTCTAAGCCATTTTAACTGCAGATAATTGGGTTGAGGCGTGATGCAGTGAAGTTCAAAATGAAGCACAATTTCACAAAGCTGTAATCTCACCACTGGCTCCATACACTGAATTCTAATTATCTCATCATGAACTTTAAAAAAGAGGCAATGTTTTAATGGCTTTTTAACTCCATGAGAGGTGTGTGAGTGTGTATACGCATGAAATACTGTAGTTAATACTGTGGGTTTGTGCTTATGTATGTGTGTGTGTGTGTGTGTGTGTGTGATTTGTGTGTTTCAGACACACACAGACACCCACCATCACCACACACAGACGTGAATGCGGCTTGTGTCTGGTCTGGCCTCTCTACCTAGCCCTGCTGCCGTGGCTCACGCTGTGTTCTCCCCCCATCCTCTAATATCCTGGAGGCATTTTTCTCATTATCAAATATTGTTTGATGTCTTTGTTTCTTGATGATTAACCATGGTCACCAAACACTGGTCTGGATTGTTTAAAATTTAATTCTGGGGCTCTGAAGTACCTGCAGAGGGGCTGACTGGTGGGGACACCCGTATTTTATGTATGCTATTTTTCACGCTGAAATGCAAGAGGACACACATTGAAAAACATAATAAATCCTGGTGGAGAATCATTAGTGCAATACTAGTGGTTTTTATGACCATTGCTATTCAATGCTGTATTGAGATGCAGTAAATTATTCTGTTTGTTATGGGTTTATGGATTCAGCCCCATTTTCAGAATAATTATGTTGTTCCTCATTCTGCATAAATAAAAGTGCTCTCTATATACTTTTCTGTGCTTTTAAACATAAATGTAAATACTACACTAGAAACATTTATTTTTCAGCTGCACCAAGTTTTAGATTTTTTTATACGTAATTATTTTGTTAGTACATTTTTGCATATTACTTTGCGCTTTGACTGCACTGACCATGTTTATATTTCTGTGGTAAGTTGAACATTATAAAGACAAACAACTTGCCCTAGGAATCCACGATTTATGACGGAATCGACATTGTAAGCAAACAAATAGGGAAACAACACTCTCCCCTAATGTCAGCATGTCAAAACTATATTGAATACTTGAAATATCTGTGTATCTAAGGCTGAATAGCAGCCATTGTGTCGGTCTAATGATATTATCTTCTGAAATTTAGAGTGAAAGAAAAATGGCAGAAATGAGCAGTACCATTGTCTGCCCCATTTTATTTAAACAAATTGCAAGAACAGAGAGACACAGACTAAGGGAAAGAACGAGCAAGGGAGAGGGAGAGAGACAAAAAGCGGGAGGGAGAGAGAGTGAGTGCTCTGTAAATGAAAGGTTATGCATCTTCCCATGTGTTTGTATTGTCAATAACTGGAGAAGGCTGTCAAGAAAGTGGGGAGATAAAGGTCAATAACTCAGGCAAATGTGTTTGTATTTGTACACTCCTGCTGATAGCATAGCAAACGTCAGGTTCTGTGTCTGACACCCCACAACAATAACACAAATAGTGGGGCTAGCAGTGGAACAGTCATTATTATTGTTGGTGCTGGAAATGAGAGGGAACCTCAGCACATGGCTGTGACAGCCGGCACAGTGTCACTCAAACGTCACTCCATAATGAAACATGCTGGAGATCAGAAAAGGCGCTGATAAAATGTAAACACAAAGAGATTATGCTGCTGGGTGATTTTTAGATTTGCTTTATTTTCTTGTCTCTAGATAAACATGATCATTACTATGTTTTTTTGGAAACACTCGAGACAGTGTAAATATTGGTTGTATAGTTTCATTCTAAAAATTGGGTCTGAAATTCAATTGTATTATTATTACATTAATTAATTAATCATTTGTATTTAGTCCTGTTCTTCAGGCACACAAGTTGTTAATAATTAAAGTAGAACGATAAATCTTTTAAATTTCTCTTAGAAAAATATTAAAATGTTTTTCCTCACATAAAATAGAAGAAAAAAAATTGTAGGAGTAATTGTTGCCACCTAAGCTTAAGCTGTAATCTAAAAGCTTAATTTATTTTTCATGATTCCTATACATGTTTAAGTGTTATTTTATTCTAGATACATTTAGTGGATCTCTCTGTGGCCTTGAGTGTAATAAATGTGCAATTAACAGACTTAACTAATTCATGAGGAACATTGTGAACCTAACGAAGGGCATAACTACTGTACAGACGCTGCTGTCATTGGTGAATATTGTTATTGTTCTGCTTTTAATTGCTGGAGGAGGAGGAGGAGGCAGTCGTAGATGACGAGGAGGAGGAGGCAGCAGCGTGTTTTGAATATACATCCTCGGTTGCCATATCAAAAAAAAAAAAAACACTGCGTCCCTCCTGACGGTAAATCTAACGTCAGAGCTACGTGGAGGTGTTAACTTCTTGGATTTAAACAGTTACCAAACAAATGACCCTTTTTAACATACAACAAAAAAAGATAACAGATATAAGTGGTAATGCCTGAAGTAAAAGCGTGAAATCCTCTGGTCATTCATCTTGATCAGTGGTCAAAGAAAAGCTGCCTGTATTTTTTTGTCTCATTAACACACAGACTTCTTTTCTTTTTCGTATTACGTATAATCCCTGCTATTTTAACTGTTGTCGCTTTGGAAGCTGCATTATATTACGTGTTCCTTTCTTTGGGAAGATGCAGTAATTAAAGCTATAAATCATTTTAAGTAGATAAAAAATAGAGTTTATGCCTTATTCTGTGCCTTGGCTCTCTGTTCTGATTCTGTTGAATCATCAACACACATGTCCACAGCATTTGCAAACACGGTTGTCCTACGGTTGTGAGCAGATGAAGTAGAAAATACTTTTAGTAAGTATATTAGGTCCATAGGGGAAAGTGAGTCCCTCTGCTCTGCAGTCAGTTTGTTTGTTGGCTGTGCAACCTTGTAGTGGTTTACATTACATATGATTATGTAAATCTGGAGCTGTTCCTGTGCATTGTGGGCCAATGCATTGTCAAGATCTTTTCTAAAGCAGTCAAGTAGCTATTTCTGAATTCTTTTATTATCTGAGAGTGCAACAAAGAAAGTCTTTTGTTCACTGTTCGCCGCACACACACTCACATGCTCACACACACACACACACACACACACACCCACGTACACGCACACACACACACACACTCATAAATGCGTGTTGCTGCAGTCCATGACTTACTACTGTCCCCTAGTGGTGCTTGGCTCGATATTCTTAACTCTCCATTTCCATCAACTTTCCACACTTCCATTCACCTGACTTCTCCCTGTCTTCTTCCTGCTCCCCTTCTGTGTGCCTTCTCTCTGCCTTATCATGCTCAAACATTAAAAGGGTTAGATTTGTTGTATTGTATGACAGAGAGCTCCAATTATGCGTTGCTGTGTCCACAGTGGCTTTGCCTTCAATGGAGGGCTCAAACAATGTCAACAAAAATAGGAACCCTGATGTTTTGTGGCTATTGTGAGGCCGCAGCTCATGTCAATAAGGTATTGTTCAGTCAAAGTGCCACACCGAAACTGCAGTTAGAATGTTATCAGACCTGTGGAAAAAGGGTGTGAGTGTAATAGTGCTAAAATGTAAGTATGATTGTTTGGACAAGCCCAAAACAAATGCACACAAGGAGCAGCTTTAGAGCCATGTCACCTCTCTACACAGTTTTTCTTTAGCTAGAGCTGGAGCTGGAGATACACAACATGTATTATTAAAAAGCAAAACAACTATTTGCAGCTGTCACAGTATTTCGTCCCATGCCATAATTACTTGAAAATTTTTAGCAAGGTCAAAGGAGTACTCTCCTCTGAGCACTGTCTTTTGACCTCTCTTATGGTTGCCGTCACTGCACGGTTCCTCCGTTACTTCAGCTAATTGTATGCATCTTTACACTTTTGTTTTTCTTCTCTGATCACTGTTATTTCAGTCCTAATTGGTGTGATAACCTGGAACAGTGCTAATAAACAATAGGGCAAAAGGGTCAGCCTTCACTGGCAGATGCACGGACACACACAGTCAAGTCACTCATGTCAAATGACCAATTATGCAGGTTATAGAGGATGGCACCTCTGTCTCCAGTGCCCCGTCCCTCCTGGGATAGCTCTCCAACGAGCGGCTATCACTCAAACCCAAACCACATTCATTCATTAGCTTGTTAAGATGGGCATCAATTATTTATTAAGAAGGTGGCCAGTGGATTATATCTGTCAGCACTAGACTGATTGTATCAAAGGTTGATTATGACTTGGTTGGTTTTCTGTGTGATCAATCAAAAAAATTATTTAAATACAAATACAAAATAAAATTAAAAAGTGAATTCAAAATTTTGCTTTTGTCAGAAACATTTTCATTGATTCATCTATTTTTTCTGTGTATCAACAACTTTTAAAACTTTCATATCAACATGATCACTCATTTTAATAATGCGTTGTTTATATTAGAACAGCAACTCACTAAAATGGTATGGATTTTATTTTCTCAACTCATGCCATGATAAGACACGATTGATTTATGAGTAGAATATGCTCATCACCTTTTCTTTATTCTTCCTATTCAATCTTGCGCTCACCCCTTTTTCTCTTTCCATGGCACCAATCACAAAAATTCACACTCACACCACTCTGTAAAATCTTTTTATTAGAATGTTAAAAAGTCCTATGGGGATTTTTTAGAGAAACTCTGTGAGAAGGGAACCATAAAATAGTCGTGCTAAACTGGAGGACTGACAAAGCTTAGTCTGAGACCTCTGTATGAACTAATACAGGTCATTGTTTCCAGTGTGTAAATTCCGTCATAGACTTTAAATGTTAGTGACATTATATATTATATTATAAAAAGTATTTAACATTTTGAAAAAACCCAATATGTTTTATATGCCAAGTTATTTATAAATATATATGTTTGTATATATATAAACTTTTTTTCATCTGTCATATGTACTTTTAATACTTATATTATGAAAAAATATGTGTGTATTATAAATTGTCTACTTTTTTTAAGTCTCAAGTTAAGACAGAGTGTTCATGCAAATATTTATAAAACACAAATCATTAGGAGAAATGTATGACTATTTATCCCTGAAATGCCTGCCCATCGACCTGCTTTTTTCTTCCTCTGACCCACAGGATCCCCTTTGAAAACACAGCAGTGTAAAGTGGTGTTCAAGCAAATAGGCTGCAAGTGAGGCAATGTTTTAGCAAATACAGATGGAGTGTTTGGGAGATTAGCATCCTGTTTCAACACATAGCAGCACTCTTCAGTTATATGTTTGCAGGGCTTTTCATCGACAAACTTGACCTCTGATTTTAGAAAAGTTGTTCAAAGCAGCAGATAGCATTCAGTGGGGCAGATATGACAAGCAAACATACACCATGTAAACAGTTTTTTTTCCATTATCAAAGAACATTTCAGTACTTTTTGATTTGTTTTATATTATATAGGAACATTTTATTGTGTTACAATTATATATCTAAATATATATAGAAAAATTCATACTTATATGTATATATAAATATGTGTGTGTAGGCATATATTCCTTGCTATATATCATGTTTTTATGTTGTTCCGAGGCTTGAATCATCCAGCATCACTGCATGTGCACACAGTGCCGTAAGAACCTTACGTGGTCAGAACACGTAAGGTTCTTTCCATCCTCCACCAACCACTGTAAATGTTAAAACAATATCCACATGTCATGTTGTTGCACATTTTTATCACCACTTCACGAGTTTTCACATTTTCAGTGACAAAATAAAAAACAGAAAAAAGTGAACAAAAAAATCACGGGTGTGTCGCTGTTTTCAGAGTCATGATGAAGGGTAAACATTGGGACGAGGTGACAGAGCGCAGGCCTTGGACTTGGCCCTCAGCTTTGAGCCAGAGCAGGCACTTAGAAATGATGCAATGACAGCTCTTTGAGATGGTGAGGAAATTAATTCTTGCTCAGTGTAAAGAAACTATTCATAACAGCTCTGCCTGAGAAAACATTAACAGTTTTTCATATGGATCAAAGTGGCCATCTGGTTAAATTCACGAAGGCTATACCTTATGTATGCACCACCTTTACTACTCTCGGTGGATTAGCTTAATTTTCTATCTTCTTTTTCCCCTCAGGTTTGTACGGCACTTGCAGCGTGAGACTCTCATTCTCAAGAATGTGTCTAATTTAGTGGCTAAAAGGCAGATTTATACCTGTGCTAGTTATGGAGAAGGTTGCTCCCCCGAGAAGCCCAGTGACTGTTTACGGGCGGGCCAACAATGCCTTAGCAGATGATGAAGCACCTGCCAGAGTTCCCCCATGTCTGTTTCATCCCTTTCTGTCTGTCTGCTCACCTCCCTTTCTCTCGCTTGCTTTCTTATTTTACTCTTCCTTCCCCTCGTCTTTCTTAGCCTCCTCTCCTCTCCTTCCTCCCTCCGTCCTGTCTCTCGCTCTGTGTTTCTTTTCTCAGAAGAGCACAATCTCGTTCAGTTACGGTGGAGCATTTTACAGCCGTTCTCTACTGCTCTCCCTAGAGTGAACCTATCTACGAGAATAAAAGAGTTTTCATCGGTGTCCCTCCGCCATACCTCCCTCTTCACACGCGTGCAAGATAGACAACTCGACAGCAACACACTCGCTGGCGAACAAAACTGTGGTCAGGTTTTGTTTACGACAGGGGAAGGCAATATCGAGATTGTTTCAGAGTAGTGTCATCACGTGAAATGTATCGCTGTCAGGAGTGTGATTTATACTGTATGTCTGGGCCCTTGGCTGAGGCCATTTTGGGAACAGAAAATATCATATCATATGACCTCCTCTGGTATAAAAGTGAACTATAAGCTGTAAATCTGATACACAACTACAGTCTGTGAAGAGAGAGGGAAGTGAGTTCTCTGTGGTGTAAAGTTCACGAGTGAAATAAAAATCTGCCTTTTTGTGCATTTAATGTAACATTTTAAAATTACTTTCTGGAATAGGTTGTTGTATGTTTGATGTATATGAATATATATATAAATATATATGTTTTTTTTATTATGTGTATGTGTTTCTGATGTCCTTGCACTGATTCTTTCTAAAATTATTTAGGATTTTTTTTATTTTCATTTTCCAGAACTGGAAATAAAACGGTAAAAAAGTAACTTCATATACCCTGCGATGTCCTGTGTTCCAACTTTCAGATGGGTTCAGTTTACTTATTTTCCTAGTGGAAAACACTTGTATATTTAGTTGGCTCAAAATCACAAAACACTAAATGTTCTAAATGTTCCAAACACAACATTTATGTATCTTCTTGTCATTTGTGAATTAAACCACGGAGCATCCAGTAATTCACAGTGTGGTAATTCCAGTCCTTATTTCTCTTAAATATTCATACTGTATTATCCTCAATGGGCTGTGACTCATTAATGTATGTGGTATGATTTTGCACCTGTAATTAAGTGTCAGTTTATAAACACACAAACACTAATAATACCCAGAGCTTTTCTTGGCAAACCCAGTGGTGGCAATAGCCCATCCATCAATGTCCCTAATGAGGCTCCATATAGACAAGTCAGTGGAGGCTTACTGGGCCATTCAGTCTTATTTTTCATGCTCACTATGATAACCACCTAAATCCCCAGTAAGATGATATCAGCCAAGATAAGATGTGTATGTGTGTGTGTGTCTTTGCATTAAAGTCAGCATCTTTGTGTGTGTGTGTGTGTGTGTGTGTGTGTGTGTGTGTGTGTGTGTGTGTGTGTAAAGGTCCTGTTCAAAGTTCCCATTAACCTCACTGTCATTTTAGTGTTGGTGACGTTAATCATAACCAACACTATTAAGTATGAGGTGGTTAATATGGCTACTTTCAATGTCGTCATTAATAATATGATTTGGGGCGGGGGCGACTTTAAGAGCTAATGAGGTGTCGCAGGTCATTTAGACCAATCAGAAGCCACCACCGGACATTAGCCAAACAAAGGCCTTGGCTCTGCTACAGTGCCACTGGGACAACAGAGAGACTGCAGAGAGAGCAGCAACAGGAGCAGTTATTAAGCTAGGACACGTTGAGACAAAAACAAAGAGATCCTGCTCTTCACTATTTATGACCTCAGCAAGTACAGCAATCTCCATTTAAGTTCTTATGCAGCTTATGAGTTTAGCTGACAGATAGACGAGAAACTGAGACCCATACGCTGTAGGACATGTCTCTATCTGGGCCTTACCCGAATGCAAGAAAATGAATGACCCCTACATAAAACTACATTCACCAACAATTCTGCCAAACATCAATCTGACAAGCATGTTGCTAAATATCATGTTTGCAAATAAGGATTTTTTTTTGTGAGCTATTAATACATCTCGTTCCTCTCGCTGTCCTAAGACATGCATGTTAAGTTAATTTGTGACTCTACATTTCCCATAGGTGTGAATGTGAGTGAGTGTGAATGTTTGTCGGTCTTTGTATGTCAGCAATGTGATAGACTGGCAAACTGTCCGGGGTGCACCCTGCATCTCGCCCAATGACAGCTGTGAAAGACTCCAGCAAACACTTTGACCCTTTAAAGGTATTTGGCATGATGGATAAATACATGTTGTACGTTTACATATATTTCTACATTAATAAAACCTTAAGTAAAGTGAGGTTACAAAAGGCCTCACAAGTTATAGAAAACTAAGTGAATAAATTTCCAGTCATTTGCACTACATGAAAGAAAATCTAAACATTTTCAACTGGAAAATGTTTGCTTTTCCTTGACTCAAGGTCTACATTGTTAATTGCATTTGGAAATTATCCATTGACTTAAGTAAATAATTAATTATCTATGTTGGAGGCTATTACTTTAATCAAGTAGTTGAGCGGAGGCTAGAGACCTATATAGGGAGAAGTGAGCCCCCTACCACCAGACATTTTAACTCCAACAACTGTTGGAGAGTCTGTGACGTTTCCAAATGGTTGCTGTCCACCTAGTGATTAGAGTGCATTAATGGAAGAAGAAAAGTAATGTTAAAGGGAATGACTACTCTTAAAATAAAACTTTAAACTGCTTGTTATTTTGTGAATATTTATATTGTGTGTGTGTGTGTGTCAGTATGAAAGTAGCAGCAGTCAGTGTGTCAGCGGGTAATGACGGAGGAAGTGACGTGTGACAGCTACGGCCTGCCACTGCAGTTGGTTCTTTAAGAGCGAAAAGGAGGTGGCCGCATCTCAGCGCTAATGGAGGAGGAGAAAATGGCCGTGTCACTCCTGTCAACGTATTATGTTTTAAACCTAGACAGTTGTTGTTGCTCTTGCAGGCCCATAATTTTATGCCATTAAAAGTGCCAAGGGGGAAGGAGCAAGGGAAGAAGGAAAGAAGGGAGGTGTGCTCCGAAGTGAAGTAGGGTTTTTCAAACTCTTCTTTCCCTTATGCGTGATTCCCTGCCACTTTTGTGCTGGAAACTTTTGGCATTTATTGAAAACATAAAGACTAGTTGAGGCTTTAAAGTGATCATAAAGTCAATCATGTTGGCTTGAATTACCCGGCAATCTCTGTCAGTTAGTCGCTTCTCCGCCTCGACGGCGTGAAATGTGTGTGGGAGTAGGGTGTAGATGTCTGCGTGTCTATGGGCGTGCATACATGTGCGGTCCTCTGTGTGCATTATTGCGCGTACTGTAAGTGTCTGGGAGACAGTGGCAATCAGAACAAGAGCTCAGCCTTACATCCACTAACATTGCTGACATGTGTCTCACTTAAAAGAAGTCAGAGCCAAAAAAACAAACATTAAATAATATATTCAATAATATAATTCTTTTAAGAAGGAATATGTAGAAAAGCAGGGATTAAGAACTCCTGGGGCCAAATTGTAATGCCCCGCAGGTCAGAGCAACTTTGACAGTTCTCTGTGACTTGCCACTAATAGAAAAATGTTGCTGAGAATTAGTGTCACTTTTTCTGATTTGTATGCATGACAACATTTTTTCATCTCAAAGAATACTAGACCCCACAAGGTATTTACATTATGGGCAAACATTTGCAATTATGATGAACTCCAACAGCTTATCTCAAAAGGAACAGGTTCTTACTGATGGACAAGTAGACATTTTAATGAAATAAACTGCTTTGAGCTGATGAAATAAAGATTGCTCCACCTCAGGGCACATTCAAATTAAATTATCAAGATGACTGCATGCACGCCACTCCCATTCACTCAGGTACGGTAACGGCCTCATCACAACGCGATAGTTTTATATAGAATTATGAAGAAGCTACACTGTTGTCTTCGTCTTCTGTTCTACGCCTCAACCTCAGCTCTCACCCACGAAGGCTTCACGGATTCTCTTTTGGCCCGTTCAGAGGATGAACTAATGTTAAAACCATGTGTCGTCCCTTGAGGCTGAGCGAGTAGACACTGCATTGCATGCGGTTTTATGCCTGCAGATAAACATGGGCCCGATGGCTTGTCAGAAGCCTGTGGAAAGAGCCCAGAGTCCTATGCCTTAAAACAATGTTGGTGTTGGGGTGAAAGGAACTGTGACTGGCAATGGGAAACACCTGTGCTGGGGTGAGCAGCCGGGCATGCTGGAGGAGGTGGGGGGGTTACCACTGTTAGCAGAGGAAGAGAATGCAACAGGGAGGTATAAAGCCATTCTGAAAGACCACTACATCCTCTCCATTCGCTGCTGAGAAGTGGAGGTCCCAGATAATTAGTTACAGTAATGTCTTGGTTGTTGCCGCCTAAATTGTTACACACATATGCTGGCAGCAAGCCCCGGGCTCAACCTGAAAGACCGGAAGTGTACAGGCATGTGTAAATATGTCAGCGAGACCATCAGCATTACAGCTTCAAATATGGTGAGGAAAACACAGTGCAAAACTGAATTCAGAAATATGACTTCAATATTCAGCTTCATTTCCCAGAAGTATTTTTCTGCTAATATTATCTACCATCTGAAATCTTCTGATGTGAGAAATTTTAACTCAGGCGTTCTTTCCCAGTTTTAGTGGAGATTTGGCTCTGCTGTGACAACTTTGTATAAGTACATGTGTGACTTTGTACTTATGTACAATAACATCACCTTCCAGATGTAACTAATGCCACTAAAGGGCCTCTAGTTTCAGAAAATCTCTACATACAGAGCAGCAAAAAAGGTCTAAACTGTGTTAAGACAACGCATGAAGAGATGCAGAGTTTTGTTGCCTAAAAAAAAAGCCAAAGAGTGCATGCTGTATAAATGTAAAATCCCAAATAAAACAAAGAACACACAACACAGCAACATTTTCCTAGCCCAACATCTTACACTGCTGTATATCCATCAGCGTCTGCTCAGCGGCCCAGCATGCCACCCCTCAAGTCAGGCTGATCATTCCATCTCCTGCCTCTCTATCCTGAGGTGCCTGCTGTCAATTTATCAGATCCTTCCTTTTAATTTTATATTTTCCACAGTGTAAGCATCCATCTTCGCTGTCTGGAGCAGCGTTAGAGGAGCAATGCTGTGTGATACAGGCTGATGTGTAGCCCACAACTGACAGAGAGAAGGTGAATGTGATGGAGTAAGGATTTCTGGAAAAAAAGGCAGCACACTGTGCACACTGTTCGCAGCCCTCACTCTATATTTAATGTGTCTAATGTGTCTGTTTAAGAAATTGGTTAAATGTTTCAAATTGTGACAATATGTGTAAAATAAATAATTGACTATAGATCAATACAACCAATTAAAATAGATACGCAAGACACAATAGATTACTTATAAGCTAGTTGTATAAAAACAGAAACCACTATATCTGTTGACAAATGAGAAATCAGAGAACTAGTAGCAGTATTTTAAGAATCAAGCATGCAATCAGTCAATAGCATTAACGTTAAACTCCACTAGCTTCATAGCTCTTCTTTTGAGAAATTAGAAACTAAATTATTAGATTTGACACATAAAATCATTAGATTTAATCTTAATTCAGGAATCCCAGGCGTTCTCACAACGGTCCTCTACTCGTCTTATCTTTCCTGATCTTTCTCCGTCTCTAACTAAATTAATTACTGTGTGTTTTATTTTATGAAGGTGTCAGGCTGAAATGATGAATGGCTTGTAATATCAAAAGATTAAAGCCACAATGCAATGAAGGACACGTCTGCTTGCGCTGTGGTAGTGCTTACATGCAGACACGTGTACACACACACGATATGCAGTCTCTGGGGCCATTGATATCTAGTTTCATATTTGATATTAACTTACTGGGGGAGCGATTATGGCCACTGTGTTATTACCAGTGGTAGAGGGCATAATAGAAGTGAACTTTTCAAAAAGGTCCTTATAATTGCAGCCTGAGCTTTTCTTGATAAAATTCCACATTGATACGTACACCGGTCCCCTCATTACAGCTACAGATGGAAAAGAGCATTTCAGCGTTCTTTAATGAGCACTGTACCAGTGAAGGTCATCTTAATGGCTTTCAACTTGCTGTTGGGAGCCAGAGGTAATATTCTAATGAGAAAGAGCCACTTCACCACTCTAGTAATTCTGTAATTGCACCCATGGATGCAATTTTATTGTTGCCCGCGCAGTAGTATTGAAGTCCTTTGTTGTCATCGCTTGTCCTCTCTGGTCTGGTTTGGTGGTCCAACTGAAGCTCAATATGTCCAAATACGCATGCAGACACACACCCTTTTATTACCATATTTCAAATCCACTTCACACACTCCAGCGTTTATTGGAAGCTGCAGTTAATTCATTGCTTACTTATGGTTGGAGGGACATCAGAACCACCTAGCAAAAAGAATGAATATTAACCCCAGCACATTGCAGCATGGCACAGAAAGGAGAGAATGAATGTGTGTGTGTGTGTGCATTTGTGCATGTGAGCTTGCTTTTGTTTGTTTGTGCATATGTTGATTTCGAGTTTGCCTGAGTGCATGTGTGTGTGTCCAAACAGAGCCTGGGGCTATTTATTCTCTGAATCTCTATTCCTTAGAATAACAGAGACTTTTGTACTATTCTGATTTTATTTTACTAAGGTTTGTTTCTGCATAGCATGTGAAAACTTTGTATTCATGATGTTGACAGAGCACGCCACCAATTTAGCATTGCACATTGCCAGGCTCATGATAGACAGCAGTAGAACGTATTATTGTTCTACTTTGAGTACATTTTTTACTTAAACTTGCTGCCTAAACTGCCCTCAATGCAACTTGCGTGCCATGTACTCATAGATATGGGGGGTGTTATGCTAGTAGCACGTAATGCAGCGTTGAGCAGATTATATGAGGAGCACAGAGAAAGGCAGCCATTTGGTCTCTCCGATCCTGTGTTGCTCGAATCCAGTCCCCAAAAAACAGTTCCATTAAAGCATGTTGACAAGACAAATGACATGCAGACGGCACGTGGTGGCCATCTGTGGTTGCTAGGTGGCTTTTCGCCCATAACAATCCTCACAATGGCTTTACACTCACACTCACCCTCTGAATCCCCGGTTGACATCTCAGTTGTATGTCACAGAAAATTGTTTTATTTGGCTAATTTTAACAACGTCGGAAACTCCGTAGAACAATTTCTCTGAGAAGAAAGGGAATGAAAATTGTTAAACATGAACTAAAACAGGCTCCGAGATTTCTCCCTCCCTCCTCTTCTCGCACTATTATTCACTCTTTGTAGGTCATGTCAGTTTAAACCGGATCCTCAAATATTTTCTTCATGACTTCTATGCACATGGGACATACTCAACCTCACCAGAGGTTAGAAGTCGCGCAGCTTTTTCCTTTTTTGGGCACAAAAATAATTTTAAAAGTCACGAATCATCAACATTCAATTTCCCATTCCAAACAGTTTCAATTCAAGACAGTGATGAACAAGATGTAACCTAAACTTATAGTGTGAAACCTTAAGGGCATATAGTCTTTGGGGAATTAAAATGAGCAATTTGTTAAACTTCATTCAAGGCGCTGAAGTGTGTAAAAGTGTAGATGAATTTCAATCTGTCTCCTCTGTCTCTGACTGAAATAGGAGTGTAAACCAGCTCTGTTCGATTCAGTAAAAGTGTAAAAGTATGAGGGAGTTTTAAAGGTGATAAAAAAAGGCAAGGCAGTGAATATCATCTTTTAGATAAGACAGCCACTGCGCTTTCCACAGGCTACATCCTTTTTATTGCATCTGGCAGCGAATTAAGGCACATGTGGAAAAAAAAAAGGACAATTGAAAATGAAACCCGGGGCTAAAACTGCATTCAGCCTGACTGCTTTCTTCCCTCAACACTGACATTAGACTTTGATTCTCACATGAGATCCTCTGATGATGATGATGAACCATAAAAAATGATATAGCTCAATAAAAGTACAAAAAGGCTCAGGTTTATAAAGAGGACCTGAGGGCCATGTTAGGTTTGGTTCGTGCCAATGCATTCCTTTTCCCTCTGCTGGCTTTTAGAGATGATTACCTTCGATATTTATGGATGAAACATTGTTTGATTTGAAGGAGTTACCGTGGCTGGATGTGTGTGTCTGCTGGGTCCTGTGAGACTGAAACAGAGGTTTTACTATTGCCATTTTACCCCAGATCTACGACCTATTTTCTCTTAAAAACTGGGATAATATAGTAGAATCGACACCGTTGTCACTGTAAATAGCCTTGGAAAACAAGTCCAGTGTAATATTACTGGTGGTAGAATTGGAAAACTGACTGATATTGACTCACAGGTTGAAAGGAGAAATGAGATGGTTGTTAAGAATTTTCTTGGTCACTTTTAAAAGTCTACATTGGTTTCAGTCAAAGTCCAAAATAATCATATGCTTCTATATATCATAATGAGACCATGTCAATACATTGGGTTTAGAATCAATACATAGTCAATAACCAATAACATCTCCTCTCCTCTCCTCTCCTCTCCTCTCCTCTCCTCTCCTCTTCTCTCTATTGAACGACTGTAGACTGGAGGAGGCAGGCTCTAGTGAGCACCAGCTCCCTCCTCTTCAGGCAGCGTGTGATGTGACTTGAGCCGTGTGATCTCCATGAGAGAAAACCCTGATGCATACAGGAAATAATCAGGGCAACACAGGCAGGGTTCAGAGGAATGCAAATATTTTCAGCGCTTAAAAACAATACCACACACACGTACACCGCCAAATACAGACCCCCTCTCACCCTTACACACACACACACACACACACACATTTAACCACAATACATACCCACACGTACATCACACAACAGAGGAACCAAAAAACAACAACCACCCCCCTGACAAAACTCTCCCCAAGTGCATTTGCATAAAACATTAAGCTTAACAAAATGATTACACCTGACAAGTTGAGTTGGAGGAAGAACATCGCCAGTGGCAGACGGTTACTTGCAGATCCTGCAATCATTCTCTCGTCAAGCAACTGTTTCATGGCTGCCTTTGTAGGCACTGTCATGCTGCTGCATCGTGATTAATCCTTCCCTTTTGTTTTTCTTTTCTCCCTTCCACCCCTCTCAGTCCCTCCCACAAATCCAATAAGTTGCCCTTAAATCAGGTTACCCTGCACCTTCCAGATAGGCGCCTTGCCTATGCATATGCCAAAATGCATGCCAGGCAGCTTGTTTTTGTGTGGAAGCACTGTGAAATTGTACTGCTGTGATTCTGCATTATGGTGCTAAGTGTTTGTCTTGTAATGCAATTAAATGTGCATGTAAGCCGCCCCCACACTCCCCAAACTATTGTGTGCTGTATTTAATAATTTTATATACACTCTTTTGTGACATTGCCATTTAACCCGAGGTAAAATAGAATAATTTAGAGGAGTATTGAAAGAGAAACTTTAGAGTGTTTGCCATGGAGAACACAAGCTGGATCGTTTTAGAAAAAAGATGACAATCAAAACATTAATATCCTTCTCACTCATATGAGCCCACTGAAAATTCCTAGCTCTGAATACTTTGCTGAAGGATAGCTTGCAGATAAAGAAAGAGAGAGATTATTGCCTCCTTTCATTTCTGCCCCCCTGGCAGCGGTAGGTATGGTAATATGGTTTTTGAATATTTGCAAGCATAAACTTAAGAAATGAGTGCTGATAAGGAGTGACAGCAACAGAGGCAGCAGAGATCTTCAGCATGACAGGCAATGTCAAAAACCCCGGTGACGCTGTCACTGTGACAAACTTTTCAAAAGAACAATGCACACACACACCGATATTGAAGTGAGCTGCTGCCAGCCTCTCTGACAGTGTTGTCCCAGCAGTTAAAAAATGGAAACATCACCTAATTATGCACGCCATATTTTTTTCTCTGAATACTTAGGCCTACAACCTTTCAACGTATGTCAATATAGTTTGCAGAGCTCCTGGGTGCACAGACACATTGGTAAAGTCAAAGATTTATAGGCTAGATTCTTGCTGATTGAATTTACTAAAATAATAAAAACTAAATTAAAACTGTTAATCACAAATGATGTTTCAGGCATGGAAAAAACATTATTATTTTAACCTCAACTTGCACAGTTTTTGCCCTCAACCTGATATGAACGTTTATAAGAGCAAGTGTCCATATGACAAGTAGTTTCTGTTATTGAGCCTTAATCTTTAAGCTGTAATTTTATTAGTAACTCTGCGGATCATATCATGTCTGTGAGAAGCCACGAGGATTGTTACTTTTTAAAAAGAACCAGCTGGCCCATTGTTTAGGTTCTGCCAGCTGTGTCTATTTCCATAGCCCATTTTCCTTTTGTTCTCCTACACCTCCCGTTAAAAGTACAGAGACAGGAAGACGGAGTTGTATTTTACGATTTTCATGAACTCTTACCCTTGTGATAGCCTAATGCTCAACACTTGGTTGCCGTGGGTGTGTGTGTGTCTCTCAGTGTGCACATGTGATTGACTGTGAGGTGGAAGGCAAGGTCTGTAATCACCTAATCCAAACATACACTCGGGGAATCTCATTTCTGGACCTAACAGTTCCATTTGAACCTTATCTGGTTTCAATCAAGTGCCTCTCATTTGGAGCAAGGCACAGAAACTTGATTCCCTTTGTCTAGAAGTCTCTGTTATCGGGGGTCTCCTGTTTGTCTTGTCTATCCCCGTCTTTTACAGCTAACGCTATTTTAAATTCTCCATCGGCAGCAAGGCACGCTCCTTCACTGTAAGTAAAAGCTGCTTCTCGTCATCTTGCGAGTAGCAGTGTATGACATCAGCGGGTTTCTATGTGCAGAATGGATGGCTGCCATAGGGAACTCCCGCTAACCCCACACCCTTCCACACCAACCCCAGTTCTTCCCCAGCCACCCGCTCCCACAGCCCCCATCCACATGCAAACGGACATTAAAACGAAACCTGACCCTGGCCCTGGAATCTGTAAGGATGTGTTTTTCTCCGTCGTTTCTTTTCTCCTAAACAGGGAATCCTGCAGTTTGCCTGTGTTTCTGAGTGTGTGTGTGTGTGTGTTTCAGTGTTAGTGTAGTCATGGCGGGGTCAGAGAAGGGTGAGCAACAAGCGACGTCAGCGACTGCAAGTGACTGTCTCAGGAATCGGGAATCCCCAAATCAAAAAACTTCAGAAGGTTGAGAGTCAGAGATAATCACAGGATCTGGAATTCACAATAACACACTGGTCATATATCTACCTGTCTCCGGCCTTCCTCCCTGAGATGGCCACTGGGTCGACCAAATGGCTGCATTCCATCAGCACTTCTTTTTTTTTTCCTCTTACTGACCTCGCAATGAAGTGTCTGGAGGGATGGAATCTGCCCTCTGAAGCTAAATCTTTCCTTCTCTTTCTTCTTTCTTGCGTATTTATCGCCTACCTAATCACCATTTTTGTTTATTTTTCCAATCGAAACACTAAGAGTCTACATTAGTATGAGTGTCTTTAACAAAAGGGACTGAAACAGAGACCAGAGGGCTGGATCTTGGACTGGTGATTAATGTGGGATTTTGAGGTAAACTCTGCCACTACAGCATCGCAACTGTGACTCAAGCTAAGAGCTTGAGGCTGCAGTATAGGAGCTGGGGTTAGAGGTCTGGTGCTTTGTGGCTGGGGTTAGAGCGCTTCCTCTGAGACTTAGGTTGGAGCCACAGGCTCTGTGGCTGTAGTGATTTCTGGGTTGAATTAACAGTTGAGCAGGGGAGCAGTGACTAGTGTCTGGAGGGGGCTGTTGGGGTCTGATGGAGGGTCTTGTAGAGTAGGTATGATTTACATAGCTGTGAGAGAGACCATGATCTAAGTCTGCCCAGACCCTTACCCCAGGGAACTGTGTTGAAGGAGGTGCTGCATTGTGATACATGTGTGATTTATGTTCCCCGTGTACTCTTTCTTCCACTGTGTGACAACTTCATTATTTATTTCTGTTTGCTATGATTATTTACTTTAGTGCAGTTACAGATACTGTACATTGCGTAGACTTTGTGTAAACCTTGGGTTGGGGCCTAGAGGTTTGACTGAGTGCCTGTCTTTTCTTCAGATCTGTTTTCTACAGAGGTTAGGCTTTGTTGTTGCCTATGTACCCGTCTTGACACTGAGGACAATTTGTCCCCTCGCTTCCTCCTCTGGTTGCTCCATCCTCAGCAAGGGAAATTACCTTACAAAGAGGGCAAGGGTTGCCGATTGAAAGTAAGTTATTTCGTCAGAATAAAGTGTAGTAAATAGCCCGGGGTTAGGAGAAAATAATGATATACAGTCATGTCCAGAGGGAGACTACGGCATGAGACACAATCAGACCCTTGCAGAAAACTTTCTGAAATGCTTTCTGAGGATGTATTTCATCATGTTAGATTACTACTGTGGATAGCAGCACTACTAGTTGGTTATATCATATTCATATCCTGGTGCAGAGTCTCTGGCATGGTGCACCAACATTCCTCAAGCACAGTGCATGGAGTATATCTAAATTCAGCTATTGATTAATGAGCAGAAGAAAACGCAAAAATGAAAGCCCCTGAAAAGACATCACAGTCTGCAGTTACACAGCAGACTTGTTTAATTCCTCTCTCGCTGCTGCATTCAAAATATTTGCTTTCACAGTCGAAAATCGAAGGGTTGTAAAAATTGACTTCCTGTACAGCCGGAGAGAAATAAATTTCAGCGGTATTGACAGCAGCCAAACAGAAAAGCTATTGCCCAGCATTTAATTATTGAAGACATTGATCAACAAAGTGATTTATTTGCTGTGGTTCGGTTAAAAGGCCTAATTGAGTCACGGTGTCCTGTAAAAGCTTTTATTTGTTCATTTGGTTTGGATCGGATTGCATGATAGCTGACAGTCAGAAACTATGAACACTGTTTAGTTTTAATTAATGCGTTTAATGAAGCATACCGAAAGCTGTGTTTACTTTAGGTATGACCACAACAGAAGTAAAAACGACAGGGTAGTTATTGGTTGTAGAGACAGAAATAGGAAGCAGGACAGAAAAAGGCTTTTAGGAATATGTGCTCACATTAACATCCTCCACTTCGATAGTGGAGCGTGCACATGTCTACCAAATCCCATGATGAATCAACCATCTTCAGAGAATCACTCACATCTGTTTCCCCAAATCTGGAAGTCAATTCGTACAGTGGAGGGGGACCTCAGGACTCCAGTTACTGTGCTGCAGCCTTTCACCTCCTCTTTTATTAGCCGCTTGTTCATATGCGCTCATCAATAAGAAATTCTCTCATCCACCAGGCACTTGCGCTCCTTTCTCTTGCCCTTGGTGTAGTAAAGTTCCCAACTATCACGTTATACCTTTAAAGCAGATCATACAAAACGGTGTTTTACATAAACTCTGCGAAAATAAGCGGATATTGTGGATGTCAATCTAACATAATACATCGCAACTATTCATTTAACCAGAGGGATTCAGAGCCATCCGTACAAGAGCAGGATCTCGTTGTCTTTTTTATGCCAACTTTTTATTGAGTTTCACACTATGCAGAGGAAATCGATAGAAATGTATGTATGGTGCCAAACCACGCATGTCCTTGTAAGTCTTCTGCAGATGATTGGAAAATTCACACGGTGATTTTGGGCAGACTACACAACCTTTCTCTGTGCTTTTTACCCATTCCAAAAATCTCACACAGCAGCAATATAAGGAGGAAGGTGAAAGGAGGAACAGGCAACAGGATGTTTTCTTCAGATTATGTCTCCTAGCTCCACGGCCACTGAGAGTTCTGATGATCTCACTTTCGACAGAGGTGGGAATGTCATGATTAATGGCATTCCAAGAAGAAGACTGCAGCTCCAGGTTATGTCCCTGGCACAGTTTGAGACTAGAGGGAAGAGTCAGACAGCAAGACTGGAAGAAATTATGAGAAAAAAGACCAAAGGGGGAAAAAAATAGCAGAGAAAATTGAAAGGAAGAGAGAGCGAGGAAAAAATAAAAGTGGATTGTTCATTTTCTGGATAGATAGATTAGATGGAATGGAACCATGCGTCCGAATGAAGGCAGCTGCGCTTTTGGCAAGAACTTTCTTTGCGCACGCAGGCACGTGAGCGCACACATGCTCCCAATCCCCTCATGTACAATATACATGTACACAAACACACATACACACAGACACGCTGATCTTCATGGGCAGGTGAGCATTTGCTTTAGCCTTAGCTCTGTGCTGCAGGCCTGGAAGAGCTCAGACACTGATTTCTCCTTCATGCTTCCTCTCCAGGGCTTTGGCCAAGGGAGCAGTGTTTAGCAGACCCGCAAGGCATGGAGCCATCTGAGCAGCACAAAGTCTTGGAATTGCTACAGATTACTTGCTGTGCTTGCCAGCCAGTGTTATGCGTGTTTGTGTGCACATGTGTTAAGTTTACTGCAGGTTTGATGTCATTATCAGATCACATAGAACTGCACGTGAATGCTACACATCATGCACTTTATGGGTTAGTTCTACATTTTAGTTTAAAGAAGCAGCTCATGTGGCCTGTTTACCTGAACTAAACTAAACTTTTCTTCTTCTTTTCTATTTCAGCAACCGGAACTATTCAGTGACAACGTGACATGTTTATAAAGTTGGTTAACTTAACCTTTAAATAAAAGGTATGTGAGGATTTAGAGGACGCAGAATCATTCACAAACATTGGCTTTGTTTGTTCAGCACTGTCGACCAGTACTGGAGCAAAAATAAACTGTTATCCTTGGAAGTGTCTTTATTGTACTTAGTCACACACACATTTATCACGAGGTTATAAATCTTTGTGAGTGAAGGTTGTTAATGACGCTGAGAGACAGTGGTGGAAGTGCTCTGTCTCCTCTGGTTGTGAGTCTAGTTGCAGAAGACAGAGCTGTGGCTGGGATAATACTTTACCTAACACAGGACTCCCTTGGGTTCACTATAGTAGACTGGAGGCCCTGGCCACATGCTGGGCCTGTCTGCATCCAGCAGTTTATGGAGATGCTGCATGTAGACTAACACTGACAGTTAAATATGTGATAGCTGCCTCCTGTACCTTCCTGTCTGAGAGTGTAGCTGTCTCTTTTTCTCTTTGTTTAAGTTTTGTATGTCCCTTAACCTTGTTTTTTTTTTAACTTTCTATTTCTGTGTCTTTAAAGAACTGACTGAATTTTTAGGATCTCTAGTGTGTTTCCTGGGTCTGCAGAATTCCGTCCAGGAAACTCTCTGGAAACAGCGATGTGCGAAAATACATATATGTGGCAGAGTTGTTTAATATTTCCTTTCCTTTGTAGATGCGGACAGCAGGGAAATATCCATCTCCTGGGATCATGTCCCCATAGGAACTATCTGTATTCCAGGCAGAAATCAGACAATGACGTTTGGGCAGGGGCGGGGGGCTATTTGTAGTCCTGGGTCATTTCCAAGGCTTCAGCCACAACCTTTCAAGGTTTCAGACTTCAGTCCATTTTTAGTGATGAGTGCAGTGAAAATAAGCATCACCAGCAGTTTGTCTTTTTACAGCCTTGCATCATTTCCTGCCTCCCCCTCACTTTTGATCATACTGCTCGAACACACTCATCCGCAAACAAACTTGCACCATCCTCTGACTCCTCCGTCTTTCCTCTGTCCTTCTAGCTCTAATGAGTCTTTCAGCTGAATGATGATAGACTTGTATTTATTCTTCAGGCCGATAATTTTAGGGAGTCTTTCTGCACTCAGTTTTTGGGGCCCATGCCAGGGACAGAGCAGCGCCAGCCTCAGGCAATGAGAGGAATGAGGAAACTGTTTTTTAGCATTTACATCCTCCCTGACCAATGTTTCTTTACAGTAAATGTACTCACTATACATAAGTATTACTCCTGTCACTACCTGATTTTATTCCAAAGCAATTTATCCTCAACATGCACAAAAGC
Organism: Microctenopoma steveboyesi; assembly: GCA_032359275.1. Classification (NCBI taxonomy): domain Eukaryota; kingdom Metazoa; phylum Chordata; class Actinopteri; order Anabantiformes; family Anabantidae; genus Microctenopoma; species Microctenopoma steveboyesi. The sequence goes on along the minus strand of JAUMHF010000014.1, from coordinate 6,743,487 downwards.
ACACACACACAGCTAATCCTGTTAGCACATATCACAATAACAATGGGGAAACTCCAAGCAAAAGCCTGAGGCTACCACTTCCTACCTTCTAGCTCTGTAAACAGGGAAAAAACTGACATTGTATAAATGTTTCTGCTTGTCATGGAGTCAGGTTGAAGTGCCTCAGCAGTTGTTTGCTTTTGCATAAAAAAAATCTTCAAAGTTATCAGCAAGTGGCTGTGTGTTATTTAAGAGACACCCACAGCATGACGGAGATCAGTGGGCCGGGGAGACGGAGCAGCGCTGTGAGATAAATCTAACGTGCTGCACATGAGCTCATTAATTCAACATTTTGATCCATGTGGATGAGATTGGGAGGACCAATCCAAACACTGTCCCTCCACAGCGGGGCTCTGAGCGCGCTGGAACACACTCTATTTACTCTAGGCCTGTGTTTGGGTTTGTGCCATGTAACACTTTGACCCGCTGAGAGAAGAGTGTTGAGACTTGTATCCAAGAAAGCAAACAGTGAACTATTGTAGGTCTCCGCACAGCAGGGTTTGATTTTCTTGATTTATTTTCTCAACTTACTGACACATGTGATTGGTAGTCTCCTTAAAACATTATTGGGGCTTCCTGTATGACCTTATTTCATTATTTAACGTGATATATTATAACACACATTCATTTTTTATACATTGATAAAATGTAATGATGGAGTATAATTACAAAAAAAATGCAATGCATCCATCTATGGAGAGAAATTTAGTCTGAACTACACAGGGTACTGTTTGCATAACTTTCAGTAACCCATAGAATACACTGTGTATTTTTTTCAGCTGAAGCATTTGTCAAATTGTTTTTTTTACTGCACGGAAAATATGACGTTTTTTCCCAGCCTGTTCTGCCACTACCCTGCTGTCTTTTGCACACACGCCTACACCTTTAACTCAGTACTTTAGATTTCACAATTACCCCCAAACATCCCCTCAGTGTTGACATTACATCCATAGGATCAGTGTCTCCCTGGGGCAGTTGGTCTTCGGGGAGGGGCAGCACAGTTCCCCAGATGCCTGGATTTGTGCTGGAACATGCAGGACGAATCAGAACACCTGTGTTCATTTGGACATAGCTCTGCACACCACATGATCTCTCTGAGGGGTGTAACACGGTTACGTAGATGAGCAGAGATTCAGCACCTCCTCTGACTGACTGTGTGTCAACCCAGGAAGAGGCTCGTCCATCTTGATGTATTGTTCCATTAAAAGTCTTAATATCCCCACATAATTTCAATTAACATACTGAATATTTTTGCATCAGACAGATACCACATGCTGTTGCCATTGTGTAGGTCTGGGAAATATTATTTTTAGGCAAAGTAGCGCCACATTGTCCATAAAAGGGAGTATTATGTGGAACAGGAGGGCAGCACTGTGCTACTGTCAAGTGCATTAACCTCAATATTTTTCAGAAAAAAAAGAGAAACTGAAGAAAAACACATATTATCAGTTGTCACTCTGATTTTACTGTGGTTACAATTATAAATACTTTAGGGAGTCAGTTTTTTGTCATTCTAACCTCCCCCAGTTTACTGCTGAAATGTGTTTCCAGGACATTTTCTGACTTTCCTGGCAAGAACAACTCACACACAAGGCAGTTTGTATGGTATGAAAAGATGTTTCTGTAATTGTATTAATTATTGCTTAGACCTACAATACCAACCTTCATTTTAGAAATTAGCTTTTATTCATTTTGATTTCATTAGACACCATGAGCCTCTCGAAGCCTTTAAAATCATTTCGACATGACGTGCAGTTGTCCACTGGCTTCATCCTACACAGTGTATGACAGGTAAATGACCTCTGAGAGTGCAAATACTGCCACTCTACTGTCATAAATGCCCCTGTAAAGCAAGAAGCTACATGCATATTTATGATGGTGCATAAACACTGCCCTTACGTCACACCAGCAGGCAAGTGTGTACCTCACCGTGCCACTCATCTCTAACCCTCCAGAGCCCCAGTGGCACAGAGCACCGAATGAGGAGACGTCAAAGAGTTTGCCAGTCTTTGTCAAACTCTACATGGTGAATTCCATCAAGGCCCAAATCAGAAAAATTACCCTTTAATCTGCCCGTGGGGGGATTATTCCCAAACACTCAGCTGTAGGAGTGTGGCCATTTCATCCTGTTTTGATTTGGAAGCTTTAGATAAGATCTAAAGTGCATGTTGAGGCAGTGGGGCCTGCCGCTGTGAGGTATCAGTCATCCTAACCTGTCAGAGGTGAGGAGCTTTTATAAACTGTGATGATTAGTGGATGCTGAGTCCAGACATGTCAGTGACTGACGCACTACCAAAGCTTTATTCCAGGATGAATGGCGGGAGGCGTCACCGGGGTATTAATCCTGTGAGTGTTCATGCTCATCACAACAAAAAGCTCTTCAGAGTATTCTTGCAAAAACATTCTAGCAATAAAATGTTTTATTTGAATCTAAGCTACAATATTTAGCTCTTATCTTCACACTCCTGCCAGTTAGGAGTTGTTAATAACTAGGAAAAAATGGGTTAAGCCTAAACAATTGGCCACAACTGGTGTGAAATCCTATTTGGTCCCCAGTGAGGTGCTCCGTCCACTCCACCACACCTCAGCCCATCTTTCCTCTTAGTGGGGTGCCCTTATGACACCTCCGGTTTCCCCTGGCAAAGCAGCCAGACTTCCTGGACGTCTCGGCATTGAGATATTGGTTACAGTACATACAGTTGTTGGCAGGGAGAGGTTTCTACTCAAAAAAGGCTGCAATAAATTAAAACAGACATCCGTGTAGTTGTTAATGGGTTTATGTCTCTTTTGCTTTCCTCTTGGCTACTGTAGTTACTCTAACTTTACACCCAGTGCACGTGATGTCATTGTCTCTCTTTAAGTAGTGAAAATTAGTGGATGTAAATAGATTAAAAACATTTGATTTTTTTGGGATTAAATGCAAACAAAGGCACATTTTTTGTATACAGTTCAGCGAAAGCACAGGTAGCACGACGTTTAAACCCAGTTTTGAGAAAGCACATGCTCTCTGACTTACACCCTTCCTGAATGCTGCTGTCCCACCTTGAACACTGGGTGAAACTCATTCAACCCCTTCTCACAGGTCAGCTAATAGCGGAGACATTTGTGAAAGATGCTTCCCGAAAATTAATGAATTGAAAAATGTGTTTCCTCCCTCCCTCACATTTCACATAACCTCTGCTGTTAACGGCGTTCTCTTAGCAAACAAAGCCTGGACAGAACGGAGCGGACTCGAGTGAGGATCCACCTGCAATAAACAGTCTAGTCAGAAAGTTTCGCGATGAGGAGGCAGCCTCGCCGGCATCCGATGCAGCTGGCTAGAGCTTCTCAAGGTCCACAGTGAGAAAGTGAAACCCTGAGGGCAGAAATAACAGACATTTAATACTTTATTCCTTCTCAATACTGGTTAAAATCAACTACTATCCTCAAACTCAATCTCTGTAGACAACTGTGTGGGTCAATTTGTCAGCGGTGTTGACTTATACACGCCGCAATGTCAGCTGTGATGCAAGAACAGAAAAACAAAGATGATAATATATTTCCAAAATATTCCTGATGTAACTAAAAAACTCATTGCACCAGTACAGCCATGGCAGATGGGTATTTATCCTTGTAGGTGTGAGTTGACTGACAGGTGCTTTGGAATGTTGCGTGAAGCTGTTTCACAGTTCAATGTCAAGGTTATGGTGCATCACACAAATCCGCACTAATCATAGCCCCTAGTAAGCTCCACCTGACACCGAGAAACTCCACTGACGATGAATTGTTGACATGTTTTCTGAAACCAGCATGCCCAGCACATTTTTTCCCCCCTTAAGCCTATTCACAGTAATGGGGAGTGCTGAAAGGATTGCGATTGTCTGCTAAAGTATTTAATGCACTGCAAATATTTTAGACGCTGCTCATGGTGCGGAAACAATACATACAGTTTCCAGCATTCTTGGTTAATCAAGCAGAACAAAACAAACCAAGCCAGGAGGGAGGAAATAATAATAGGCCTTCTGGATGACCTGATTCTGTGGAAATTGCCACCATTATTTTATTTCCTCCGAATTTTGTCTTTTTAAACGTCCTGTGACTTTCAAACATATAAATATTCACCTTATTCCAACCAGACCTGTAATAAATGAATGATACGATCACAATAGGAGTCTTTCTTCAAAAATTGAAAAGCATTACTGTGAAATGAACTGTGTGCCTCTGCCCTGCGGTGTTTAAAAGGATTACTGGAAAAATACAATATCTTCTTTGTCAGCACTTAAGGTCTATATAGTCGTGCCTCAGGATATCCCTTTCCCGAAAGGAAGGATTGCCCCATTTTTTTTTTCCAACTCTCGTGCTACTCGTGACAGTAACACCTCAGCACCAATCCAAACCGAAGCCTCGCACTAATAATGGGATTAGTCAGGGCAAAGTTTCTATTCTCCAGTATAGTCAAAAGCACACGTCATTTTTATTCCAGTGCAGATTTTAAATATTTACCTTACTTTACTGTGGGTATCGATGATGTTCGCCTCTTTTCTGCCCATATCCAGAAGATTTCCACAGTATTCCGTGCATTTGTTGCCCTATCCTCCTGTATCGTATAACACCTAAGGCCCTTCATACACCCTTTCTCCTCGTCCCCTTCCAGATGTTACTTTTTGATTTCCTCTCCATCTGCCATTCTCTCTCTCTCTCTCTCCCTCTGACAAAATCAATAGCAAGTCCATTTGCCATATCATACTGTAGCGCCTTCCTAAACTCCGGATGGTAATGATGCGATGATAACCTTGGGGTGAAGCACATAGGGGAGAATTTTACACTGATCAATACAGCTGGTGTACAGTATGACAAAGATTTTATGAGGATGCAGCATCCTTTTGCTCCCTGCAATATCCTGACTTATGATTTTTTTGATAACTAAACAATTACGGGTTTGAGACTAATTCCCTGATGTTAGTATTTGCCCATTTATCTATAAACTATTTTTATGTCCTACTGTAGATTTCTGTCCATAGCTGGTTTAGGGTCCGCTTATGATTTACTGACTTTTCCGAATTTTCGCTCCTTCCCTGGACAGCGATCGTGATATGAGCCACCATGACATCACTCCATTAATGTGCTCCTCAGCCAGAGAGTGGCCTTTCCTTGGGGGAGATTTCTGCAAGTTTTTTTTGCATTATGGGCTCATCCAGCAAATCCCACTTAAAGCGAGCCTTCTGCTTCCTAAACATGGATTTAATACCCTCATTAATGATATATGACAGAGGAGATCAATGCAACTGCAAGTTAGAGCCCTGAAACTGTGTGTGTGTGTGTGTGTGTGTGTGTGTGTGTGTGTGTGTGTGTGTGTGTGTGTGTGTGTGAGTGCACCATTCCATGCACTGCCTTTAATGGGTACATGCTGTTGAACATCATAGAGACTGGATTGCCTCTGGATACATTACACCTCATGGAAAAGAGCCTGGGAATAGCAGGGAGGGATGCCTCTGGAGGTCACAGCAGCTAATTCCACTAGTTACATAGAGAATTGGTTGGTTGGTTGGTTTATCATATGGGTCATGTATCTGATTCTTCTTCTGTTTTGTTCCCTGGTACAAGGTATTTATAGAAAATTATAGCAAGAGTTTAGCAGGAGAATTTCGGTCACATCATATTGTTATAGAAGTGAGCATAAAGACTGTTACACTCTACATTTATTGTACTGTATATTATACATATAGGATATTATAGTGTAATTTATATACTGTATATGTGTAATGGATCAAACAAGTTATCATCTAATGATGGACAGCGTTGCTTTCCTGTCATAATCTTAGGGGGTTGATGGTTTGCTTTCTGGTCCCCCCAGATTCCAGACTCCATGTCAAAGTGTCCCTGGACTATAGACACTGAACCCCAAACACTTAGCACCTCAAACAGACACTGTCCACAAGAATTCCTCCGTGGGGATAAGTAATTTATTCATTGTCCTTAATCATAGAAGGACACTAATCTAATTGTTTCAGAATCTTTAACATGCCTGGTTTTCACCTGTGGTTTTTTTCTGGGCCCCTTAATCTGCATTCTGTGCAATGTGTACATGTAACATAGTATACTGTCTATTTATTGTACTGTGTTTGCAATAAAAAAAATCATTCAGAAATATTGCTAGAATATATATTCCTTACTCAGTCTATTCTAGCCCTAAAGAAAATATATAGTTCACAGTGGGGGCACACTGCCAGATATGGCCAAATAATCTTCAACACTAAGATTGAATTTCTGTTTACAGAGCATCAAGGTTAAAGCCCAGGTTTTAAAAGGTAAAACTGAAGCACCAACTACTTGACCCTGTGGCACTCTGTTTTAAAAGATCGGCTATTGGTTGAGGCGATAGCATGTAATAAAGTCCCAAGATCAAAGTTTGGATTTGATTTCCAGCCAACATGGCAAGGTGAACAGGGTCCAACAAGCCCATCCAACAACCATGGCAACCATTCAGCCCTTTATTTTCTTATTAGATTGCTCTCCCAGAATTCCATTTTTATCCACATATAGTAGATCTGGCCAGTGAATCACCATTAAAGGGCCCATCAAGCTGTCAGGCCATCCAGAGTGCAGGTGCAACGGCCCCACACCACTGCAAACAAGTAACACAGATCCCTGAATAATGGAAACCCAGACTGTTTTATGTTGTTCAAGGGGACTTAAAGAGATTCATCTCCTGCTGCTTTTCACCAAGTTTGCTTCACAACTCCAGGCTGAGCTGTTCCACGTTACCGTCTCATATGAGAAGAGAGGGAGGGCTGCAGAGAAAAAAGGTTAGGTGTGCGGGAGAAAGGAGGGGGCTGGGGGCGAGAAATGGAAATCTTTTCTTACAGTCTCAGACAATCACAACCTGTGAAGCTGTGCCAGAAAGCTTTGTTTCTGGAAAGGAGTCTAAATGGAGCATTTTATGCCTGGCTGAGCACTGACACTAAAAAGCTGAGACTTCTTCATATCTGACAGATTTTCTTTCATTATCTCTTCTCCATAATTTTTCAGTAGTTAGAGGGGCTGCAGTTCTTTGTGGGGCAGCGTAATGTCTGACTTAACTATTTGAGACATTAGACAATTGCCCACTAGTCCTTGTTCCCCCCAAGGTCAGAGAGAGAGAGAAAGGAAGAGCCTAAGAAAAACAAATGCAGACCATAGTGTAGTTGTCATACGCTCCACTAACACATGTGAAGTCTGGCTTCTCTTTTATTCTCAAATAAAATTTCCCTGAAGAAGTGCTCACTCATAAATATGTCCTGCATAAACTGAGGTAAGAGGGTGTTTTTCATGATTTGCCGAAAACGGTTGTCAGAGTTTATCTTATGTCATTGAGTTTGAGTGACATCACTCTTCCATTAGATTATTACACACCCAAGATGTGCAGCCCTCGGAAAATGGTCTGAAACGTCCAACTTAAAAGGTGGTGCATGTTTACTCATAGGGAAAAAAAGTGGTATACTATTCATACAGTGTGAGCTTCAGCCACGTAAAATGATCTGATCACATTTACCACTACTCCCCTGTTGGAAAATGTGAGCTAGCAAATGTGTGCTTGATAGAACTCTGTGGGGTAGTTAGCACCTTAGTGCCCTTGTCTTTCTGGGTGTCTGGTTGTCATTAGGGGTGAGGGGCAACAATACAGCAGGTGGGAATCCGCACTTTGGGTTCACTGACAGTTGTGCTGAACTGTAAAAGATATTATCCAAGGGGAATGAAAACAGCACTCAGCAGATCTGACAGAGAAGACAGACAAGTTAAAACAGATGATGCATGTCCTCGTGTCTGCCCTATTGTTTTAGTGCCTTACTACACATGCAGCTGTAAAGAACCCTGGGTCGCCACATCTGGCCAGGCTTACCTCGAGGCTGAGGGCTGGAGCCTGGGGGGACAAAGACTGGAGACTAAAGGAGACCTGTCAGAAGAGACCAAACAAAGACTTGCTGGCTACTGACAGGCTAAACACCAACACGACCCCTGTGCTTCTGTTTCGTCCCCACCAGCCCCTTAAAATGACACCTCACAGGGAAGAGGATGGCTTTTATTTCACTGTTTACAATATGTGGCTAGCTTCTGTTCGCAGTAGTTAAGGGTTCTGATGTCTGAGATACCCAGAGACAGGCACACAGTATGCACAGCCTTCACAGCTGTCTAAAGATGATGTAAGTATTTGACATATGTAACTTCTGCTGCTTCACTGAGATAAGACTCATTTAAATCAATGTCTGGCACATTGATTTAAAGTGGAGCTAAAACTAATCACCTGGAACTGAATAATAGTCATTTTTGTTGAGTTGTAATTATCTGCAAAAACACATAACTGTGATTCTAAGCATAATAATAACCCTGAACCTGAACCTGATTTTCCTCTACACTCTACAGAGGTCCAGGCCTGTGGCCTCTGGCGCTGTGGGCTTTAGAGAAGAAGAGGCCCAGGCCACAGAGGGCATAGGGCAACATGGGGTGACTGAAGGACACAGTGTGGGGGTCACACTGGGGCTCTTCCTCCTCTGCATGTTGCATGCCCCAGTGCTCTGGAGGCCAGAGCCTGATTACTGCACTGGGATCCAGCCACAGAGCGTTTTCATTAGGGAGAGGGCCAAGATCATCCAGGAAGGTTCCGGCCCATTAATACATTTGAAACGGCGTATGAAACAGGGTGGGGGCTGGGACGGGGGGCTGTTGGTGGGGGTTTAAAGGGGGCTGTGGGTTATTTTGAAAGGGGAGAACCCTGTGGAACGACCATGAGAGCCTTAGTGAATAAATGCCCTGTGGATCATCTTAACCTCGTTCTGTTTTTTCCTTCGCCTCTCCCTAAGATCTGCAGCCAATTTTCCTGCAATTTAGGATAAATTGTTTGTGAAATCCATGTCGATCCTTCCACTGGGAATCCACTGACAAAAGATAGAGGAAGGAGTACTTCGGCACGGAGAAAGGAGATTCTGGTTAATGACATCATCTTTTCAGACGTATGCTTTTCATACAGACAATCATAATATGCCTTAGAAACAGATATTGCATTCACACTTTAAGTAGCTTGAAGTGATCAAAGTGAGTTTGTCCGTGGGATATTATACTGTATGACACCAACAAACCGTAATAAGCCTAATACTTTTGATATGCGTTTAAGGTTTGGAGAAGGGTCAGTACAAGCTTACAAATACAGGAGCAGAATTTTCCCAGGGTTTGGATTACTTAACATACACTCTGCTCAAACCTTCATCTGCCTGTACTGGAAATCATCCAAAAGCAGGTTGGTATAATTATACAGATGGTTACCAGCTCCTCTTCCATCTCTTTGGTAAATATGATATTTCCCCAGCTAGTAGTTTCACCACTGTAGGTGTTTATTACCAATAACCCTATCAAGTCTTCACTGGTGGAGGAAAAGAAATCTCCTCAGGTCAGTTTCCAAACTAGTTAATATTTTATCCTGCATAGTGGTGTAATGACTGCTATTGATTTTTCATCATCTCTTATTAATGTAGTCTGATGCCACAGCAAAATACTAATCATATTTTACGCCTTTCTACATTTTCCTTGTTAACTTCTTCAATTACTGTAACTAAAAGTCTCAATTCAAGGTCTTTGAAACCCTGTGGCAGTCTTTTAGAAGTCTGCTGTGATGCCTCTCCCAGTTGGGCGTTTAATGTGAGTTGTTTTAGACTGTAAATAAAATGAAACAGCTCTCACCGGGCATGGAAATTGCAATGTGCGCGTCTGCGCTTATCAGAACGTTTCCATTCATTTACTGTATTATGATAAACAATGTAGACTAAACATGACCTCGTATGCCCCCCTGGCCCAGCATACACCTCAGACAGTGACCCTGCCAATAACACAAAAGCCGGACTGAGCCCGCCAAGCTAGTGCAAAGTGAGCTGTTAAAGACTGACGTGTGTTTTGTCATTGAAGCACGACAGGGAAGAGGCTGATGGTTAAGCACTGAGCAGTGCTCAGGGAGCAGCAGGGGTAAAAAGGCTCTGTGACTTGGCAGTACGAATCGCAGTCTGTGCCAGCACAGCTGTCCAGCAGGCGTCTCTTTCAGCGCTGCTCTCAACATAAAAGTGACGACCAATCTATCACGACCGCGGCCGGGCACACAAGGACACAAAGGTGTAAACCCGGCTCACACAGGAGAAGAGCTCAGCAGTGTGCTGGTAGAGTGCAGGAGCCTTACCGCGTAATCTCTCCTTGTAGATTTCTAGGTGCTGAAGTGATTTAATTGGCTTATCTGGATGTCTTCATTATATTAATGGGGCAGTTTGGTAATTAAACCGCGATCATCGAAAGGGTTCCCAATAGCAAATTCACTGAATGCCGTCCATACAAAAACCTCCTTGTGTACTCAGCTATTTTAGAGACGTCTTTATATGCTATGTAAAAACAGATAAGCAAAAGTCTCCGTATGTAATTCAGTCAACTGTTAATAACTCAGGGGGCGCCAGGCCTGTGGAATCTTTTCTGCAGGGAAGACAATAGTGAGGGGGAGATTTTATGAGCAGGCGCTTCTCTCATGTGCCAGGTTTTTGTTTACACTTTCATTATATTTCTACTATATTATCTGATGCCTACATCCTGAGTCCAATCCCATGGTTAGGTTTTAATCTCCTGACACTCTCAGCTCACTCGCCTTGCCGTCCTGTGCCACGCAGGGAATTGGAGAGGGCTTATGTTACAGCACATGAATCAAGGCAAAATGAAATGCACTCCAGACGCTTTCAGATGGTTTTAATTTATGTCAGTGGCCTGTGGAAACAAAAAATGCATTAAATGTAATCTGATGACTTCATTTGATCCTCTTTTATGAGCAATCAGACTGATTTTAAAAATAGACTCGTGTGATATATTAGATATCTTTAAAACATTTGCATAACAATATTAACACAAGTAAGAACACAATACATTTTTCAGTAGAAGGTCTTCCAACTTACAAGTACAACAATTTACACTTAGCTCCAATTACTGTGTTGGGTTTTAAGCTTGTTTAGGATTTATATACTAAGCAAGTCTGCAGCCGCACAAAAAATAACATAAAAGCACTTTAGAGAAGCTAATAATCAGTCATTTGAGTAACGCGTTTGATTTTTCCAGTGCCAGTTTAGCAGGGATTGACTTTCTTCAGCTCCTTTGTTGTGGTCTGTGTTCCATTGATGTCTCAATTGTAAAAATCATCTTTCATTCTGTGTCCTCAGAGATCAAATCAATTTATGAGAGCTGGATATCTGTCGTTGGACCAAATCCATTACGGTCAATCCAACCCAGCAGGGCATTTGGCTTGCACATTAAGAGGTCCACAGGCATTTACAGCGAAGTGAGGAGACGCATCAAGTTCTAATGCTCAAAGCCACAGAAACCAGTGAGGGATTAGTCTGACTCATTACTTGACATTAATGCCTCGTGGCATTAAATGAGAAGTGCAAAAATGCTGCCAAACAAATATTTTTTTCTTTCAAACACAAGTGATCAGAGGTTGTTTTTAATCTTTTGCTCTGTTGAGCAGATAATGCGTGGCCACGAGCAAGAACATTAGCATACGATCATACCATTTGTTCCAGAGTGTGTGTGTGGATGCAAAGACTTAGGAAGTGCGTCCATCAGCGGTTTTGGGATTGCACTGAAAAAAATAGCCTCTTCCTTCCTTCAGCTTTGACCTCTCTCATTAGCTCTCTCAACCAGTGACACCTGGTAAGCGAGGACGTTCCAGTGAATAGAGAAGGATGTGGCTATCTACTGTACATTTGGAAAACCGCACGATGAGCTCTACAGTGTCTTTCTGAGGCTCGGACAGAGAGTTTTTTGCCAAGAAGATATTGATGTTCTTCTTTTCTCACTTTTACTTTTCACTGTAAAATCAAGGTAAACTCGATGTGTCTGCTCTCTGTCTCTCACACTCTGAGTCCACTTGCAAATTGAAATAGTTCAATACTGAGTGGTTTTCTGCTTAACACAAGCATGTTAGCACCACCACTGTGAATTGGTTATCGTGAATAGCTCACTCACAGTCCTGGTGTGCCACACGCACAAGACTGTCTTTGGAGAGACATAGCATTCACAGTCCGAGTAATCACTTCATGCCTCAAATTGGACATCGTAGCTGACATAGTTCCTATGCATTAGTAGAATTTGGATCAATTGATTCTGCAAGCACACTGTGATTCGTGTTTCTGTTCGTTGCAATACTAACATATGACCTTTATTTTGACCATCTGCAAAAAAGATAAAGATATTTTCCTTTATCTTCAACTCAATACTTTTAACAGCCTGCTTCAGCTTTACTATTAGCCTCAAATTAACAGAGCAAACAAATGAAAACAGTTCAGCTTTCATCACTGACATCTGAAACCACCATTCTGCATATCTTTGACGCACAAACACTGAAAATAAAGCCCCAGAATGAGGCAATAGTTGTAATGTATGCTTGTGAAAAACATTTTCATGCTGTTGTTTCTCCAGCTGTAGAGTACCTATCTGGCAGTAACTGCTCCAATTGTGCTCTCGATCGGCATGGCTTAATGTAAACACGATCTTTAGCAAACAGCACAACCACAGAAAAGCAAAATCACAGGCAGCCATGTTGTGACAAGCGCACGATGAGTGTCCACGCACTCGTGTGGCCCTTTACAATTAGATAAGTTAACTCCTACCCACAATCCATTTCTACCCTGACTTTCCTTTTTCCTGACTGCTCAGATAAGCTCTTCTTTTAATGTCAAGTTCTGAACCCAGTTTTGCAAACTTTCTTCACTTAAACAAAGAGAGACTTCTACCGCTTTGCTTTCTCCATCGCAAGTGTCGAAATACTTACGAGGACTTGGTGGTTGGTTCTGTAAAGATAGTGTAGGAAAGAAATGAAAGACTTTTGGATCTTGAAGAAATTATTCACGGCTGTAGTTCTGAGGAGCGCTCATATGATGGGCTGTGACAAGTGTACCGCTCTAAGCACGTCCCTGCCAGCCTGGAACTCTGTGCTGCATGCCTTCCACAGACACCATTAGTGCTGTGAACTGGGAGAACGGCTCATCATCGCACTCTCACAGAGGAACAGAGGAGCCGTGGTAACGTTTCTGAGATTTGGCGGCAGTGAAGTTTGTTTTGAAGGCTCGCCAAAGTGAAACATATGATCTGAAATTTGAGTTTCGCTTTTAGTCTGTGGAATCATGTCAAGAGCTTTTCAATATTATCCTTCCATTTGTAGCTGAGCAAATAAACATTCACTCTGGTGGTTGTTTTGTACCAAGATTACATTTAAATGTCGCAAGTGTTGGTTTTAATTTTGAAACAAGTGTTCTATTTCAGTAACGACTCATACACACAAGTCATCCATCGTTGCATTTGTTCTATAAAGAGTATGAAACTTATTCTGAGACATCTTTAAAAAATGAAGAGAAAATTGTTTCTAAATGACTTCAAGATGCCCCGGCGTTTTGTCTGTAATTGCCCTGTCCTGGGTTTATGCATTCAGAGACAATAATAGAGGAGCTTCGCTTTAGGCCGAGCATGAGGACAATGACATGTCACCCTTGTACACACACATCAGAGAAAGTGAGGGAGTGGGCCCTTCCCAGACTACTATAATGACCCTGCACTTTCCTCTCATACATGCAGTGAGATATGTGTGGCTTTGTACCTTTGCTCTATTATCTCTCTCAGTCTAGGCCTCCAGCTATTCAGATGAGCTTGGGAGATGAAATTGTGTGCAGCGACAGACCTAGCGCTGTCTGATGGCGAGAAAGAGGGTTCAAACAACACGAGCCTGTGAATTATGGACCAAAGCTTGCTCAGAGCATTGTGTAAATTAGACTGCTTACATACGTATGTACAGGCCTGCCGATGCCTAGAGGTCATACATCAACTTAAAGTCAATGGTGACAACACTCAGACATTCTGTGCTCGTGCTCAGACAACGTAATTAACACAGAAACAAAACCAAGGAGGAAGTGTTGTTCATATATCTATTTTATGTTTTTATTTCATGCCCATGTGTGGAAATGTGGGTTTTGTTCATTTAATATCAGACCTAACCTTTGTACCTAAATGATGAAATACCAAGGACTGGCTGCCTCGTGCTGACAGGTTATTATTGATCCTTTTCAATGTGCTGTCAAAGTCAGATCTGCTAAATTGAAGGTTTGGTCTTAGCATGATGTCCATCTATCCAAGGGCTGTGAACTGTGAAGCAGGGCGCCAGCTGACCAGTCAAACCTCTGTCTTAAAGGGCATTTCATTTCTGACAGTGACAGCATTAGAGAAGAGGCATGAGAAACAAACAAGTCTGCCTGTCAGGACTTTAACAACGGTGATGATGCTGATTCCTTTGATTGCTACCTCAACAACAGAGATATAACAGTATAAGATGAGATAAACCAAAGTCTTAGAAATGTGTGTTGTTACAGCAGGACAAGGGTAAAGGCAGCAGAGAGTTAGGATACAAGTAACTAATTACAAAAATGTATAATATAATACATAGAAAATTTAAAAAAGAAAAGATTATATTATTATACCTATAGAAGAAAAAAATCTGTATGTACATTTTTGTGGCACTAGTTAAAAGATGTCAATGATCTTTCAAT
>JAUMHF010000014.1:6713913-6728778 GCA_032359275.1 Microctenopoma steveboyesi | reverse complement strand
TATTATACCTATAGAAGAAAAAAATCTGTATGTACATTTTTGTGGCACTAGTTAAAAGATGTCAATGATCTTTCAATGTCAGTGGTCAGTAGTGAAGTTTTCATCATAAGTGTAGTTATTTCATTGATTTAAAGACAGTGCAACCTCAATGAAACTGAAAATTATCGGTACATTTACGGAACTGCTGAGTGATGTTTGTTGCTATAAAGAATGCAAAGTGCATCAGTATTGATTTTGTGACATTTAGGGACCTTGCTTCTCGTCACTTTCCTCATGTTGTCCACAAAACCAAATCAAGTCGAATCTTTAAAAAAACACATATTCATTTGGTTTTGTAATATTTCCATTTTTGTCCAAATACAATAATCATTTGCATGTTCCTGACTGATAGATACAATATAAAGATAAATAACATTAGAAGAACTTTTTTTGTAGCATCTTTTGTAGCATTTTATTTGCAGAAATTGTGTAATTATGTACTGTAATTATGTAAATAACACAACCAACCATAGTTCAGTACAGTATGTTGCCCTAAATAATAATGATAATAATAAAAATATGAGTAATAGAGTTCTGAATCTGCTTTGACTGTTGCTGTGCATGTAGGTGTGACCCATTGTTTATGAAAGCAACTCGTCAGAAGATGAGTTTCAGATGTGATGCCTGTGCTGTCTGCCCGAGCAGAACCAGGTGAACCGGTGAACCTACAAACCTTGAAATGCAGATCTGAGGCCTGCTGAGGAGCGATGACAGCTGTCAGAGCTCTGTGATAGAGTCAAAAAAAAAGAGAGGGAAAGAGTGAGGAGAAGAAAGAGAGAAGAAGAAGCAACTTCAACACTTTGGTACTGAAGACACAAGAGAATTTTATTTAGGAGGTGGTGGGGGGGGTGTTGTGCCGTGAATTCAGCTACTCAGCATAAATGTTGGATTGAGAAATAAATAAAAGCTGTGAGTGACCACTTGAAACACAGCTGCGCTGCAGGGGATTCTGTTTCCTTTGTTTAGATGCTAATATGCTGCTGTGATAGCAATATAGAATGAAGGGGTCCTCGTCAGCTTTTGATACACATTATCCCTCCGTATCTTTTTTACTAGCCTGGCACAACAACACTAGTATCCCTTGGAGAGTAAATGAGGCCCTTTTGTTGCAGGCTGACCTGCAGGCACCAAGCAGCCGTTAACGTAAGCATATGGGTAATATCTAGCATAGCTGCCTTCTGCTTTTGTGCACAAAAAAATAACGATGCCTCAATAATATGCCTTTGTTTTATGTACAGTATTGTGCACGTCTCAGGGGAATAACAGTATGGCCTTAGATGGTCAGGGAATGTTTCCATTTCAGGTTTCAATCTGTTCATGTATTCATATTTAATGTAATGCTGGGATTATTCTCAGAACACTATCTGCTGCACAGGCTCAGATGTGACCTTGTTGTGTCCTCCGTTTTCTGTGTAAAATGAGCCTGTCTGCCACACACAGGGTCAGTGCACTGGATCACTTTGTGTGTGAGCTGGTGTGCTGAGGGTGTGTGGGCAAACTTAAGTGAGACCCTGAGCAGGAAATGGACAGGAGGGGATCAAAATGAGTGATGGAGAGACTGAGTCTGAGACAGAGACTGTGATTGGGGGGAAAAAAAAAAGAAAACACCAAACTAAGTGCAAAGACCTTCTCAAGTTTCATTTTAATAGCACAGGGCCATTTTTCTCCCTTTATGCTAAGCACAGACCTGGCCATTAGGGCCTCTCTATAGAATGTGTAAACCTCCTGCTATTAAAACCACAATTTGCACTGTCAGCTCCTATGAGCCAAATCTATGACCACACCAGAACCCCTCCCCCTTCTGTGCGACTCAGACCCCGTTTTTCCCCTTTGTAACAACTTTCAGGCCACAATAACCATCATCAGTTAAAGGCAGCAGGTCCATTACACTTCCCCTGTTCACACAGCCCTGCATTAAGCTAATATTATCTATTCCCAGAGTGGCCCAGCCCTTCACACACCCCATCAATTATTAATCTCCCTGCTCACAGCTAATGTTTGGTCTAAATTATTTAAACCTATCTTCATTTATCAATAAACATAAATGTTAAACAAAGAATGCTGGTGAGCATGAATTACACTGTAAAAAAAAAACTTTATGAGATTGTTTGGATGGGAGGTGATTTATAGATGTGATATTCACCAGTAATGTTTCAAAGGAAAGACAGAGGATTGTAAATGCATGAGGGAGAGAGGAAGGAAAGCGTGCTCCCTGCCGGGCCAGTCGTTTCGTTTGTGGTCAATATTGTCAACACTTCAGCAGCTACAGAACATCACTTCTGAGCCATAATTCAAACCGTAACTTTATTTTCATCTTTTCCTTTTTAAACGACTGGATGGCATCACACAAAAATGAATTCGAATGTGTATCCCAGATATTTGCTGCTGTTGAGAGCTCTTACATATTAGTTCAGTCCTCCCTTGGGCACCATTACTGGTCAATACCCCTGCAGTGAGAACAAAATGAACCAGCGCCTCTGAGATGTCCAACCTGTTAAAAAGAGAAATGAGCAGACATGAACACAACCTCTCTGCTGGGCCTTGCTATGAAAGAAAGGCCTATCCCTCCACAGCCTTTTGACTAATGAGCAAAAACAGGCAAGCGTCACAGTTCTCCCTAAGCAAACACATTTGGCTAGTATGGATGACCTATAGAAGCAGGATTAATACAAGCCCTGAAGGGTGTGAAGAAGCTCAGCTTAGGACTGGCTGCCTGGCAGAAAGATGTCGCTCAGGAAGTCCGTGCCACCTTCACTGTGGAATGCTATGAATTCCTCGCCATCATACCCCGCAGCAGAGAGAGAGGCTTGGAAGATAAGAAGGAATAAATACCGCCTTTACATATACATTGGTATGGAATTTATGTTCAACAATGAACGAGTGGTCTGGGTTTACATGTGCTCGGGAGGAATGTCGGTAGACTGCGTGGGATTGGTTCACCTCCAAAATACCCAGGACTCTCATATCCAATCCACCTGTTATTATTCAAACAGTCTGAAGCCACAGATTACATTTCACAGAGCACAAAGAATGGCAGTCTGCAATCACAGAGATAGGAGAGAGCAGCAACATATTTATAGTGACAGCCAGGGGGATATTTCTTCATGTGATTTCAGATCACTTGCTGACATTTTCCTTCCATTCTCACAGTCCAAATTTGATGCCCCATGCAGAGTACCGCACCGCGACACCTAAATCCCCGCTCTCCCCACCTCCATATTGCTGTCTCCTGCGTTGGGTAAACAAGGCGGAACCCTCGTCAGCGTGGTTAAGCTGGCGGCTCGTGACAGAACGCTGAATGAGTGATTTAAGGTTTCAAGTGAGCAGCTTTCACAGTTAATTAACCTGCTGATGGCTGTGCATGTGTGGAGAGAAACGAGCAGGGGAGGAAACCATCTTCAGTTGCTTTGCCATTTCAAGTTAAGACAGCCACACGCATCGCTGTGACACCGGGGCTAAAGTCTTCCAGCAGAGCGATCACTCATTTGCTTCTCTGGAAACTGCCGGTTCGGCAGGTTTAGCTTCATCTTCTCGCCTCACCTTGGAACATAAGTACGGGGTTTCAGCAAGAACATAACTGTCTCTCAACTTTGGCTGGAAAGGAGAGAAAATGTAATTAAACGTACATGTGGGTAGTATTTGTGTAATCTGAAACTTTGAAGATGGAGTTAAATCCCACGCCTAATAGGCATACACTGCACACATTTACATATGATCCCACAGTTTTTACCTTTAAGTGTTAACAAAAAAGCCAGGAAATAAATTTGTAAGTTCTTAATCAGTAATTATAGAAGCCTTTAACCACTCACTCAGGAAGATTTGCTACCGCTGGGATGGCTAAATACCAGCAACTACTTCACCCCTGTGCAATTTTCAGGAAGTTAGCTGTTAAGCTGCATTTAAATATGAGCTAATCACTCCCACTGTAAATTTCCAAAACACTTGCCATTCACACTGGGAGGCCAGGGACTTTGGGGGTAGATGTGTGCCTGATTAGCTCTAGGTTGTTGCATTATGGATAGAAGTGCAAACACACACACACACTCATAGACTGAACGAAGAACATTAACAATCATCACTTCTCACACTCTCACAAGGTTTCCTCAGAAACCTGATCTCTGCCGCGCTGAAAGCCGGGTCTTCACCTGTTAGCAGAACACCCACCAGTTTTAGGAGTCACTGTGTGTTTTTCTCTGGTTTGCCACCCAGGCAGGAATACATAGCAATGGGAGGACAGTGTGTGTGATTCATGCCCTGATAATTACAGTGTGTGTGTGTGTGTGTACTCTCATTTTTAGCAGCTGACTATTCAAACAGATGCTATGAAAATATGCTCTGACGGGGATTTGTGTTTTTCTTCAGTCATACATACTATGCATTTGAACTGAAGCATACATTTTGTATGTGATATTTTATATTAGATTAGATTAGATGTTAGATTTTATGAAACAATATTGTAAAGATAATCTTTATTTCTCTCAATAAGTCATTTAAAATTTCATTATACCCAATTAATCATGTTGTGTAAAAAGGTACTGTGCTGGTAAGATACATAAATGGTATAATTGTCCTCCATGATGGATCTTTTGTATATTAATCTGCACGGCAGTAATGTAGAATCTTGGCTAATTTACATCATCCTTGAGGCAGTGCAGCAAAACAATTTGCCAGTGAGGGCAAAGCATTGACAAAACCAAATAAGAACATGTAAGTCATTATTGACTCTTAGCCTTTTTTAACTACTCTCCTAAGGACACCGTAATTGTCTATCCATGTATATGAGTAGCTCCAGGTTGTTTCAGATTGCACTTTAATGGCTACATGTATGTAGTCTCAGTAAAGTGTACAATCATACTTTGCGTCTGTATGGATTGTCAGGGAAGCTCTTAATAACAGATTTTCCTTTTGTGTTTGCTTGCTTCCATTAATCAGTAGGATCTCATAAGAAACTTAACAAGGTGAAAATTGCATGTACCACAACATCAGCTTCACACATATCCCCATACAAATCGTTTATTACAGTGCTAAGTGCGTTTTAAAGGGGCATGCATTTATTAGTTTCATTAAATAAATGATTTTAAAACAATATATTTTATTTCATATTTACTTAATTCTAATTTACAGAGGAGTGCATGTAATATTCCAACTGTGAACTGTGTATGAAACTTGTGACAGATACAGATTCAGCATAAACCTGCAATATTGATTTTTATACTCAGAATAACACACTTCTTAAAGTGCTGAAACAATGTGTGAATAATATGTGTATGCACACACACACATTATGATTTTTTTGTAAAGGGAAGTGGAAATGCTGAATAAAATGATGCACCCACTGATCTATGGGACTCAATGATGCAGCCCTCTCCCAAGGCGCTCTGGGATGCATTTAGGACATGCATGGAGAAAACAATGGCGGGTATATTACCAAAGAAGATAAATCTATCTCATTAATCCCATATTCTCCCAGGCTGGGAGGCGCATCTCAGGAAACATGCAGAAGCGGTATTGTATCCTAGAATCTCTCACACAGATGGGCAGAGAAGAGGAAAGGAAGGGAGGAGGGGCTACGGTGTCAATCTGTGCATCATTAGACAGTGCAGCGATGGCGGGAAGAGAGGGATTACCAAGATGTGGCTTTCACAACAAAATGATCAATGACGTCTTTGTCTTGTCATATAAAACATGATGTATGCCTTTTTCTTTGAAGCCATGCATTAAAATTCATTTAAATTAAATTGAAGAATGCAAAAGACATGGAATTAAAACAAGTCATTTTTCATTTATGGATAAGATTATGGTTGAGGGTAAGCCGCTAATGGATGGATTGATTTGTTTGTGTTGACATACTTGCCACTTTATTCTTACTGTATTCAATCTAAATTTCAAACCTAGCATTTAGTGACAAGGTAGAATTCTCCATCAGTGGTTTTCCAGTCCACAATTCTCATCCTCATTCTGCTGCTCGGTCAAATTACCACCAGTAAATTCAATTGATCTCGGTCAAAAATGACATTGATTTTTGCCCATCTGAAATGGCCAGGGAGTCCATAAAACAGATAAAGAGGTCATAACCATTTTACCAGCCTGTAGAATCCCACAGAAAGATTTAAAGGGTCATGAAAGTCTGAAGGTAAAAAATGCAACATGTGAAAGGCCAATGAAATATAACAAGAAAGCCACATTACAGAAAGCTCCATCTATAAATAAGAACGAGTCAATAGCTCAAGGCTTTGAAACCAGATGTTTAGAGAAAATATTTGGGTTTTGTGTAGAAAAGTCTTGAAGTTATACCAAGACCAACAGTGCAGGCGACACAAATGGAAGTCAACTTCCTGGGCTGAAGTCTAAGTTGATTGCAAATTCAATTAGGCAGATTCCTTTTCAAATTTCAGTAGCTGGCTGACATGTGATACACCTGAAGCCGCGAGATTTTCCTATGGATAAGGACTTTCAATGAAAAGACCTTATTTCTAAATGGCAGCGCTTCATCTGAATAGCCCAACTGTGCAGCTGTGCATGTATTTCCTTTTTTCGATTTCCTATTTTCCCGGTGGTTGTTTTAATTCAACTTAAGCACACTTTGAAAGTGCTGACTTAGAACCTGCTTGTGGAACACCGTGTTGATTCACTTCCCGTCCAACTTTAGCTGTCCACACGGGGATCAAACTTCCAGGTTTTTTAATCTTTTCTTGAGTGTACTGTTAACTTTTTCAGACAGCGGGCGAACGCATTCGAGTTCTTTGAACATGCCAGTGGGTCGATATGCAGGAGTGCCTTTATTGTTGACAGGTAAAGCACTATTACTAATTTATTGCACACCCTTTCTTAGACTTGACTAAGAACTGAAAAGGCCAAGTCTAGGGGGGCAAGCTGGATTTCAGTTCTGCCAGCCTTTTATTTCAACTGTCAGAACAATGATGGACATACAAATACTTGTTTGCCCTTCCTGTCGTTTTCAGCCGCATTGGCCATGACGGGCTGCGTGGAGGAAACAGACGGAGTGCACGTTTCAAGGACCCTCCGCGATGTCTTCATGGTATATCTCCTCTTCATGTGAGGTGGTGAGATTAAGGAAGCAAACATTTACATCATTTACTCGTCCAAAGAAGACGAGAAGAGAAAATGTGCGGTGCGTGGAGGTGGATTGGAGAGCCAGTGAGGTCAGATCATGAACACACACATAAACACACACATACACACACAGGTTCATTTAAAGAATTATAGGAAGAGATTTTCAGGCCTGGTCAAGCAAGCAGAAAACTTAAAAACTTTGTTCAACGCTATTTTAATTAATCCGTCAGAAATCTGACTCTTCAGCCCCGTCTCTAATAAAATATGTTAGATACAACTAAACACCATTCCCAGTTACGTTTGTCTACAGAACATATTTGCGTAATTTTTAGGATACAGAGCTGATCTCTTGAGTGGATCTGAATGTTTTTGCCAGTCCTTCATCTCACCAGATTCTTGAGGATGTAGCATGTGGTCTCCTGAAAGGTGTAAAATTGAATCCAGTTCAATCTAATCTTATTTGTTCGATGGAAACAGAGACTGAAAAATGTGATTATTACTTACACATGCTCACAAATATATAGCAATTTGTAAAACGTATACAATATGTCTTTTTCGGTGTTGGTTTTAAAACTATGACCATTTCATTCACATGTAGACGTTCAGCTCAGCCAAATCCACATAATGACATCAGATTATACCTCTCGAAACCATGAAAATAAATATGTCTTTCTGCAGCCTTGGCTTTGAGGTTTGTGAGGTTGGAGGGCTGCTGCTTTTTGGACACGCATGAAAGGTTGTGTCTTTATTCCGCTGATTTATCTGGAAGTAGGGAAACTTCCTCTCTGTAAACCACTGCAGTTTTAATGATAGATTTGTAGAACACGGAGAAGCCAGCTCAGTTGGACTCACGGAAACACTGCTACAGTCCTGCGCGGTGAGCTCTGAAGCCGGGTTCTAATTTTAAACTGAATGGACGTCAATATCAGAAGATCAGCTTCAGACAACAACCGTGTGAATGCATATGATTTGTGTGGCGTTCCAGTTGTAATCAGTAACTTAGTCATCCAACACATTTAAAATCTGTTTTCTAGGTTTTGTTGACAATTAAATACGTGAGATTTGCAAATCATTGCATTCTGTTTTCACGTAGATCTTTTTTTTAGTTCTAACGTTGTTTGAGGTTGGGTCGTATGATACAACTCGATGATATGACAACACTTCCCAGTTTCTTTCAAATTGCTGTTAAATGTAACGTAAAACATATGTGCCTAAGAAGATCATCAACCTGTAATCTCAGATTAGCTTCTACCAAACTCTGTATGCATACCTTGGACCCGACGTTGAAGACAAATGGATGAAGTAACAGGATCTTATTTGTTAGCTGTGA
Source organism: Microctenopoma steveboyesi (assembly GCA_032359275.1). Taxonomy (NCBI): domain Eukaryota; kingdom Metazoa; phylum Chordata; class Actinopteri; order Anabantiformes; family Anabantidae; genus Microctenopoma; species Microctenopoma steveboyesi. The sequence continues at coordinate 6,720,335 of JAUMHF010000014.1, read as the reverse complement.
TGTGTCCACTGGCAAAAATGAGCTGGCTGAGGGGCGGAGACCATGTCTCTTCCTCTCTGTGAGTCGGTATGGTACCCTGCACAGGGGAACTTTGGAATGAGCCTCTGTTTTGGTCGAATCTCCTCCTCTAGCTCTCCTGTCATCCTTTGATCATCTCAGGCTTTTTGCTCACTTCCTCACTCGCTGTCTAACCTCATGGTGTCTGATGGAGGAGAAGATGATTTCAGGAGGGAGACAAAAGTATCTCATTCACCTTGTCCTTCTCCCGCTACAGGGCCTAATCTTCCCTCGCATACCAGCCCCATCCTCAAGATCCTCAGTTAGGCGATCAGAGAAAACCAGGTTTTCCTCAGATACAGAGAGACACCTTCCAACACGGTCCTGTGTTAGTCCCTCTCCATGTACTCTCAGTGGTGTCAGTGTCAGACCAAGGCTGGGGTCAGCACCTGTGGATGTAACACCATGCAGCTGTGGAGGGGTGTCAGAATATGCCAACCCCCTATCTAAACATAGCCATTTTAGGAATGAAGACAATTTTTAGGGTGTTATTGTTGCATTTACAAGTTAATCGACCATTATCACTGACAGCTGAACCACCCAGATGCTTGTCTGTTCTTCTTATTGGAATTATTTACACCAAGAGAAAATGCTTTTGTATAGGTGTATTCAACTATTGCACTTTTGTTTGCAACATTATATTGTTAGTGTTCAAAGTAAAACCAGCTCTTGCTCTAATTTCTTGTTTGTATTTTAGAAGGTGTATGGATTTTTGTATTTACCCTGGACATGGTCATACATCTCTCCTGCTGCTGTCTTTTCCAAGACTTGCTGTAATGCCTTAGTTCACACTTAGAATATGTCAGTCTGCTGTGTTATGCATTTTGTGCCACTACCCAACTTTAAATGCCCCCAAACTCCGTCAATAATATTGATGTAATCCACAGGCATTTTTGAGTGATCCTGCTGTCACGGGGACATAATGACAGGCAGTGGAGGCCTGATTGAATCTGCGCTACAGTGAGGTCGGTCGGCACACGGCCAGCACAGCCAGGCATTGATAAAGTGTCACAGACTTCAGTGCTTTGATTAGCCCTTCGACTAATGCCATGCTAAGCAGAAACATTACTCTGCCCCTGCTAGCTATACCGCTCGAGGAAGGGAGGGCTAGTTGAGGGAAAGGGAGAAAATATACTCTGCAGGGAAATTAACCAATGCGGATGAAATGGTGTAGCAAGGAAATTCTTGGATAAATTAACAACGCAATTACATTACATGACACACTGCAAGATGGATGAGGAAAACTTGGCTGGTATTATGTTCTGTTTTCCAAATGGCAATTTATTTGAGGGCTCTAATGGATGCTGTATTAAAACATCTTGGGCTGCGGTCAGATTTCATTGTGTGTCACGCAGACGTGATTGATGACCCTCTCTTCCACGCCCCTCGACCCCCCCTACTCACCCACATCCTCTCTTGCAACCCTTTACTTCAACCTCCTGCATTCCCCTTTCCTGCATTCACTGCACATTTACTGGGATTTTTAAAGATTAGCAACATTAATATGGATCCAGGAGTACGCAATTGATTTTCTTATCACTTAATTTCCCTGCTTGCTGCTGCAATGAGATGATAAATTAGGTGCCGGTTGTGTACTGAGAGACATAGTCCGTCTCTTCTCTTGAGCTTTTCCTTTTGCTCAGCCCATGGTAAAATTATATCAATAATGCCATTTTCCCGGAATCTCAGTCTCTCGTCATCTCCCTGTGATCTTCTTTTTCCCTTTCACATGCTTTTGTTCCAGTTACAATGATAGCTCCAGATATTCTTGAAATGAAAATATAATCAAAGTATTTTTATTGATGTAGTAAACGCATTTGTACGGAAAGGACATCTGGAACTTATCCACAGCAAGCATGCTCAGTTACGGCGATGTCATAGTGACTTTATTTTACCATTTATAATCACTCACAGGACAATGAAAGACCACATGCTCCCTGCTTTGAACTTTAAGGAACAGGGTTTGTCCAGATTGACCCGAACAAACATGGAGCAATCCAATTCTTGATACACTTTTCCCCTTTTCCCAACCATACACTCCCACACTTTCACTCGGAGGTGAGTGGAACCTTCCACAGAGGGAAAGGTTAATAACATTCAGAATAAATCAGCGTGCAGCACATCCCCTGGATGACATCAGTGAGTGCTCCTCCAATCCATAGGGCCATAAACAGCTTTGTTTTTTTCAGGTTTGTTTCAGATGTGAGCAAACGGATAAATAATGAATGAGCCGCATTGACAGGACACATATTTCACTTAGCGGAAATGGCTTTAATGCAGTCGGCCTGTATTACACTCCCAATCACCACAAAGCTGAGAAGCTGCATGGGGAAAAGGATGTTCAAACAAAATTCAAAGAGTGTCGAACTCAGGTGTATCTCCAATGTAGATGACCTAGTTTTCCACAAAACTCCTGAACCAGTTCTTCACCTGCTGCAACCTATGCAAAGCAAAATTACATAGGCAGTTACAGTTTCACTTTTGTACACATCAATTTGCGTTTAGTTGTATTAATGCAAGATACTACCAGAAACACAAAGAAATGCAAAGAAAGCACGAGCCAACTCAATCGTAAGACACACATCTGGAAAATGACATAATGCTGACTGTTTTTTTCATTGCATAATTGCGCTTAGACATCACACCTCCCTGTCAAATCATTTCCCATACCAAAAAAACTGCGCTGCTTATACATTCTTAGCATGTAAATGAAATGATTATTTTTACTTTTGGGGCGAGGTATATTAGGAAACTACTTCATATGCAGCACCATGAATTTCCACTTTATGGACTTTGATTTCTGGTATGCAAAATGTCTGAGACACAACTGCACAATCTTATTTGAATTCACTATTTATTTACATATTCCCAGCAGAAGTATTCTCTTTGTGGTTTTGGGGAAATTCAGCGTGACTTTCACTTTTTTCATAAGTCTCGATGGTTACCATAAGTAAGCCTGAGGTTTTTTTTGGCCATCGCATGGCTTTTAGAGGGTCTGTCTAAACAAAGTTTGGGGTTTGTAAATAGCGAAGGTTATCTGGCCATCGAGGCCTCCAGATGGTGGCTGAGCCAGACCACCTGCTATGGGAATGCCTCTGCTGCGAGTACTGGGCGGAAACATTCATGCTCCGATCCTCACTCTCTGTGTCACACTCCCATTGATGGATTTACACATCTTTATATCTAACATGATCAGACCAAGGATGATTTTACTCTCTGCTCTCGACCCCAACCTCCTCCCGTCATCTCTATACTGACAACCCCCGCAGTCACTCTCCTCAGACTTTAACCTCAGAACAAAACAGCTGGTCAGAGAGAGGCCTTACTGCAGGTCCAGACCTATCGTGTAAAAAGATGACACATCTTTTGAAGAAACCGGGCAAAAGTGAGAAGAGATTTTGGAGAGAAAACATGAACAAAGGTGTTTTAATATGATGGTCGCCAGTGGCATACAAAGACAAGTGGAGGACGGCAAAAGAAAAATTGCTTACAATACAAACTCCTTGAATGACAGCCTGGAGACCTAAAGGATGAAACACAGAGCCTGGATGCAGAGCAATGGATTGTGTGGGTGTGTAGTCTAATAGTCTATCTGCTGTTAAGATCCAAGTGAATATTTCTTTATTTCTGGTTCTTTTGCCGCCTTTTCCATGGCGTTTGTGATAGTTTTTGTTTTGACACTTGACTTTGATCGAAGGAGGCTCAGCATTGCGGTGGAACACATGCCCCCTTCCCCACAACTCTTTAAGAGGTCATGAAAAGCACCACCGTACATCAAAACAACCAACACACTCCCTGCCACATCATCCGACATGACACGTGTGAGACAAACACTGACCACAACAATGGTTCAGCCACTTTGATGGTAAAATGCCTGAGTGTTTATTTACATCGGGAAGCCTCCGCGCCTGTTGTGTGTGTTGCGGTGTTTGAAGTCATTCGGGCACAGTGGTGATGCAGTGTCCCGCCTGGGGAGCGTGAAGAGAGACGGGCATATTGGCAGCACTTGTTTTGGAGACACATGGGCAGAATCAGTCACAGCGTTTTTGATCAGGCAGAGCTTTTGACTTTAATTGCAGAGGAGATGAGCATGCAGCTGCACTGTGGCTTTTGTGACTGGTCCAATCTAAAGTATAATGCAGGGATATTTGAATTTGAATAGTCAGAGTGTACCATCCTTCGCCTGCATGAAAGATGTCTTGTTGATTGTTGGTGATAATAGGCAGTGACAGAAAACTGCTAGAAATATGGCGTAAGTGTGTGCTCATTGATTTTCTAATGAACGGAGACACACGCATTCTTTTTGCACACTGACACAGCTACCGCCACAGATCTGCACACAACCTGCATCCTCCACGTTATCCCACAGTGTTAATTAAAGTTGAAAGGTTAAAAAAAAAGGTGGGAGCCAATAACAAGGCCACATATTACATTTAAGTTGCTTCTTTTCCTTACGGCCTCTCAATAATTCATGCTATCAGAGTGTCTACAAGAAAGTGAAGCTTTTCTTCCTCCCAGGAAGCCTCAGACAAGGATCATCTGTCCACTAGACTCATTGTAAGTAAGGAAGTGTGGCCAACAATACATACCAAGTCAGGCTCAGCCTCATAAATAAATATGGTGATTGTTAATGGGGTTTAAAATTACCCATCCTCTGCTCCCTAGGCGACTACTAGTGTGACCACTGTGGCATACAAGCGCATGGAGGTTACATGTCCCTCCAGATAGAATGTCTGGCACCAGTGATACCACAAAATGGCCACAATGCCCCCACTTCGTCCTTGTCGTCTTCCTTATCTCCAGATGCATCGTCTTCCTCACCTTTTACTTTGTTTCAAGGTGGATGTTTTTTCCACACCTTGCCTTCTGTTTTAACTTGGCTGCTTCACACCAGTGGATAGAAAACCAAGTTTCTATTGTTTTTCTGCTTCCATTGTGTGCATGAATCCAGAGATGCTTGTCATTTTTGCTCCTGAGAGTTTACTGATTCCTATCAGTATTTGAACATCTTTGCACCTGCAGCCACCAGGGCTATCATTCCTGAAGTGTGTTTTTACCCTGTCTATGCATTGAGCAGACTGACTTCATATGTTAAGATATAGAATTATGTTGTGTGTTGACACTAAAAATTCTCCTTGTAGACGTTGTTATGACTTTTATAAAAGTGTTAGAGAAAATGAGGAATTGGAGCACAGTCCTCCATTTCCACACACATGTACTTGAAAACATATTTTTCTTCTAATACCAAGACGGGTTCAGAACATGCTCTCTAATAGAAATGTAAACTGTCTGTGCTCCATGTTTATACTGGCATTGATAAACATCATGAATTCAAGCAGCATCTGGTTTTAAGGATGGTGTTTATTTTTCTACTGTATACGAGAGAAGATGTATTTCCTCCAGATTCTTTTGGTTCCTTTAACAGTATTGTTATATATATTTTTTCTTTTTGCAAAGTATAAGGACGTATAGTTATAATTTTACTGAGCTGTAGATAAGAGCTCTGCTTTTTTCTCCACCATGGTGTAGTGTAGTGTAGTGTAGTGTTTCTCCAGCTGGATTGCATGCCTGTATCTCCCCCTCCAGGACAACTTGCATTATGGTCTCATTTACCCTCTGTATTGAAACTGGAGATCGAAGCAGTTTTAGAGACACATCGTCATCTCCATACTGAGATTCTGAAATCTGTCATTCAAATCACCCGAGGAAAAATGCAAAATAAAATAGCCAACAGCCAAATGATTCTCTGTTTTGTGACAAAATTGTTCTAAGAGGTACTCGGGCAATTTGCCTGAATTCTTCTATTCCCAGCCCCATTCTTGTCTGTGTTTCCTACTCCCCAGTGCCAGCCTGAGCTGATAACAAGTGAGTGCGCTCCCTAGAATGATGGATGGGCTTTAGCCACGGGCTTGTCAGGAGAGGGTGCAGGGCCATATGGAAGTGGCATATGGAAGCTCATAGCAGAGGATGGGGCAAAAGGAGGGGAGTGACAGAGATATACATTAAAGACACTGCTTTGCTCTTAAAAATGCAAGGTTCATCAGTTTAGTGGGGAATATCAGTCAGTGGCGCTTCCTTCTGTGGGACTGGAGGCAGACAAACACAGATGCAGATGCAGAGGAGGTTGTTCTTGTTTCTCTTTTGATTCCTTTTTAAGTGGTGGCTACAGTAATTGTTTGCAGTTAAGACCACACAGCCCCGAGAAGAACCTAGAAATTGAAAAAGCTGTTATAAAAAGAATGGGCTTTTCCTTATGGCCTTCAGCAGAAAATAACTAATACAATACTTCTGTTTTATATTCTGAACATTTTCTTATTGATTCCGTGTTGTGTTGTTGTCAGTCACATTTAATATCCGCTTTATTT